>SMSR01016129.1:68840-130232 GCA_019453355.1 Ceratina japonica | reverse complement strand
CTGACGTCTGGACCTGAGTTCCTATTCACCTCCATGAGCGAACAGTTGCAAGGGAACAGAAGAATCATTTCATTTATTTTCATGTATTGTTATTAGCTTTAAATATTTTATTCATGTAATTCAAATATTCGTTTAATCACTTATATCTACTCTTCATATGTACATTCGTTCCTTTTCAACCATATCATCTCCTTGTTACAGAATAACACCCAGCGCATCCTACTATCCTTAAGAATCCTCTTAGCAAGTCTCCCCGCGCTGAGTAAGAAATGTGAGAAGAATTAATTCCTTGAGAAAAATTGAGACAGGTGCAGGTTGATAAGGAAGCTGTGCACATAGTACTTGCAGCCTAAGAATGCAGATTCTCCCGGATACGCCGACTTCGGTGAGTGACAGTTCTATATTTCCATATCATTTTCACCGCAATTTTAAAGGAAAGAGCGTAACGTTAAGATTTAAGAAGAACGAATATTAACAGGAATGATAATCGAATTAAAAAAGAGCGAACAATTGATTATAATATTATGTTATTCTGACGAGCTTGAAGTCGAGGGCTCGCGTATGAATGTATATGAAATGCGACGGGCGTTCGCCTCGCGTAGTCAAATTTGCAAGTACATTAACGTCGAAAGGAGGATGTTGATACAAAGTCTGCGCACGTTGAATACAAAACGCAACTCACAGATACCCGTCGTGCATTCTTTAATCGAATTTTTAATTCGCGCAATTTTTTTTTAATTACGCCCACGCGATCCTGCTCTACGGATGAAAATAACGCGTCGTGTACAATTTCGATTCGAGTTATTCGATCGTCGTCACGTGAACACGAAATCGAGGTCGAGAAATTCAATCGGTGAATCACGGCTTTTCCTCTACGTGGAAATTTGAATAATCGAATACAGACTGACACATTTCGTAATGTTTTTATGAACGATAAGGAGAGCCGAGGGTTTCTCGACGCGTATTTCTTTATATTCAAACAGCTACGTGACCATTTTGAGCAAATATTTTTCAAACCACGACGCACGTGTCGTTCTCCAATCTGCACTCTTTTGGATGTTTATCTGCGTACACGCTCGCCTGTCGTATAAAACACCGTCTGTTTCCCATAACGCACAATACCTTTTTGTCCAACATGGTACACGGAATGTTTTTTATTTCTCTTTTTATCTTATCTGAAATTTCACGTCGCCTGTTTAAATTTATATTAAATGCGCCAGGAGATCCGCCGTTTCTCCGCCGGGCAGCCTTTTTCCGTGACCCGTGTCCTCGTTGTGCCTCCGCGTATAAACACACGTACGTTCACTATAGTTATGCTTCTATGCAATCTCTGTTGCTAGGCGCACCTCGGCCCACCGACAGTATTTTTAGACGATACGCTCACATTTCGACGCTCATTCTTGAATGAGAGTTCTCCGTTCGTAGACCCGTTCGGGATCAGTGGTAGGATTCTCCGGATTCCAATACCGACTGTTCTTAGAAATACACTTGAAAATCGTTTTTATAAAGACGCCGGCGATAAGGAGAAATTACTAGAAACTGTGTCAACGCTTCGTACGCTTCTCGCTGACTTCTGATTTTGTTATAATGTTGCTTAATTTATACACGTCATCGTTCCACGAAAGGATTACAAAAGGACCGTACAAAATGTTGCTAAAGTATGTCGCGAGGAATAGTGCTTGGTCAGTTAATTGTAGTCGTTTATTAATTAGGAAAGGAACGCTCGCTGCGCGTATATTTAATTAGAACCATTTAGAACATGAAGAAAATTGGTCATTTAATTTTTATACAATTACGCCTGTAAGGAGGTCCCGGGGATGAAAGCCGGAAGTGACCTCGATTTCGTTATCGACTCACTACCGTGAGAGTTATGTACGCAATACCAGACAACGCTCCTGCGAATGTTGATAATTCTTCGTTCTATCGCTCGTCTCGACGCAAGGCAATCCAAGGTTTATTTAATTGTTTTTGTAACAGATGGTACACAATCGAATGACACGTATAAAAAATTCTTCATCGTTCAGGCGACTTTTGGATGCGCTTTGGTAAAACGATAAGCAGGCTTGAAAGGAAAAATAAGTAGATTGGTAAATGCGTGGTTTGAAATTTTGAAAAGTTTGTAATAGAATGAAATATTTCTTTAGTTTCGTGATGGTAGCGACGATTAGTGGACGAGGAGGGAACTGAGAATGTCGGTAACCGGACCCATTGGTAGGAAATTCAAATTGACATAGAATTACGTACATTCGTGTGGTTTTTATTTAACCCAAACATCGAAATATCAAATTCAGATACTGTATTAATCACAGATATGTCTCTCAAAGGATGCTCGGATTCAGTTATTCATTTCCTACAACGTTTCATTTACAAAAGTATTTAAGACCATAGAAATGAATGTTGTGTCTCCTGTAACACAAGAAAACAGTTATTGACGTAAGACAATCGTAATTATTGCATGAACAATAAGAATATCTCGTAAATGGGACGCTGAGATTTGATCACGAACCTCCAGCTGCCTCGTAAACCGGAAGTGAAGAGCACTGTGCTATCCTGATACCATTCCCCGCTGATTAGAACCGATAGACCACATCCTTGTTATAGAACACTAAAACTACTTTATGAAAAACCGCGACAATCGAGGTTTCTTCTTAAAATTCGCTCGAACGTGTTTCTGCGTCATTACCTTAAACAGAAATTAAGCAATTATTATAATGAATATTATACTGCTCGAATTACGTATCGACAGCCGTCTAATACTTCGACTGACCTTAAGTAAATAACGAGGACCCGTCGTGTGTGCAAACTTTTTGCAGGCATCGCGCGTCTTTCCGTGACACCTTACCGACCGTTTTTTTCAATGATTTCTTCGATTCAAGGAGGAGAAAAGAAACGGAGCACGGTAACACGTACATACATAGTAGGGGAGGCGGGCCGTTATACACCGCGTGACTCTCCGCATTATTTTCGGGTCTTTCCTGTAGGAGAATCTTCCTCGGGTTCGGGGCTCTTACAAATTGCGCCGCGGGTGCAACGTACCTGTTGTTTACTACATAGCGGGTTCAAAGCCCGGTCAGTGCAACGGTCCTCCACCTTCCCTGCGCCTTCCTACCCTGCTCATCTTTCCGGCCCCACCATGCACGCTCCGGCGAGGATCATCCCACCCCCTGCCTTCTTCGTCGGCCTCTTCAAGTAAGGACAAAGCGGTAGTTACCTGTGGTTCGAACTCTTCGAGGACGCGCAACACGGGGAGCTCGGTTATGCCTCTTTGTAAAATACACGCTCCGCGCTCGCTCGTGCGCACCAACGTTCTGCCTCTCCGCTGTTCCGTTCGTCCCTTCCTAACTGGGCTGCTGGATAAGTTTTTGTCGCTAGAGTTTCCCCGACGACGGAGCTTTTCGATCCCGTGCAGAGTCGATCGACGGGTTCACGGTTAATTGCGCCGTGCCTCGCATATCGCGTCGTCCTACCTCCGCCTCCAAGAGAGGTTCATATATATACACGCGTATACCGTTAATTCCGACGTACATAGACGCGCGCGGCGTCTCTAGGACTGGTTGCCAGCCAGCTTGTTTGTAAACATTTTCAGTGATGTGCGAAAGGCACAACAAACTATCGGGAACCTAGGTCACCTACGAGAGTAGGCTCTCGCCTCGCTGTACCTCTTCGAGTTATCTTCGTTCCACGATCTCGAGGCAAAGAACCTCAGGGTCACGGAGGGAGGGTTGGTCGTTGTTGTTGTTGTTGTGATGTGGCAACGAGAGAAAGGGTGGAGAAGAAGTTGAGCAGGGTTGATAGTGTGGTGAACCAGCGAGAGTGGACCAACCAATCCGGAGGGAGGCCGTACTACGGCGTAGTACTCCAGTGGGATCAGGGTTCAAA
Source organism: Ceratina japonica (assembly GCA_019453355.1). NCBI lineage: Eukaryota > Metazoa > Arthropoda > Insecta > Hymenoptera > Apidae > Ceratina > Ceratina japonica. The sequence goes on along the minus strand of SMSR01016129.1, from coordinate 126,353 downwards.
GCCCGGTCAACACCATGCCTATGGTTCTTTCTCCTGCTCGCTCCCCTTTCCTCCGTTCCTCTCGTTCGTTCTCTCCACGACGGTCCCCTCTCCTCCTCCTCCTCCGACGTTTCTCCCTCTCTGCTCTTGGCTCTCTCGCTGTCCCTCGCCTCGTTTCATGACCATCGCACACACACACACACGCGCGTGTGCCGAACATCGGTACGGAGCTTTCTCCTTCTCTTCTGTTTCCTCTCTTCCTTCTCTTGGGCATCGGGCTGGCTCCGGTGATTCACCATCGGTTCGAGATAAGGGGCCAATGAAAGGGAACCGTAGATGGCAGCTCCGCAGGAAGAATACACGCGTGCTCCACTTGCCGGAGGAATCGTGAAGATGAAAAATCACGAATCAGTCCTCACCGGCTCCCGTTTATCCCCCTTTCCGAGCCACCGCTCCTCCGGCCACCTTCTCCGCCTCGTATTCGTGATAGAAAAGCGACGTTTTTTTTACTCCCGATCCCATTAACAAGAGAACTTGCTACTCCAAATTGCCTTATATGTGTACACTGTAGAGCGTCCGGGCGAATTTTCTTAAAACGGGACAGAGAACCGGTTGCAGGTTCATTAAGGAGTCACCGGTTCCTCGCTCCGAAATTACTCGGTTATTGACAAACCTGACATTATTTCGCTTGTGTAGGGCTTAATAACACTACACCTTCGTACCTGGAAGAGTATCAAATATAAATAACGCGGCCGTTTTCTCTGCAAGGAGGTCGAGAAACGGAGGTGCTGATGTAATTTGACCGCTCCGAAAATTGTTGCTAATGGCATTCGCATTCGTAATTCCTCGTTCGTGTACGTACGCGGGCCCGAGGGAAAAAAAACTGTAGGAAATTTGTTACCGTCGCATCAGAATTCCGGATATTAATCACTCGCAATCATCGCACACTAGCGTAATTGGTACGTGCCTCCCCGGTACCTTATCTTTCACGCACAGACGGTCATCGAGGGGTGAAGTCCTCGACGATCGTTTGATAATGGAGTAATAACGGTCATTAACATTTTCTGCGAGTCGAGTTTTATCGCCGCGATCTTTGTTTGTCGTTCGTAAACTCTATAAAGACCCCCTAGGTTTCCTAGTTTCCTATGCAGAATGTAGCCGCGAAACACACGTCTCGCCGACGTGTTCCGGAAGATAAATTTTGTTCCACGGGTCATTAAGAAAAATAGTGTAAGAAAACTCGAAATGTAATTTCCTTGAACAATGGCACCGAAATAACTCCGCAGTGCGAGTCGCGTGCATCGAAATCGATGGACGTTTATTCGTGAAATTATTTAGAGCAATCGAGTGGAGTCGATTGCGAAGGGCAATCTCGTATGCGCGTACAATGCGTACTATGCTAACGTCCTTGAGCGTAAGCGATCTGTTTACGAAAGGAACGTCGACCCCTTTGGTACTCACATCCATTACGGAGGTTGCGGTGTAGTCGAAACGGGGGAAGGAACCCGAATGATGCAGAACGGCGCGCGATACGTCAATTACATCACGTATCGTTTTTCACGGTCAAAAAATCGTTTCCTCGACGTTTTCGTCCATCCCTTCTTAATTGTCTCCCCGTGGCCGAGGCTCGGAGATAGCTTCGGGTTCGTCGAAAGCGTTGGAGGTCTCCCGTCGTTAACGCGAGCGCGAGATTGGTAAGAAACAGATTGTCGGGTGAGAACTCAGGAAGCGCGGGAAAAGGAGCGGTTCCGTTTTCTCCGAAGCGTTTACACGGAGTTTTATTANGCGCGAGCGCGAGATTGGTAAGAAACAGATTGTCGGGTCAGAACTCAGGAAGCGCGAGAAAAGGAGCGGTTCCGTTTTCTCCGAAGCGTTTACACGGAGTTTTATTANGCGATACGTCAATTACATCACGTATCGTTTTTCACGGTCAAAAAATCGTTTCCTCGACGTTTTCGTCCATCCCTTCTTAATTGTCTCCCCGTGGCCGAGGCTCGGAGATAGCTTCGGGTTCGTCGAAAGCGTTGGAGGTCTCCCGTCGTTAACGCGAGCGCGAGATTGGTAAGAAACAGATTGTCGGGTGAGAACTCAGGAAGCGCGGGAAAAGGAGCGGTTCCGTTTTCTCCGAAGCGTTTACACGGAGTTTTATTAATGCAGAAAGCGAGCCACCTCGGATGGTTGCAGCGCACCGCGTTCAGGCAATTGTAGTTTCTTTCGAAAGTTACGCGAGCCTGGTAGATTGCATTCCGAGAACCAATCTTCGAAACGAACTCTACTCTTCCATATTCTCAAGCCTTCGTACCGTCGCACTGAATTGTAAAGTCTTTGTCTGTACTGCAGGAAAAATTGGATATTCGAAACAGGCTTGCATTTTTGTAACGGGCACTGGGTCGCAGCCTCGAGTGAACGTGGAAGGTACTGGCCGCTTTCTACTTTGTTCGGTACCATGCAACCCGTGTGTTGCTACCCGTCAATCTTAATTTTCGTCAACGGCTCGAAATCGTTTTTTCCCCCTTCGCTCTTAGAGCTACATCGTTTGTTGGGTTCGAAACCGGATTGACCGGGTGGCAACACGGAAATTCTTAGGTATAAGAATTTCCAACGATGCGTACTTTCGAGGGATTGTATATCTATCCGACTCGCGCGTCGCTTGAATTTTATAAAATTGTTTACTTTGTTATAACCGTCGTCCCACCTTGGAAATACCTTACTTGTTTTACGTCGTTAACATTAATTAGCTATTCAACTGTATAAAATTGTTTACTGTGTTGCGTCCCACCTTGGAAATACCTTATTTGTTTTACGTCATTAACATTCATTTAGCTGTCCGACTTCAATGCATTTAAAAAAAATCCACTGCGAACGTTATGGGGAAGCGTATTCACATTTTAGTACGTATTATTTGAAACAGACCCGATTTCAATGGATTTAAAAAAAATCTACTGCGAACGTTATGGGGAAGCGTATTCACATTTTAGTACATATTATTTGAAACGGACACTGACTGACTGTATATTTAGCTGGTAGAAATATGTAGAAACCTCGGCGCTGTTGTGCTACGCCCAATAAGGGATAGTTTTTGTCGTCTGCAACGATGCTGGGGTGAACGACCCAGAAACGACCTGCATCGACAGCTCGTGTTTCCGGCCGGCGTTTTATAGCCGCAGGAATTACTTGGACGATTCGAACGCGGGCAACATTGTGGATCGTAAAAGTACGAAACGTTTATCGAGTATTTCCTGAACCAAAAACGAACAACCGAGAAGATGAATATTTCTGAGGCGCAACCTCGTAAAAAGTTCTCCGTTCGCATGGATGGGAACGTTGAACAAAGACGGGCGACGGAGGAAAACGCGCAGCTCACGGACGGGCTTCCGCAGGCAGAGAGTTCGCCGAGCGTTCACGTGGGATCATCAGAGATATGAGAAGGAAAGGAGTGCCCGTGAGCTGTACCTCGGGTAAGAAACCGTAATTGCCAGCCAGTGACTTTTGTAGCAGAAATTGCTTGGGTCGTGGGGCGCCGCGGCGCGGCGTGTGGAAAGCCTCTAGCGCGCGGCGACGACGATTCGCGAAGGGAATGAGAAGAAAACCAGTGATTGGTACCTATACAAGAGCCTGGAACTCGGACAAGAAATCGCCATAACGGAAATGGTGCCTTTTGCGCCGTCGCGTTCCCCGCGTACCCTAATTAGTGTACAATTTGAATGCGAGCACGGGCGTTCCGACGGACACGAGCAGCAGTAAAATTGGACGAACGGACGGGGCCGGGATGCAATAAGACAATATCTTCATCAGAATCCGCTGGGTTTATTAAAGCAATTGCGAACTGCTCGTTTACAGCCGTTACGTTGATTGTAAATTATGAGATCGAGAGCCGAGAGTAATCCAGAGCGTGTAATCATGAAAACTGCGACGCCTATTCCGGGGATAATTAAAATATTCCCTTGCAACGCGTCGCGTTTAACTTTCTCCTACGATTTGGCTTGAGTCGTAAAGAAGTCTGCGCTTACCTACGCTTTTTGCGTTCACTTTTTCTTTTGCGTCTGTTACGATCTTTCCTTTGAAAATAATCGCCGGCAATTTCGTGAAGAAACTCCATTGTATTTTTGCGCCGCTCGTTAGGCTGCAAAACGCGTTTCGCGAAACGCGCCTCGACCTTCGCGGCAAAATGGGCGCCGGTACATATAGACTGCTCTTATTATATCAGCGCCAAGTGAAAAATATTTTTCGTGGCCAAGTTAATAACGCATCGGCAAGTCGACGCACCTGTGGCACACGTAGACGCATTGCTCTCGTTGCCGGAGCGCATTAAACGTAGCTGCATCAGCAGCCTCGGGCACAATATCCTTCGCTCTCTCCATTACCGTCGACGATCACGGTCATCGCGAGCGGTATCTTACCCGAATTAAGAAAAACTGTTTTTTAATTCGAACCGCACCGAATTGATCGATCCGCCGTTCATACATTCCTTTTATTGAAATATGCGTTCGCCGCGAGAGCGCCGCCGCCTCTAATTATTACGAGGCCTTGAGTCAATCGCAGGAAGCGGCGTATCAATTTTTCTTGCGGTACAATGCATCGCGATACCGTATCACCGCTCAAAGATTAATCTATACGCGTAATGTATGCGTATCGCTCTTATCTGCGCGACCGTGAAAACAAAGCGTATTTCTCAATCCGCTTCTACGCACAGTTGGTCAACGCTCATGGCCGATAAAAAAACAAAATTGCATTCCTTCGTGAATAATTGTCCTGTTCGAATCAAACTTATTTGGTCTTCTATTCCCTGTCGCCGTCAATTGCCGCAAAAAACTGAACACCGAGCGCGGAGTTTAATCGCAGATCTTCTCGCACAGTCGGTCACGTCGCTCGCGAAGCCACTGCCATNGCTTCTACGCACAGTTGGTCAACGCTCATGGCCGATAAAAAAACGAAATTGCATTCCTTCGTGAATAATTGTCCTGTTCGAATCAAACTTATTTGGTCTTCTATTCCCTGTCGCCGTCAATTGCCGCAAAAAACTGAACACCGAGCGCGGAGTTTAATCGCAGATCTTCTCGCACAGTCGGTCACGTCGCTCGCGAAGCCACTGCCATTTCCTTTCGCATGATAGCGAGGTTGTCTAATGACACCGAGCATTAACTTGTAAGACCATTGCGTGGATAGCGTTTATTCTTTTTTTTTTTGTGCCGGGAACAAATGGTGGAAAAATGTAGGCAAACAACGGGAGTGCAAAACGAATAAAATTACCGCAAAAAGCTTTAATCGCGTGGTAACGAGAGAGTGGAGGCGACTGTAATTTGCACGGTGACGGGCTAGATCATGCGGCCGGAGATCATTATCGCCACGCCTTGTCATTCAACACCCTCGGCGAGCGGTCAGCAACAACTCGTAGGTTTACCATTGGCGACACTGTTGTTGCTAAGGGAATCCGATTACAGTTTTTCACATAATCGTAATCAATCCAGCAGTCGGAATACGAACCGCACTTGAGCAGATATCTTGTTATTTTAGTATCCTACCGTACACGTAACACACAGTGTCGGATACATGTTTATTAATAAATAATCGCACTGTTGCCGATTAGAAAGATGCAATTTAAATAGAAATTTGACGCGCCTGCGACACGTGTTCGATTTTCAATGTACAAACAATTTTTCTGTAAGTACATAAAACAGGAGAGGTGGAAGAGCAAGTCTCGCGTAACAAATGAAATAATCAAAATTATTCTCGGTCTCTTTTGGGCTAAACTAACACAGGGTTAAGCGTGAGTGGTTTCTGATAAATGTAGCATGAATACAATCGCCGGCGGAACTGATACTTGTAAAAAAGTACTCAACAGGGATATACCGTTTCTTGTCTTGTCTCCGACGACGACGGGTTCCGAGTGATCGTAACGCGCTACCGAATGAATTGGCAGCGATGGCACGCGGACCGAATCGATTTTCCCTCGGCCCGTTTGCCAACCAGAAATTCGCGCCTGCCTCGAAATTGCGTCTTGATAAAGCCGAGAAAGAACGGGGCGACGGGACATGAAGGATTCGACAGAGAAAAACGGGGAGGGCGGAGGTAACGTCACGGAACGCACGACGACGAGACGAGCCGGTGGAGAGAAAAAGATCGGAATATCAGAGCGAATTCACTGGCCTCGAGCCCCGTAATGACATAGGTATTTTTCAGCCGTCCTCTTCGTTTCGGTTCGTTCCATTTTTATGCCGTGCTACTGTTTCATCCGTCATCTTCTTTTCGGTCCTCGATTTTTTCGCCGGAGAATTTTTATGTGTGCTTTGTGCAATTGTTTGGCCCCGGACGCGTCTCTCCTTTGACTCCTCGCCGTGTCGTGACGCGGTCGCCTTGTCGCGCGACCGAATTTATTTTTTTCACGACCGTTGAATCGCTGCCAACAGCATTAACGAATCTTAACTGCCTGTCAGCTGTCGCCGGGATTACTGCCACCGTGATAAAAGCTCGTTCGAATATTTCATAAAAGTAGACCGCTGGAACCGGGCGAGCGGAAAAAGAAGAGCGCGATCTGAAAAAGATCGTCANTCACATAATCGTAATCAATCCAGCAGTCGGAATACGAACCGCACTTGAGCAGATATCTTGTTATTTTAGTATCCTACCGTACACGTAACACACAGTGTCGGATACATGTTTATTAATAAATAATCGCACTGTTGCCGATTAGAAAGATGCAATTTAAATAGAAATTTGACGCGCCTGCGACACGTGTTCGATTTTCAATGTACAAACAATTTTTCTGTAAGTACATAAAACAGGAGAGGTGGAAGAGCAAGTCTCGCGTAACAAATGAAATAATCAAAATTATTCTCGGTCTCTTTTGGGCTAAACTAACACAGGGTTAAGCGTGAGTGGTTTCTGATAAATGTAGCATGAATACAATCGCCGGCGGAACTGATACTTGTAAAAAAGTACTCAACAGGGATATACCGTTTCTTGTCTTGTCTCCGACGACGACGGGTTCCGAGTGATCGTAACGCGCTACCGAATGAATTGGCAGCGATGGCACGCGGACCGAATCGATTTTCCCTCGGCCCGTTTGCCAACCAGAAATTCGCGCCTGCCTCGAAATTGCGTCTTGATAAAGCCGAGAAAGAACGGGGCGACGGGACATGAAGGATTCGACAGAGAAAAACGGGGAGGGCGGAGGTAACGTCACGGAACGCACGACGACGAGACGAGCCGGTGGAGAGAAAAAGATCGGAATATCAGAGCGAATTCACTGGCCTCGAGCCCCGTAATGACATAGGTATTTTTCAGCCGTCCTCTTCGTTTCGGTTCGTTCCATTTTTATGCCGTGCTACTGTTTCATCCGTCATCTTCTTTTCGGTCCTCGATTTTTTCGCCGGAGAATTTTTATGTGTGCTTTGTGCAATTGTTTGGCCCCGGACGCGTCTCTCCTTTGACTCCTCGCCGTGTCGTGACGCGGTCGCCTTGTCGCGCGACCGAATTTATTTTTTTCACGACCGTTGAATCGCTGCCAACAGCATTAACGAATCTTAACTGCCTGTCAGCTGTCGCCGGGATTACTGCCACCGTGATAAAAGCTCGTTCGAATATTTCATAAAAGTAGACCGCTGGAACCGGGCGAGCGGAAAAAGAAGAGCGCGATCTGAAAAAGATCGTCAACCCAAACGCGCGGAGGTGAGCGCAGTTCCTCGGTGACCTTTCGGCAAGGGCACGGACGTCGGTGACGTCACCGCGCCCTTACACGCCGCGTATAAGAACGGGTCGCGCAGCATTGACGCCGAAGATACGGTCGTGTGTCGTAAGAACGCAATCGGCCGCGCTAAATCTCGTCGCGAAGGGCAGCGCGGTGCGCCGGGCGCACACGCGCGCCTTGCTCGTGGCCCTTTACGACGTGTAAATCACAAATGTAAGACGCGAAGGATCGGCCCCTTCGCATGTGCGCGGGGCCTAGCTATTAAAGTGTCCCCGTGGGTTTTACGACGGTGCCCGAGAGAGAGAAAGAGACGAAATTCTTTGGAGAACGTACGCGGTTCGGTGATTTCGCGAGCCGGTTTACGTCCGCAAAATTTCCACGTTGAGGCCGGGGTCAGATGAAATTGATCGGAATCGGGTCCGCACAGACGCGGCGACGCGGCGATGTTTAGTTTATTGATAATGGCCGAGTTCAATAATTAGGAGACCGACGCGCGATAACGCGTGCAATCAATTAATTTTTACAGCGGGCTGACATTCAGCTGCCCTTATTCCCAGCGAGGTGATAACGCGCCGATAATAATTTTTAATATTCGTACGGCAATTTATTTATTCTTTGGCAGCACGAAAGATGGACGGCGGTAATTCTATTTCTTTATTCAATGCAAAAAACCGTCGAGGATTCTCAATCTAGTCGTGTCAAAATAATGATTATAAATGGTAATCCGTTAGGTTTTTTCTCGAGTTGTTTGAGTCCTCAATCTGCACGTCGCAGATGTACTTTCGTCGATGGTCGAAAAAAAATAAGGTGATTGCAATTTCGACGGGCGAGGCCATAGATGGAGGGAAGATTCAACGATTTTAATCTGTTCTGATGTATACCCCTCGTAAGCTCCTCTTTCGTTCTCTTTGATCTTATTTTTCCTCTCCCCTTGATCCATTTCTTTCTCTCTCGGTTATTATTCGCCGTTCTCCTTTTTTCCCCGGCTACCTTTTTGCTCCTGCCTTCCTTCCGAATGCTATTACGCGCAACGGCTACCGCGGGGCAACGCAACTACCGATCGGCTCCACCCAGATCAACGGGACAACGGGCGGGAGGAACTTGCAATTAGGCAATTTAAATCAACCCGGTCCGGCCGGCGAGTGGAGTTCACCATCAACGCGTCGCGTTATACATATATCTCTCTGAAAGTTGATAAGAAACTACGTATCTAATTTCGCGGACTCGTCTCCTTTTATTCGTATCGCTTTACGTTCGCGAAAGATGCAAACGAATTTCGAAACGGTTGTTTGCCCGGGCCGATACTCTCGTCCGGGCCGAAATGCAATTTGCCGATCGGTCGCGCGTTCGCAATTAGCACGGATCGGCGAACGTGGCAATCGTTTCGGGGAATAAGGATTTCGGCTACCGGCGGCGGTGGACCTTGACATCGGCCGATTATCGCGCGGTCCACGCCAGTGGCCGTGGACCCGGGATGACGCCAAAGTGGTACACACCGCAGGTACAACGTAGCCGCGGCACAAGAGGAACCGGTGCGCATTATGTTTCTCTCGCGGCACACGTGCGCCAGCCCGACTCGCCGCGACGCTGAAAAGGCGAATGCACACGCCGTCGTACTAGGCATGTACGCCTCGCCGCGCGTTGCACGATACTATATGCTCTCTATACGGCACGGCGAGAAAGGAGCGGAGAGAGAGAGGAAGAGAGAGAGAGAGAGAGAGAGTTGGCGAACGCGAACGTGGTTTTGCCCCTTTTGTCAGTTCTGCCTTTTTTCTCTTCGTCTTCTTTCCACTTCCATCGGGTTTATCTCCTCCGCCACGGACCAGGGACGTAGCATCGGACCCGCAAGTATCGTCTCGCTCGCTCGGGGGATCGGCGTTTACGATTGTTTCGCTCCATCGATTTCCTCCGCCGCGCCCGACCGAGACACGCTTGGCCGCGTTTTCTTGCCACGAATTTTTCATCGATCCTTGTTCGTCCTATTTCACGGAGGACGCCGCACCGAGTTAAGACTGGGTTAATTGGTCGGTGCAACTGAGTTTTCCTCGGGAGAAAGGTCAGCCTTGAACGGAGCCTCCCAGCTGATCGATCGGGTTACTAGGAAGAGCTGCTGCGGTCGTACGACTGGTTGCAGACACAAAACCAGATGCGATTTATTCTTTTACGTAATAAAATCTGAGGTGTGTTTCATCGACCTTATTCTTCGATACGTGAACACACGTGTTCTGATTTAATGAAAAGAATATCTCGAAGCTCTCGTTCGTAGTGTTTGTATGATGATGAGTATAACGCTTGTATAATTCCCGAAAGGATTAATATTTGCTCGACCCAATTCACGCGTGATTCGCGTATTTAATGTGTGCCATGAAACTTCTTAAATAGCTTACACCCCTGAGGTTTCGTTCGGCCGGTCTCTTCTTCTTCTCCTTCTTCTTCTACTTCTTCGTCGTCTTCTTCTGCTTCTCTTCTTCGTTCCCTTCAGCGTTGCCGCGAAGGGCCGCTTTTTTCGTCTTTTTCCTCCACGGCTGTCCGTTCGGTTTGCTCGCTTTGCACGGCGTCACGGCTACTTTTGTTGCGCCTCTCTCTTCTTCTTTTTCTCTCGTTTCCCTCTTATGCCGTTTCACCCCCGATCCACGACCGGCGCGGCGTCCTCGTCCCTCTTCCAACGAACGACCGACGCCGAGGGAGACAGACACAGGAGGGGCCTTTCTTTCTTTTTCCCTTCTTCCATCTTTTCGCTTCTTCGGTCGTTCTCTCTTCCACTTTCGGCGCCTCTCTCCCGTTCTTCCCTGCCCACACCAGTTGCTCCTTTTGTTTCCAGCGAGTAAGTGAGTTAGTGTGCAAGCAGGACCGAGCGAAGGGTTAGCGAGGAGGAGGGAAGATGATTGGCGAGGGAGGAAGGAGGAAAGTCGGAGATGCTCCGCGCCGAGGAGGTGACAGAGAGAGAAAAGACAGCGAAGCGTGTCTCGACACGCGAGATGCAGGATCGAATTCAACCCTCGGATCCGGATTCACAAAACTCTCGATCTCTTGGATCATTCTCGGCCTGTCTTTTTTCGCTATTCCTTTTGTCGATAGATTTGACATTGGGGAAAGATTCCTGGATCCGTGCCATCCGTTTCGAGGGACGCGACTCGCCAATGGAAATCGCTCGGCTCTCATTAGAATATTGGTCCGTCGACCCGTAAACATCTTGAGAATGGAAGATTTAGTGAGAAACTCGGTTCGTCGAGCATTTCATAGAAACATGGAAACGTTTGTTAACCGCTTGGGTACATTTGACGTCTGAGACACGTCATTCACTTGTGTTTGTTATAAGCAAATTAATTTATTTTTGTTTTGCAATTCTAATTACTTGAAGACATCTTAATACTACATATGTCACCAATATTTTAGAAATAAGTAAATTCTTACGTAAAATGTACTGCTTTTACATACAACTCCAAGCAACCAAAAATTATATCCGTTCCACATGCAAATATTTTCTCAAATAATTCCTTCCCCTAAGGGTTAATTACAATTGGACTCATGCATATGAAACGTTATTCGCTTCAAACACATATATTGGGTTGACAACTAAATGATTGCGGGTTTTGTCAATGAATTTCTTATATAAAATCCGCAATCAGTCATACAATACCCAATAGATCATACAAAACATTTTGTACATTCTTAAATAATTCATTATCCTACAAAAACAGTGAGGCATATGCACATAAATCCTTGCACCTCTTACATACTAAATGATTTCATCCTCAATAATATTCATAATAATGGATAACGAGGCGAAACATGATTTTCAAATTTCCGACAGAACGACATTTGTATGCAGCAACATTTCAATTTACTCTCGTCCGCAAACGAGATTATTCTAGCTAAGCATAATTTGTGCGTTACTCGACGGCGCGAAGTGGAGAGGAAACGCAATCGAATGCGCGCAATTTGCATCTCCTCTCGCGCTTCGTCCGCTCGTGGTACGGTACGCGGTTCGGTATAAATATTTAATGCAGTGCCCGGCAATGTATATCAACCGCGTATAAGCAGATTGTCGTTACCTCTGCCGGGACTCGAGGCTGCGGTTAAATTACCTTGCAAATTTCAATCTCAAGGTTTCCTTCAATAGGACGTCGTTAAAAAACCGATCCGATCGTTTCGAATTTGCTTAACTTCGTAGTTATTGGCCCATAAAAAGAGGAGCTGCCAGTTTGATCGTAACGCTCCGATATATTTAATCTCGTTCCAGTCAAATTAGGTCCTCATTGTGATAAACGAGGTGATCCCGCGATCTTCTAATTTTATGCGGTTAATATTCGGATCTCTTTCATCTCGACGGCTTTTATTTTTCCCTTATTTACATTAAGTGTCGCATTAAACGGCGCGATAGGTGGAACTTAATCAGCGTGCTCGTTACGCATCGGTCGTGGTCGTTTCACCGCAAAACCGTCCGCTTTTAAACCGGGCGTACCTCGCCAGGCTCGTGGCGGATTCGAACGGTTCGATGAAGCTGTAACGCTGCTCGGGATAGACTCGAAGATAGCGTCCCGTGAAAGAGCATCGACGGAAAAAGGAAGAGTCGGAATGTTGCCGAGGGGCCATTTATTGAACCGCGTTGGAGTAGTCGCGAATGTACCGCGTGCGTTCTAACGCCGAGGAGGAATTACTAAAAAGTACCCTTACGATACTTTATGTCGTACGAAAAAATCTACGATTTTTATTAAGGCATATATTATACATTTTACTCTAGTATATATTAAGGTTTTATAAAAATTAAGTAGACATGCATTTGGTCGAAAGTTGTAAGGTTCGTTTTTCTTTTGAACATGCCCGTCTCTTGAACTTCTGCGGTTTCTCGAACACGGTATTCCGCTTCCTTCTTTCTGACGCGGTTTTATGAACTTTTACGCAACCATTTCTTGCCCCTTTTTTGTAGGCCTTGGCCTTCGGGAAGATACGTCTCGCGAGGAAGGAGAGTACAAACAACATACATATATCTGCATACGTTTTACCGCGTGGTACAGAAAGAATGGAAATTCGCAAATTTGCACAAAAATCTATTCATATTTCATCAATGATAAAGATTTTCAAGCTTCGGCTCCGCGTTAAAGAAAGTCAGTTTTAAAAACTATCACGCGCGTGGTCATCCTCGCACGGACATAATAACTACATAATGCGAATCATGTCGAGCTCAGGAGAGCGTGCACTCACGTGACTAAAAATACAATCCATACTCAGAAGCGGTTATCTATCGTCAGCATTTTTTAACTGGCAATCATTTATCTTTACTCATGGACTGATTTTCTTCCTCGTTGCGATATCAGTCCGTTTTATTCTTGACAAAATTAAATAATTATTTCATGAATCATCGTTCAATTGTAATGCTTATGTACGACGGAATATTTTCTCAATTTATTCTATCTTTACTCGCGGACTGATTTCTTCCTCGTTGCCATATCAGTCTTATCCATATCAGTCTTAGTTTCATTCTTGACAAAATTAAATAATTATTTCACGAATTGTTGAATTGTAATGCTTATGTACGACGGAATATTTTCTCAATTTATTCTATCTTTACTCGCGGACTGATTTCTTCCTCGTTGCGATATCAGTCTGTTTTATTCTTGACAAAATTAAATAATTATTTCATGAATCATCGTTCAATTGTAATGCTTATGTACGACGGAATATTTTCTCAATTTATTCTATCTTTACTCGCGGACTGATTTCTTCCTCGTTGCGATATCAGTCTGTTTTATTCTTGACAAAATTAAATAATTATTTCACGAATCATCGAATTGTACTGCTTATGTACGACTGAATATTTTTTTCAATTGATTGAAATGGATCATTATTTAAAAGATTAGGACTAGAATAGCTTTTTTGTTTTGGACAATGTCATTGAATTGCTCGTGATTAAAAAATTGCACTATAAGACAGGCGTTCCTCCTTTCTTTACTCGTTTCTGATCGCGTATCGTTTCGGGCACAAACTGCATCATACGAGCGTGACGCAGCGGGGTCAACATTCAATCGGTGCAACAGGAGCTGAACGTGCACCCGGGAACACGAAAGAGAGACGAAAAGTCGAGGAGAAAGAAAAGGATAAAAGAGAGCTACTGGTGCTCCGGCGGGAGCAAAAGGGGAAGGGGGACGAGAAGTAAAAGAGAGAGAGTGAGAGGAAGAGAGAGTTAGAGCGGGCTGGAATATTTCTACGGCGTAAAGGGAAAATTGATGGCACGGCCGCGAACGGTCTTGCTGCTTTTATTAAATAAAAGCTACTCCGAATGGACGGTTCTCTTTTTTTTTTCTCGTTCTCTTACTACCGATCAAAATTACGGCTTACGGCTTTTGAAGGGACACGCATTTATATTCTTGTAAATGGATGGCTTTTATATAAATGGAACCAACCAGTATTTTTTAAGTACTGCACGTTCCTTCTCTAAATCGCTTTTAAAATCAAGTCGCCGCTAAGTAGAATATAAAGAGTTTCAATCGATGTTCGTATACCATTTGCGGAATCTGTTTTTACGCGGCAATTACGAGGATCTCTTATCGAAAATAAAACTGTGAACGATATCCTCTCCGAGTCGAAGGAGAGTCCGTACATACACCTAAGAGACTGGTTGAATTTCGGAGCATGTCTGAAATCGCGTGATCGCGTTGAAGGAACACGACTCGAGTGGCGGATCCGTATAATTTGTATCACAATTTGAAAGGTACAAAGAAATGTAACAAAAGTGAGCAGGGTATTCTTCTCGTCACGATCCACAGTTCGCGTTCGGAATGAAACTAATCACGATGACTCGTTACGACTTTCGTGTCACCCACGAGTCGTGAACAGATTCGTCCACGCACGTGGACGTAATAAAATCGTGACCTCCGCGTCGGATACGGGTCTTAGATCCCGTTCGACGATTCGAAAGGGGGTCATTTTTCGAAGTGCGGTCGCAATTTATCGACGGCCCAGGTGATCGATCATTCCGTGAGGGGAGCCCTGATTCCCCATTGTTTAGATTCCGGGAGAGGGCGACCGTTCGGTCTTGGACATTGGTCATTTCGTGTTTGGCGTTAAGTACCTTCCTGGCGAGCATCGGCGATGCCTTATCAGGGCGTATCTTGTATAAACACGTTCCACCTGGTCTCAGACCGTCACGACCCACGCCATTTTCTACCGTTGCTGCCCACGTTCTTTCGTAACTTTCCACTTTATCATGTACCCGTTCGTCTCTCGTATTGTTACCCCCCCTCCGAACCGTCCCCCCATCCTGCTCTTTTTTTCGCTCTCGTTCTCTCCAGTTTCATTAAGTATCGGTTTACGGAGACATCGTCGACACGAGCGTAATTTCGGTAGAGAGAGGAGGCCGGAGTCGAAACATTAGGCGGACGTCGTCGACGCGGATACAAGCGGGCGTGGGCAAGGGGCATAGAATTAGCGGAGCGCAGATGAGGGGTTCGAGGGGGCGACAGGGTGTGATTAGTCTGGACCGTTTAAAGGCGATCGAATTACTTCGTGCGCGCGAAATTCCCGGTACGGGACGATTTGTAGCAGTAATCCGGGCTTACGGTTCCCGGCGCGGTGTTTGGATGCGCTTTAATATGATTTAAACCTACCACCGTGTTCGGCTACCGTGTTACGACCGTCGGGCTGGTACCGGCTACGCGCAGCAGCGCGCACGGGCTTTCCGAGAGTCCTTGAGGAGAGGCTCTCGAGAGAAGCCGGCCGACGGAGTGAGACGGCGATACACGCGTGCGTACACGCAAGAAAGTGGCGTAAAATACGTAGGCGAGATACCGGTTTTTTTCCGGGCCCACTACTGTTCCCCGTTGAATTTTAAATCTTCCTCGCTACCGAATGCAATTAAGCCGCATTCACCGGTCCCCGTCGCCGCGGCCGACGGACGACAAAAAAATCGCTCCTCGCGCGTATATACGCGATTACATTGCATCGAACATCGTGTATAGGCGCCTTTCAACACCTAGCCGTATAATTATCTACATCGGTAAAACTGCCGCGAATGATTCATTGATCTCTTCGGATGCAACCTCGTTCCGAATACTGTTTCATATATTAGTAGGAGATCGATAGAGTCTGCAATTTCATCGACTGCTCTTCGTCGCTTCAGAGGAAAATGCATTTGTCTTGGACAAATCCAGTTGCTCTCACGTGTCCCGGCTGTGAGACAATTACGTGACTCCTCGATGCCTTTGTTCACTCGGTCCCGGCTTTCTTCGTCTCGTTCAGCTCGCTTTGAGGTAACCGCCGACATAGAGGCTACAAGGCGACACGGCGACGTGTTACTTCACTGCGATCCGCGTCTCGGCAAGAGTGACAAAGCCCCGGCAATTATAGCGGGTGGCGAAAAAAAACGGCGCCTCGTCCCGTTGCGCTGCGGTTCTTTCGTCTACTTCGCGCTGCAGGAGTACCTTCGCGCTACCTTTTCCCGTGACTTTGGTCTCTCACGAGAATTGCAATTTATTTGTATTAAATATACGACGAATAGTCTCACGTTTATTATAGATTAATTACTTTCTGAGGTATTTTTTCATTCGTCTTTATGGTTTTAGTAAAACAAAGTTCTTGATGATTCTTGCCAGAGGCTTTTAATTATTGATATCGCGGTTGGAGATCAACGAACGCCGTATACTGAATTTTCATCTTGCGCGGATCAATTACGCGCGTTAAAAATAGACGAAACTGAGGCCGGCAATTTGCACGCTAACCGCAGTTGTGCGACTTCCAGTAATTAAAAAATTGCGTCATAGTTCGATCGATTTCAAATTTCTGATGATGCTTGTACTTGAATTGCAAGCAAAAATAAAGAGCCTCACAATGGAGAACGATGTGTAACTAAAAATTATCCTTTAAGGGCAATCATTTCAAAATCGAATATAAAAGAGCTTGAGTCGACGAATTTGACGTAAAGTACGTACGAAATTAATTTCAGGAATTAGCAACAATTGTATTTATTGTAGTAGAAATGATCCATGAATCATTTGACCAAAATCGTTCATGTCGCGTCATCTCTGGCATCATCGTGAAAGTCACAGTTCCATTCTTCGTGACTGGATGGCTCTGACGCGACGTACACAATATTCGATTGCCGGTAACATTTTTTATGCATAAAAAGTATCGACTTTGAAATGTTTAAAGTTTTTACGACGATAATTAGTCACGCTTAGTTATGTTCTGACCTTAAATGTCTACGACAGTGAACAAAATTTNTTATTAAATGTACGACGAACATTCTCACGTTTATTATATATTAATTACTGTCTGAGGTATTTCTTCATTCGTCTTTATGGTTTTAGTAACACAAAGTTCTTGATGATTCTTGCCAGAGCTTTTAATTATTGATATCGCGGTTGGAGATCAACGAACGCCGTATACTGAATTTTCATCTTGGTCGGATCAATTACGCGCGTTAAAAATAGACGAAACTGAGGCCGACAATTTGCACGCTAACCGCAGTTGTGCGACTTCCAGTAATTAAAAAATTGCATCATAGTTCGATCGATTTCAAACTTCTGATGATGCTTGTACTTGAATTGCAAGCAAAAATAAAGAGCCTCACAATGAAGAACGATGTGTAACTAAAAATTATCCTTTAAGGGCAATCATTCCAAAATCGAATATAAAAGAGCTTGAGTCGACGAATTTGACGTAAAGCACGTACGAAATTAATTTCAGGAATTAGCAACAATTGTATTTATTGTAGTAGAAATGATCTGTGAATCATTTGACTAAAATCGTTCACGTCGCGTCATCGTTGGCATCATCGTGAAAGTCACAGTTCCATTCTTCGTAACTGGATGGCTCTGACGCGACGTACACAATATTCGATTGCCGGTAACATTNCTAATAAATTCGTACGTAAAATGTACTGCTTTTACATACGACTCCAAGCAACCAAAAATTATNTCTTTGTAATATAAATATTCCTCTCAAGCTTCATCTTCGTAATATAAATATTCCTATTAAAATATCAAGCTAACACTTATTGATTTGCTAAACGGAAGTGAGGTTATGTAGAATTCCTTCGAATNTTATTGAGTTAGCAACAAAATGATTGCGGATTTTGTCAATGAATTTCTTATATAAAATCCGCAATCAGTTGCCAATCCAATAGATCATACAGAACATTTTATTCATTCCTAAATAATTCATTATCCTAANTTTTTATGCATAAAAAGTATCGACTTTGAAATGTTTAAAGTTTTTACGACGATAATTAGTCACGCTTAGTTATGTTCTGACCTTAAATGTCTACGACAGTGAACAAAATTTGCATACTCGTCTCTTACTGAAGGAGGATAACTATCCAGGTAATATAATTGTAAAATCTTGTTCATAAATTATAAAATAGGTATTGATCGTATTTTGCTTCATTATGGCATTGTGAATTTGTATATGGATTGAATTATTTTGTATTGTGTTGGGTATGGGTACTCAGATTTGATCGACGGTTGTTGACGTATGTTCTTCCCGCGATTTGGCGCCACGTACTTCTCTGAAATAAATTATTTTTATATTCCGCGAAATTTGTTTCAATAACTTGAATCCTACAAAAGACTGAATTACAATTTCGTTAATGGAACGGCCAATAACTCGTCCGAGAATGACTAAAGACGCAACTGTTCGTGATATAGCGAATTCTCTGAGTAAGTGATTATTTTATTCATGAACAAATGCGTATACTTAGGAAAGTGTTCAAGCTTCACCTTTGTAATATAAATATTCCTCTCAAGCTTCATCTTCGTAATATAAATATTCCTCTTAAAATATCAAGCTAATACTTATTGATTTGCTAAACGGAAGTGAGGTTATGTAGAATTCCTTCGAATAGCATATATAGATTACCACGTAGGTCCTGTAATACTTTATCAAACAATTTTTTAGGAGAAACATCCAAATCGCTTGCGTCTATAAATGAGAGCTACATGAATCTCTTAAAAGTTAATCAGGAATTGATTTCCTATATACAAATAAATAAAAAAAACACGTAATGTACAAGCAAATGGGGGTCACGCAACAATGGACCATGATCAACAATTATAAAATACTTTGTAATGTTTATACCGAAGAGTACAATTAATAAAATATTCGCCGAATTAATGTATAAATAATTGTGTGTCTCCACGAATCACAATGTCTTTTGATATACAATAAAAATACAATATGTAGTCGCGTATTATATCACATAAATACGATTATTGTATCCTGCATGTTTGGTGTGGAATGGCACTGATGAAAGGTTCGACTATTAAGCGTATCCTGTTCTTATTAAATAGCTGTCTCGTGAGTCTTGTGGTTCCTGCTCCTATTATCCTTATATGTATGGATCTGGTTTAGGTTTTCTTTTTGGATCACCTGCGTCCAATGGAATTATTACCGGTGGCACCGTGTCTGGCCTTTGCGTTTGTCCGAAACCATAGTCAGCTCCTTTCGTTAACGGAAACCAGCCTCTAGATAGAGGCATTTGCTTGCATCTGCGATGTATTTAATCAAATTTAGAAATGATCCTCCAATTCTGAGCTTCCGTCGTGTGAGAAAAGGCGAGCATGGTTTTAGTAAATATACAAACGTGTATTAATCGTGCGTTCGAGTAAAGCAAGGCGTGGTCGGAAAAATTATTAGTTTCGTAATGCGAGCGAAATTATTATTAACGAGAAGACAGCCTCACGAAAAGTAGTTGTGCTGGTGCAACCCATGCAGCTTACAAAGTATTAGAGTGCAGCGAGAGTAGAGACTCTTAATCCCATAAGACCGACTCCCTATTCATTCCGCTCACACCTGCACGTGTTTTGATCGAAGTAATAACCGGTGGAACAGTCTTTCTCTTCTCTGCAGACGCAGTCACAATT
Source organism: Ceratina japonica (assembly GCA_019453355.1). Classification (NCBI taxonomy): domain Eukaryota; kingdom Metazoa; phylum Arthropoda; class Insecta; order Hymenoptera; family Apidae; genus Ceratina; species Ceratina japonica. The sequence goes on along the minus strand of SMSR01016129.1, from coordinate 106,829 downwards.
CTGCGAATTCCAGATTTTCGTATTATTATTTTTGATACATTTATCTCTCTCGTCGACGTTGTTGCACACACATTGGCACTGGGCCTTCCTGTACGTCTGTTTCAGGTTGCAATCCTGGAAGATCGTCAAACGAAATGATTAAACAACCAAATTTTTTGAAACTTTTGAATTAAAGAAACCAGGGTTACAATTTTTCGCACAGAATAAGAAATAATCTAAGGCCGGTATTCATAGTCGTTACTTATTTTTAAGATCGTCTTAAGCATTTGCTATCACTGTCTATCCCACATTTCCAGTCCTTGTCTTGCACAGGGAACAGGGACTTAAGCAAATACTTAAGGCGACCTTAAAAATAAGTAACGACTATGAATACCGTCCTAAGACTTAGTCTGTAAGATTTGTACATTCAGTTAAAAATGCGTCATACGTTTAATTAAGAGTTGAGAATATAAAAAAGTTAGAATTTAATTCGTTCGTTATAAAAAATGTCGAACCCTGGAAGAAGCGATCGTTTACGCAGCGCGTCAATTGAAGTGACCNGCGGAGGATCCGTATAATTTGTATCACAATTTGAAAGGTACAAAGAAATGTAACAAAAGTGAGCAGGGTATTCTTCTCGTCACGATCCACAGTTCGCGTTCGGAATGAAACTAATCACGATGACTCGTTACGACTTTCGTGTCACCCACGAGTCGTGAACAGATTCGTCCACGCACGTGGACGTAATAAAATCGTGACCTCCGCGTCGGATACGGGTCTTAGATCCCGTTCGACGATTCGAAAGGGGGTCATTTTTCGAAGTGCGGTCGCAATTTATCGACGGCCCAGGTGATCGATCATTCCGTGAGGGGAGCCCTGATTCCCCATTGTTTAGATTCCGGGAGAGGGCGACCGTTCGGTCTTGGACATTGGTCATTTCGTGTTTGGCGTTAAGTACCTTCCTGGCGAGCATCGGCGATGCCTTATCAGGGCGTATCTTGTATAAACACGTTCCANATAAAAATAAGTAACGACTATGAATACCGTCCTAAGACTTAGTCCGTAAGATTTGTACATTCAGTTAAAAATGCGTCATACGTTTAATTAAGAGTTGAGAATATAAAAAAGTTAGAATTTAATTCGTTCGTTATAAAAAATTACGAACCCTGGAAGAAGCGATCGTTTACGCAGCGCGTCAATTGAAGTGACCGAGTTAGCGTTTGCGCGTGAGCACAAGAATTGCATTATCGTCACGATAGCGCGTTGTTAAGGTGCGGACCGCGCGGGCCGGGTAATACCGGTTTAAGAAGGAAGAAGTCATTTATCGGTTGTCCTTAAATTACCTTCTCCTTAATTGTACAGTCGCACACGCATTTTGTGTGTTCTTCCAGCGGTATGATGCGTTTCCCGTTGTACTTGTATCGTCCGGTCTCATCTTTCACCATCCAGGCTACCTAAGTAGGGCGTACACACCGTTTACTTATTTATTTCGTCATCTGAATCTCGGTTATCGTCGCGCGTTTCTGAGATGACTTACTTCGAAGTTCTTAGTTACTGAATCGGTAGGTTGACAAGATAGCAGCTGGTGGTTGCAACAACCGCCGCACCTATTGATCCTCGTGCAGATGGGATAATAAATATAGGATGGATCGGTCTCTTGTTTCATAGGAACAATTTGCAGTTCGGGCTCGCATAGAGCTGGTTTCGGTATCACACCGTTCGATCGTTGTCCTCCTCCTCCTCCTATTCCTCCTCCTATTATTCTGCCTGAAAAAATGGTGCACGGTTTAGCTCGGGTCTTTGAAATGAATCATCTAGATGGGTTTTCTTTTTCCGGTTTTCGTGTCGTCTATAAATTCAATGTGGTTTCTGTGATTTCACGTAACGCATCGCGACTCCGTCGTAAATCATTGGGTATTTTAGGTGAATCGGACGATGGACGAGCGTACGCAAGCTGTCTCCTTCGCGAATAGTTACTTTGCGTTGGTCGACGGTCTCGCTTCCGGTTTCGAGAACCACTTGGCCGAGAACGTGATCCTCGATTGGTTCGGTAGGCTGATTAGAGGCCGTAAAAATGTGAAAGCTTTCATGGGATCGCGTAAGGTGGACACTCGACACATGTTCCCGCGTATCGTGCCAACGAGCGGCATCGATTTCGAAAATCGGTAAGATTACGTAAACACGGTGTAGATGTAAATCTCGTCGAACAAGGCAAAAACTGCTATCAGAGTTTTATATTTATGTACGAAGGCAGCAGGAATGCCCAAAGAGATCTGACGACCAGCCGAGTGACGAAACGCTTTTCGAAGAAATCGAAATCTCGCCGTCGAATCTGGTCGTTACGGACATTAATCAGAACGAAATCCACGATAAGAAAATTGGCGCGATGGACGATGCGTTTTACAACTTGAACGACGATGATCTCAGCAATCTTTTCAAGCCCGAGATCTCGTCGCCCAACGTAGAGGAGGAGATTGGGCACGGAATTAATAGAATGAAATTGAAAGAGGAAATGGCAGCGACCATCAAAGCCATCGAGAGAGAGCGCGGCCAAGAAGAAGATAGACCTGTTAACGTCGAAACTACCGCTGTTAAGTACGTGGAAGCCGACGGAGCAGTACAATTTTCGCGTAGGAAAAGAGGCAAGAATTTCACATTTTCAGTTCGACGATTATTCGCCACGACTGATCGTACGTCAGCTTGTTATCGCGCGGTCAAGATTTTCAACATGATTCGAGCCAGAGACGTCATTAGCATAATCCAGGTTAATCAGCGTAACGAGCGTAATAGATATCCCGTTTAATTTAATCACAGATACTACTTGGAACGCGTACTACTTGGCCAAGTCGAGTTTGCATACCTGGAGGCGACCTTGCAAGCTGCAAATTGCTTATACCACCTTAACCGAGTGCCCGACAGTCGAAAGGGTTCTCAAAAGAAAAGGGGACCCGGTGCGATTCGGTCAGCCAAAAGCCAAGTTGCCCAGTTTAGACGAAATCAACGAGATCACTAACAGATTTATACCGAACGCGAACAGTTTCGGTGGATTCTTAAGGGATTTCGATTTCTTTGAGGATCGCAGACATTTTTTGGAGAATCTGGAATTGGAGATGATCACAAGAGATCCTTGTACGCCTCCCCTTCTCCTACAATCCGTAGATAACGAACTCGTGTTCGATAAACCGTGCGTAAACACGGACGAGAGTAGCGAAAAGATAAAAAAAAGGTTTGTCTTCAACTATCAAATCTGTCTGATAGTGTACGAGGGTAAAAGCATGTGCAGAATGAATCTTTCGAGTAAATTTAAGAAAATGAATTTGGAAGAAGAGAAAGTAGGCAATGTTTAAAACATTTTAGGCTATCATACGCAAGTATATTATAGATTCATCTATTTTTTTTTTAATTTTGTGATTTGGGTGAAACGAGTTTCGCGTCGAACGTGGATTCGTTCGATTACGAGATGTTTCCGTTTAGTTCTTTTTTTCACGTCACGATCAACCGGATGATCTCATGTTCACCGATAATCGAGTTTGAACAATCAAATTGCGAACAGATAACGTTACGGCATTCCCGTTTATCGTGCAATGTCTGTCGCAGTTATGGGTTGTTTATATAAGTTATCAAATTTATCTACCTGTTTTCATTTTTGCGTTATTTCGATTTATTTTCATTCTTCCACGAATAAAATGCAACTCGCCAGATTTCTGAGATCCTCTCGTTTTCTAACCGGTTTCCTATTAGCTCTACTTAGTATTTTATAAGGAAGATCTGCGCGTAACAGAGTGAATATTATTAAATCGCACTTACCGCCTAAACCGATGCCCGCTGCTTCCACCGGCCTGGAATGTCGCATTTCATGTGGTCCCGAGCCAAATAAACGGAGAAATTCGTCTATGGAGTTGATGTTATTCATTTCTCTAGCCATCTCCAGCGATTTCTGTAAATAATAGTGCGTTCTGGTTGAAATAAACACAGTCATTGGAATTTTTTACTGTTTCCCATGTATCATGAGATTATGTCGATTAATCATTCGCCCGATCGATAGCGATAAATGGATCTTGCACAAATGACGACGTGCGCGCGTATCTGATCGACGGTTTAGATAAGAGCAACCGCTTACTTTAGAAAAATATTTCATATATGACAGCATACGCGCTGCGTTGCATAGTCTAGCAATGAATACGCGTTTTCTAACTAAGTAACGTGTTGATCAGTCGTTTTCACTTTGTTTTGGCTAATTGATTCGTCGTTCTATCGACTTGTATCGCCTCTGGGTTTATTTTTAAATATAATATTTTAGTAGATTGCAACGACGGGAAATATCGATCGATAAAGAAAGGCAGAACAGGAGAATCTCGGTGCAATCGGGGTATTCCCGATAATAAATCGTCGGTGAATCATCGATTTCGTTAGTCGATAGTCGCGGATACAAAACGCTTATATTATAGGTCAGTCATCCAACCCTTCATCGCGTCTCGAACGTTGTTTCCTCAGTCTCCGTTTCTGAAATTCCCTCGACTCGAAACAGGTTTCGAATCGAGCCGCTGTCGCCGCGTCCAAACGGATCCGTTTTCTAAGAATCAGTGTTAATGCACTTTCAGAGGCTTATCCCTTCTTTTCGAATACCAGTTCCTCGCGCATTTCCCGCCACGAACGTCCGACGAATATTTTTAAGGACGCGGCGACGAGAGTCGGTAGCAGTTTAACGCTTTAGTAAATTCGCTACTGTAAATTTGCATACCTAAGCGGTGTGTAACTATTAGTTACTCCAGCGAGATGTTTTACTTTCTCAGAACCGCGTGTGCGTCGTCTCGCGACCGGCGGCTTTCAAAGGTCGTTTATTACACCCGGCGCTAAGATATACAGTCATACCGTAAAATAAAACCATGCACTTGTCACCAGACGTGTACACGACTCTTTCCAAACAATACTCGAACCTTGGCCTTGCAACGGGACTTGCATCGACATTGAAAAATGTAGAATTTTAAACTTTAATCTGGTTTTAGAGGAATTAATCACCGGAGTTAATAACTCTTTAAATATTTTTTTAATTTCTGTATAAAAAGCAACTAAATATGAGTTTAAAAATGTAATATTTATTTTACTATTTGGTTATTTTATTTTATATTATATTTATATATAATTTTTATTTTACTTATCTGGTTCTAGACGAATTAGTCAAAGGAGTTAATAATTCTTTAGCTACTTCTTTAATTCCCATACAAAAACCAACTAAATATGAGTTTAAAACTGTAATATTTATTTTACTATTTGGTTATTTTATTTTATGTTATATTTATATATAATTTTTATTNCTCTTTAAATATTTTTTTAATTTCTGTATAAAAAGCAACTAAATATGAGTTTAAAAATGTAATATTTATTTTACTATTTGGTTATTTTATTTTATATTATATTTATATATAATTTTTATTTTACTTATCTGGTTCTAGACGAATTAGTCAAAGGAGTTAATAATTCTTTAGCTACTTTTTTAATTCCTGTATAAAAACCAAGTAAATATGAGTTTAAAAATGTAATATTTATTTTACTATTTGGTTAGTTTATTTTATATTATATTTATATTTTTATTTTACTGATCTGGTTCTAGACGAATTAGTCAAAGGAGTTAATAATTCTTTAGCTACTTTTTTAATTCCTGTATAAAAACCAAGTAAATATGAGTTTAAAACTGTAATATTTGTTTTACTATTATAGCGATTCTCCTTTCTAATATTAACAGTCGGCATGCGGGCCGGCGAATTAGCAAACTCCCGGCGCCAGGTAATCGAGCAAGCATTCGCGAACGTCGAGCGACGTGCAATCATTTGTTACTGATATATCGAATAGCAGAGACCGTGACGAGCATTCTTACGAGTCTCAGGCACCGCAAGGTTTCTGTCTTACTTTCCCGCTTCGATATTTCCTATTTACTTTTCCACCGCCGTACATCCTTGACATTGGTGCCGATCGGCCCTGACGGATTATTCAGGCCTCCGCGGAAAGGCTAACGTGCTCCCATTCGCGCGGATGTCGCAATGCCGTCGACAAAAGGAGCCGTCTGTCACCGGCTTACGTTAACGAAGGTGACGTACGCGAAAGAAAAAGAAACGAATGTTGCGTTAACAAAAAGAACGGATCGATTATCCGTGTGATTCACCGGTACCGATAACGCGTGTCTTCTACGCGGTACGACGTCTCTCCGCGATGATAAAAGGGAAAGGGGAATCCAGATCCTTCTGTCGATTTGAATCGCGCGAATCGTATCACGGAACGGCTGGTACTTATTGCGCACGGGCCGACCGAAACCGGCTCGGCGGCTTAAACCTCTCCATCGCGTTCGCTCCGTTCACAATGCCTCGCCGGGATAACATAATTGCGCTATTTACCCGAGTGAAAACGTGGGAGTGTTGCAATGACTCGCGAACGGGATCCGCTCCGTTCCAGTCACGAAATCCTACTATATACATGCCAACCGCGACCGTTACGTTAAGGAACGTGTGAACGCGATCAATTTACCAACAATTCCCTGTCACTTTCGGACAGCTCGGGGTCATCCTCAGGCTTCGATACTCCGCCGACCGTTGCCTGATGTAACAGACTGCCGGGATACTGTTGCTCCTCCCTCGCCTTTTGAGCTACCACGACTCCGATGATCGAGCCCGTGATCGCGAACGTGATAAATATGCTCGCGAAGATGCAAGTCTTGTTCCTCCTCAGACACGACATGATCGAACCGGTCGCCTCGTTTTCCGTGTTAGTGGAATCACGCGAGGGTTCCTCAAGTCGCGTACTTCCGGCGTCGCCCTCGATTGTTGCGCACCGGTATTATAACACTCCAGGAAAGTGAAAATTCGCACTGGTCACTGAGGCTGAGCAACGTCCCCGGCGCTCGTTGAGAATCCGACGGCACGAGGAAAACGCGTGGCAGTCACACCTGAGTAGGTTCTTGCGCTCGCGCCGCGATCGACTGCTGAAGTGCTGAAGCGAATACGTCTTGCCGCGATTATATAGGTACCACGCAAACCGGCGCACGTAGGTNTAACACTCCAGGAAAGTGAAAATTCGCACTGGTCACTGAGGCTGAGCAACGTCCCCGGCGCTCGTTGAGAATCCGACGGCACGAGGAAAACGCGTGGCAGTCACACCTGAGTAGGTTCTTGCGCTCGCGCCGCGATCGACTGCTGAAGTGCTGAAGCGAATACGTCTTGCCGCGATTATATAGGTACCACGCAAACCGGCGCACGTAGGTATCGTGCTCGACACGTCTGACGCGCGCGTACGTCCAAATGGCCCCGTCGCCAAGAGATTCTAGGGGGTCCGTGCACGGCGATAAACCGAGTGGTCACTACGCGACGTATGGGACCGCATCCCATTGAATCTTATGGGGACCAGGGGCCTATACGTCACTGCTCGGTTTGTCGTTGCGCGTGATACGGAGCTGAGCTCTGCAGGTAAGTGCCACCGCCACCGGATCCCCACCGTATCTGGGCCTTTCGCGCTGCCCCCGCCACAGACGCACGCCTAGCTCGTTACTGAACTACAGACTTTTATGCGTTTATGGGAATTTTCAATAATTTAAAGAGACATAATGTACGGTAATGTGTTATACAGAATCCCGGAAGTAATTTTCCGCGTGTTTTTAGAAGAGAAAACAAATTATCGTATCTATTTTCATTTATTCTAACGATACTTAATTCTTATCAGGAGAAATGTAATTTTCAGAATTTTTACAGTAATATGTTATACAGTAATATGTTATACAGAATTCCGGAAGTAATTTTTCGCGTGTTTTTAGAAGAGAAAACAAATGTTATCGTATCTATTTTCATTTATTCTAACGATACTTAATTCTTATCAGGAAAAATGTAATTTTCAGAATTTTTACAGTAATATGTTATACAGTAATATGTTATACAGAATTCCGGAAGTAATTTTCCGCGTGTTTTTAGAAGAGAAAACAAATGTTATCGTATCTATTTTCATTTATTCTAACGATACTTAATTCTTATCAGGAGAAATGTAATTTTCAGAATTTTTACAGTAATATGTTATACAGAATTCCAGAAGTAATTTTCCGCGTCTGTTTTTAGAAGAGAAAAACAAATGTTATCGCATCTAGTTTCATTTATTCTATCGATACTTAATTCTTATCAGGAAAAATGTAATTTTCAAAATTTTTCCTTTTCTTGATACAGTATTGCCGTTTGCTAATAGCATAATCCGTTGTTGATGATTAATATCTGATAAACGGTTGAGTACATTGCGATGCACTTCTTCGCCAATTACTATGTGTATGAATTACTCACGAGTTTGCTGATTTTGATCGATCTATTAAATTGGTTGCACGATTAATTTAAAAAGAAATTGCAATTGATACTTGGAAAAATGTAATTCTACTTGGAATAATGTAAAACGATATCTAAAAATTCAATTTATTATTGATATATGGTCGTCATACAGTGTGATATAAAGATAAATTAATATATGTATATTTATTGGATTTAAGGCTTTCACGGTTATTGTTTATTCTGATAGCATGGGTTTATATTTATTGGTATGTAATACTCCGAATGTTTGCTTAATAGCTATACAAGCCACGGCTATCGTATCTTCCCATTTCTTTGCTGCAAAAAGATAAAAACGATGTACAATTTCAAGCGAAAGTCCAGAGAAGATCTTGAATCTTACCTGATCTTATTAGTTCACCAAGATTAGAGTTTATAGCCGTTCGTTTTTCGACAACCGATGATACGGTGATACTGGTATCCTGGCGGGCACCGTTTCCTATTTGGAAAATAAAGAGGAGCGCTCGCGGCGACAGCGAAGCACACGAAAAGAATCGCAATAACGAGACGTATCGGAGCCATGACGTGCGCGTGAAAAGAAAAACGATAAGATTTTGATTGGATTCCTCCGAGAGAGTAACACGTTCACGTGGAGAACTTGCAGGATGATGTGATTGAGAAAGAAATCCTGCTTTTATTCACTGCCCCTTCTCTTTGTAATATTTTTTCGCGTGAACTCTAATCTCTCCACGTTAATTGGTGGTCACAATATACATCCGTTTACGCACGTGCGGTTTCTAATATCTCCTCGGCGATATTTGTGTCAAGTTCCTGATAAATTGGCCATTATTAATGGGCGAACTTGAATATTTCGTTCCCGGTTTTAGACTAGTCCATAGTTTATATTTTTATATAGGAGACACTGAATACGCTAGATTTTATCAAAAGAATGGTCTTTTAATAGTATTTCATTGTGGGTTACAATTATTTTATATATAAACTACATTATTTCGAATTTGAACTATATTTGTTTAATGAATTTGTACAATTAATGAAATGTAGTCCATAGTTTATATTTTTATGTAGGAGACACTGAATGCGCTATATTTTATCAAAAGAATGGTGTTTTAATAGTATTTCATTGTGGGTTACAATCATTTTATATATAAACTACATTATTTCGAATTTGAACTATATTTGTTTAATGAATTTGTACAATTAATGAAATGTAGTCCACAGTTTATATTTTTATGTAGGAGGCACTGAATACGCTATATTTTATCAAAAGAATGTTGTTTTAATAGTATTTCATTGTGGGTTACAATCATTTTATATATAAACTACATTATTTCGAATTTGAACTATATTTGTTTAATGAATTTGTACAATTAATGAAATGTACAGCGATATTATTTTACATCGGCAACGTTGAAAATGATAATCGCCAGCAGGCATTTGACTCGAGAATGGAATGAATATTATTTAGCTTATTTTACATCTTATCTCGATTATCCGATTAAAATATTCGATATAAACACGTGCTAACGTTCGTTCTTATAAAAGTCTGTGTTTATTTTTAAACATTTTAACTAATTACGTACAAGCGATAAAATAACATTCTGCTGCTGATAATCGCGCGATCGAGTTGATAATTTTGACAGTCCATGAATTCTTTAAATCCCTCGTATCGATGCTTCGGTTTTTCTTGTTTCTTCCAGTTTTTTGTATCTTCGTTCGCGATTATTGTGAATTTCGCATGTGCATTGGGCGTTGGTACTTGGTTTGCTCATTGGATAATCCACTCGCGTCTCGTTCACTTCTGTATCGACTTCGAGAAAGGAGAATTCTGATCGTAAGCGGTACCACGTATAGAAATCATTCACGAGACTGCGAGATCGTCGGAAACTTGAATAACTGATCGTTGATGCATTAGTATGCAACGTATCTGTAACAAAAAAAAATCAATTCTACTGATCTTCGTGTATTCCGAGAACGGAGTTAGGTAACTGCTCACTTGATTCTCGTACAATTTTCAAATGACGTTCAAAAAATCATGTACAAACGATTGGATCCTTTTATCTCGATTTTTACAAGTAACGAGCTCGTCAGTTTTTTTAAATGGAATTTATACTCACTTAATAAATAGCTCTACAATGACTCCCGACTTTCACTCTGCCCTCCGGACAATTGATCGGCACGTTGATGATCGATCCTTCATAAAGCTGGCCGGGATTGTCGGCTACAGTGTTCTCGTCGACGAACGGCACGAATTCCTTCTCTTTTTCGTCCGTCACCTGCGTAGTAGAATTCGCGACGGCGAACCAGAGATGGAGAACCAAAACAAACGTTGCTACCATTACGATTTTCATTTCGATAATCGAGATCCCTCCCGGGCTCAATCTCTCGGCTCTTTAGAACGCGCGCGACTGTTTGGGCATATCGGTGTAAAATCAGCTCGAACGTTAAGAGATCAGTGTCGTGCGTAGGAATCGATTGGCCACGTGAGATATTAACCACGACGCTTGAACCGCGACGCGAGCAAACGAGATTAATGGCGTCGGGAACTTGTGTCGCGACGACGTTTCCTACTTTCAGAGAGGCGCTGATCTAGGCTATCGAGCTGAGGAATTTTTATAATTCGCCGCATGTTTGGAACGCGTGCTCGATCGTCACTGAGATGTCACTACGCACCGAGCTAGTGCTCTTAATTTTCAAAGTAAATACAAAAGATAGAAGAATCGTCGCGTGGCTGTGTGAGTAATGCTTATCGATAAAGCGTCGATGCTCATCAAAGTGATCTCCGACGAGATTTCTACATTTTTGATAATCATTTTTCTTTCGCGTTTCACTTAAAATATCGAGCCTAATCGCGTTAAATAAGAATGCTCGTAGTCCTACAGAACCATAAATTCTTCTCAGAGGAGCTGTTATTATAAAACAATGAAACTGGGAATCGTTGCTGGATTTGAGAATGACTGAAGCACGATTCTGAGTAAACGATGGGATAAACAACACAAATGTATTCTTGCAATAACATTATGCCACTTTCCACTATTTCTTAAAAAATACTGCAAAAATCAAGAGGAGTTGATAACACTAGTTAAACACTTCTAATATTAAACAATTATGAAACTAATTGCGCCGCGGAATGAACGGAGTCTTGACGCGTTACTATTCAAAGTTTGTCTCGTCGAGCCGCTATATTTGGTTTTCAATTCTGATAACCTTTCCTGACACTTTCCACGGTTATCGGTTTCCCTGCGATATTCACTTTCAAAATGCCTGATTGAAGTCAAGGTTTTGATCTAATCGTTCGTCTTTATAAAGGTGAGTCGTTCGTCAAAACATTGTGTCTCGCTAATATTACATTCTCTTTGAGTCATTAATTCCATATCCCAGTATTCATTCACGTATGCGTAATCTCTAACGATTGTGTCTCTAAATATTGCAATAGAAACGTATAAAAGAGAATGAATTCCGGATTTTTATCGAAATTTTAGAGACAGCTTGTATTTCTTTTAGAGTTGGCCTCTTTCACGTCAGTGGTAAACGATTAGGTAAGGATTAAGCGAAATGGGGTAAAGAAGCCAGAGACAGATTGTATTGATGGATTACAAAAAGGATTCGAACACTTTTATAATTATTTTAGTTCCCATGTACTGCCCAATGAAATCAGAATACGATTTCCGTAATATTAATATTTACATAATATAATACTAATATAATACTAATAATACTAATAATACTAATTAATATTTATATAATATAATACTAATTATTCTAGTTCCCATGTACTGCCCAACGAAATCAGAATACGATTTCCGTAATATTGCACAAAATATTTTGTACGACTTGGAACAATGAAGTTTAACCTTTATCTACGTATGTGTGCGTCTCCTAGCGAGATACACTGATGTTTCAATATGTATTTACATATCGAAATTTCAATGTGTCCCACTAGGAAACGTACACAAACACAGGACGTGGCTAAACTTCACTGTCCCAAGTTGTACCACCACATTTCGTTTTAATAGAAATTAAACGTAGGACCTAATGAGAAACCTAAGCAAATATAAATAGTTTTCGTAATCGTATGAATTGAAATATTTAGAATGTACATCGTTACGCGTTCGCTACGAACAAAATGGTTACAGAGGTGATAAGCGTCCACTTCGCGAAGACGTTAAATAATGACAAATGAATCTGTCGACTAGAGGTTGTGTCGCGTTTTCCTCTTATCGTGATTAGTCGACTACCGAACACTCCGCTTTTTCCAACTCCATTTTTTGCCCGTTCCCATACAAAGTTCCTACCGCACGATTAATTAACTTCAAAATTTTTTCACGAACGCCTCGTCCTCGTGATCCAGTTTTTTCTATCAACAATAAGCTTAACTTTGATGCAATCAGTTTTGGTTAGCCGGTATTAAATAACCTGAACACTATAATTTGTTAGAAAGAAAATTCTTGACGATCAAAGAATATTCCCAGTAAACAAGAAATGTTAGATCAACCTTGTAAAATATTGATTTTATGTAAATTATATAAACGTTGCAACATAACGTTTTATAAATATTTTTAAAATATTACTTAATAATATTACTTCATAATGAAGTTGCACGCAACATTAAAAACTACATACTTTATAATATTATCATGTTACTGAAAAACGTTATAGTAACCTGGTGGCAATGATTTCTTGCTTATTGGGTTATTTAATTTCATTTATGGTTCAGAAGGAGGATCTGGTCGTATTATATTGTTTCAAGTATGGAAATGAAAATATCGTTGTCTTTGAAGAAAATTAGGTTTACGTGAAGGAAAATCGAGTCTCCAGCGTTCGTTACGCGATCCGTCTTCAGTGAAGGGTTGAGTTTTTCCTTGAAGATAAGGAAATCATATGGCTAGATGGTAGATTTGCGGGCAGATCACGTCGCGTCGATTCCTCATGCGATCAGACTTTATCCGACTGATTCGTTCCACGCGAGTGGAATATCTGGGTCGACGCAGTTCATCAGACGTCGAACAAAATTCCATTGAGTAGTCGAAATTCTCGTCTTCATTCCGTTAAGAACTCTAAATGAAAGACAGATATTAAAACGCCGAACGTTTCTTCAGCAAATCTCGAGCAAACGGAAAGTGTTCCAAAATCTGCATAGAGCGATCTCCTTTTTTCGTGCGAACATAGGTTCCCACGAAAGAGAGAAAATGATGCCGCTCTCGATCTAGAAAGCCAATATCAGACGGGAGGATTGAGCCGTGTTGGTTTCCAGTTCCTGGATACTCGGACCTGTCGTGCACGAACGCGGACGTAACGGCCACTTAAACGTACAATTATTCGTCATCGGCGTACACGATTCCGCGGATAATTCATCCTCTCGGATGAGTAGAAAACGCGCAAATAAGAAGCGAGTGTGCGTGGCCCGTTTCCTTTGGGAAAATCGCGGGGAAACGTGCGATCGCGTCCTCCCGATCGGGGATTCGATCGGCCGAGAAGGGAACACAAAAGGTTCCATCGGTGAACGCGTCCGGCCGCGGATACCAAAGCGGAGAGGAGCGTCGGAAGCCGTTGATCCGATATACAATCCCTGGGCCCCGGTTTCGAATAATTTTCGGCCGAGAAGACGCGAAACGTCGTGACAGACGAGATGCTTATCGCGTCGAATCGGTTGGGAAATTCTGCGTGCCACGAAACCGTGTGGCGACGCGTACTTGTGTACGAGCCCGGGCACAAGTATACGAGCCGAGTCAGCTCGGTAGTCCGTCAGCCAGGCAGCCAGCCAGTCAGCCAAGCAGGTAAAGGTAGGTAGGTAGGTAGGCAGGCTCGATTTAAAAAGTAAATGACTGACGGACTGAGGTCGCCTACCAGGCAATTCCAGTAGCGGGCAATTGCGTGCAAGAAATTACTTGCCAATGCTGACTGGCACGCAAGCTCGAGAACGCGAACGAACGCAAACGCGAACGCCGAAGGTTGATGGGACGGAGCGGACCGAACGGAGGGAAAGAGAGGAGAGGAATATATCCCGGAGGATGGCGGAGCGAGGAGCCGCCGCTGCTCCTCGTCGGAGGAGCCTTCTCCTCTTCTTTCAAGCATCGACGATCCCGTCATCGTGCATGCCAGCATCCTCGCCGCGAATCATTCGGACGATTCATCTCTTACCGGCGAAATTTCGTCCCAAAACCCATTCCCGGACCGTGCCTCCTAAATAAATAACATTCCGTCTCTCGTGGTCTCTCGATACCGATTACAGATATTTACCATCTTATTGGCCGGTATTCGTAGTTAGAACTTATTTTTAAGATCACCTTAAGCATTTGCTTAAGTCTTTGTTTCCTGTACGAGACAAGCACGAGAAATATGGGATAGACAGGGATAGCAAATGCTTAAGTCGGTCTCAAAAATAAGTAACGACTATGAATACCGGACATTGTCACTTCTTCAGGAATGAACTTAATGAAATTACAGACGTTTTAATTAAATATACAGTAAAGTTCTTAATTTCTACTCGATGACTTCTTCGACGAATAGAAGTTCTGACGTGAATAGAAATTGATGAGATTTACTACAGATATTGAAATTATTACTTTTTTGAAAATGTATTACTCTCCGATGCTTTTGGAACAAATCAAGCTCAATGCCCCATTGCGTTGTCTTAGGCCTACCACTACTTTCTACCAAGAAAGATTTAAATCCAGATTTGGGCACGCAAATGTAATGGGAAGGATGACGTCCAAAGCTAACAGACTCAGTCATTTATTTGACATCGTTAACGATTCCGTACCTGTCATTAGACATAAACTTCGTGATCATTTCTTGTCGTTATAATTTTATTATCTTCCTCTTTGTTATCTACTCATGGAGCTCTCATATCTTATTTATGTCATCTATTATCTTTTGTACCTTAAAGGGTTTCCTAACCCGTTTAATAAATAAATAAATAAATAAATAAATAAATAAATTATATATTTCGTGTAGGCAGCGATATTTTTTGTTGGAATGGTACGTTTCGCATAGGCACGGGTTCGGGGGGGATAGCCGGAGCGGAACATTTGCTCGAAAAACAGATGAGCACGGATAGAAGTTAGATCCGGGTCGGATAAGGCGCGATCGGGAGACGATGAGACCCGGGTACATACCTATACCTGGTACGTAGCTACACGTATAGGAGCAGAAACGTCGTGTCGTATCTTTCGCGTCGGACACCGGGCTACGCCCCTTGTCGGCATTATACGGAACGCGCACACCGATTATCAAAACTGTCGCTTCTTCCGTTACCTTTTCACGGGCATCTGCGTCTCTCCTTCCGCGGTCCGATAGACCTGTCGCGTTTTTCTCCGTAGCCCGGACCGCTGAAACATGACGCGTTTTCTGGCAGCTCGCTCTATGATGCCCCCGGGATTCCGTGGAATTCGGCGGTATAATATAAATGTCACTCTGTTCATCTCAAGGGTCCGTCGCATGGCCAACCGCGTTGCCCGCGGTCAAACGTTTGATTCAAATCTCTTTTATCCCCTTGTTCTGCTATAGTATTGAAATAGTGCACGTCTTGATTGAATTATTTTATTACTAGAGGAGGTTTCTAAGATCGCTGTCATTCTTGGGAACGTGAACATACGCGATTAACCCTTTGGGTACATTTGACGAGTGGGACTCGTCATCATGTCATGTAATTTAGTACTCAAAGGGCTAAAGAGGTTCATCTGGTACATAGCAAGTGAAATGCAAGTTATAGAAAAGGGGAGCTTGCTTGATTGGGTACATATTAATAACGGAAATTATCTACTGCTGAAAGATGCAGATTTCATTTGTTGTGTTTATATATTTCGCGATTCATAGTCACCCAATCTACCTAAATTAGCAATTAAAATATTCGTTAAATGTTTCTCTTTCATATGACATAAATTTCATTCAAAACTGTCTATCAATACCTAATAAATTAGCGATAGAAGTCTGGGAAATCACTCTTTTCCATATGNGGTTAAGGTTCATCTGGTACATAGCAAGTGAAATGCAAGTTATAGAAAAGGGGAGCTTGCTTGATTGGGTACATATTAATAACGGAAATTATCTACTGCTGAAAGATGCAGATTTCATTTGTTGTGTTTATATATTTCGCGATTCATAGTCACCCAATCTACCTAAATTAGCAATTAAAATATTCGTTAAATGTTTCTCTTTCATATGACATAAATTTCATTCAAAACTGTCTATCAATACCTAATAAATTAGCGATAGAAGTCTGGGAAATCACTCTTTTCCATATGACTACATGTAAAATTGTAAAAAATATTTGTATTAATATCTCATCATTAAGGTATCCAAATGACTTAAGAAGGTTCATCTGGTACATAGCAAATCAAATGCAAGTTATAGAAAAGGGGAGCTTGCTTCACTAGAGTACATATTAATAACGGAGGTTATCTACTGCTGAAAGATGCAGATTTCGTTTGTTGTGTTTATGTATTTCTCGATTCATAGTCACCCAATCAACCTAAATTTGCANCCAAATTTTGTTTTTGGTAATTCAAACATCTGTTAATTCCTTAACCGGATGAACCTCCTTAAGAAATCATTCGATATCAATTAATTCTAGAAGACTCTTCGTGTAGGGCCAGTGATCGGCGTGGTCCCGCGAGCGGTCGAGTTTACAAGGCTCTTCCTTTTAATATCTTCAACGAGATCATAGCGTAGAAGCTTGCGTGCCTCTCGTCCGGGCAGCACTCGCTTCGTGTTCATCCTCGTACAACCGATCCCTTCTTTCGAACCACCGCGACCTCGAGCTAATTCGAAAATTGAACCTGTTCGTGTCCCTTCGGATTGACGTTTTCATTGTGCCCGGTCAAAAAAAAAGAAGCTCGAGACGCGGCGGGAAGAAAAAGAATGAGAAAGGGAAGAGCGGTAACAAAAGAGCGGCGGTTTTCACGTTTACGCAATGCCAGCGTATGGCGCGTAGCCATTTCCGTGAACGGAATCGAAACCGCAGTAACGAACGCGCCGGTACGAGAAACATCTGCTTGTAATTACGTCTGTATACAAAGTTGCGACGATTAGCTCTCCGCACACATACGGATTTTACCAGGTTTCGTTTGTCCTGGATCGGGTCGCTTACATTGATAACAAAGACTGACAGCCTTACTGAACTTCCTGCCGGACGAAATAGTCTGCAATTTTTTACACCCTCTAGATAGTATTGACATCGAAGTTAAAAAAAATTTGTATCTATCGAGATCTTCGACAGATCTAATTCATTGCTCGCCTATTAAAATAAGAAGTCATAAGAAGAGAGCTTCGTACATATTTCTTAATGCATAATTTATAAACTTCTTATCGCATGATACTTCTATTATTCTTATAGCCGTTTTCTTATTTCTAATTATGTAAATCTTTTACTATTTTTTTTTCTTTTTTCTTTTATCTGCTCTTTTATTCTTATTGAACTTGTAAAGGGCCAATTGATCCGTGAAATAAATAAATAAATAAAATCTGTATTTTCTTATTCATCTGAGGCGAGATAAAATCTGTCGGATTCTGCGGGGGAGAAAAATAGTTTAGCAAGATAGTCGTTAACGAGCAGAGCGGTTGACGGGGGTCGTTCCTCTCCGTAGTTAAGCGGCCGCGAAAATTCACGGTGCCGAGGCCGAGGGTAGCTCTTTCGAAGAATTATGCCGTTGCACCGACACCGACTGATTTTACGATGCGCCGTTCAGCTCGTATCTAGCACGTCGCCGCCTTATTTTACGAGGCTGCCCCTCTTAACGCCTCCTTAACTTCTCAACACGCGCTTGTGAAAACGGCTCCGTGCACCACATACATATACCGTAATGTACGTAGGGTACGTGGCGAATTTCCAGCCTGACCGTCTAGCCTCCACGACACGCTTCGGCCTCGACGAATTTCCTCCGCCGTGTTTCCACGATCCTCGATCGAAGCAATTATATATTGGGTTCCATCAAATTTAAAATCTCGCAATCTCAGACCTAACAAAACTTTTTGTCCAGTGAGATTTACTTCTCCATTTGGACATTCTAATGTAGTAAACAGAATATTGTCTAAAGCCAACAGATTTTGTCACATTTTTGACATTTTTATTGACTCCGGCTCAGTCATTAGAAGAAAGCTTTGTTCCTTTTTCGCTTCTCAGTCGTTATAATATCTCTTTTTCTTTTTTTTTCTTTTTTTTACTGCTCTGTACCACTCTCTTCAATATGTAAAAAGGTCAATTACCCGTGAATTAAATAAATAAATAAATAAATAGAAGTATTGGGTTGGCAACTGAGTGATTGCCGATTTTGTGAACAGATGGACTTTACACTTTCTTTTGTTTTGTTAACGTGGTCAAAGCATCTAACCTATACTTTTTCCTTATTGTTTGGACTTCTACCTTTAATTTAGTAAAAAAATTATATCGATTAGTGCCTTAGTTTTGTTTTTATCCCAATTTAAAAATAGAAGAACAGGACGTGCACTTCAGACATATTTTATTGTATTACTTCCAAAAAGGCAAGAACGCATCGCAAGCACAAAAGAAGTTATGTGCCGTATATGGAAATGAAGCCTTGAAAGAAAGGCAGTGTCGAAATTGGTTTGCCAGATTTCGTTCTGGTGATTTTTCATTGAAAAATGCTCAACGATCTGGCCGTCCAGTCGAAGTCGATGAAACCCATATCAAGGCCATTATAGATTCAGATCGTCATAGCACAACATGTGATATTGCAGAGAAGCTCAATGTATCGCATACGTGCATTGAAAAAAAATTAAAAATGCTTGGTTATATCAAGAAACTCGATTTATGGATCTCTCACCAGCTTAAAAGAAATTTTCCTTCTTATTTGAAATCGGCAATCACTTAGTTGCCAATCAAATGTCCTCAAATAGTTTGTATTTCCTGTATTTTTCGGTAACAGTTTTAGAAATTCAGAATTATATATTGATAATTGATTGGGATACAAGTTACATGAGTTTTCGGGAAAAGGATCATGATCTGGGTAACACGTTGTTTTCTGATTGTATCTGTTACGTTTTTACGGCGAGAAGAAACTGCGAAAAAAGAGAGCAGTGCGTGTCAAAATTAATACGTTCACCCGGAAGAACCTGGGCCTCTATCGTTTTATTATCTCGCGTGCGAACCAAGTTGCGACACTCAATACTCTACACACCTTCAATCTCGTTCGCCAGTTGGATGTGTCCGTCAACGTTCAGCTAACACAATATCGGTATAACTGAATTACATTTACTGAATATACTCCTAATGTTTTTAATCGAAATTGATGATTTCTTGCTGAATCTGTTCGACTCAAGTGGACTTAAATCCGTTCAAGTTGAACGATTCTTGAAGAGGCGCCTATATTCAGGTATTGCCCCTATAATTTCCTCATCTTGCAGAGGATTTTCGTGCTTTTCCGATGAAATGTATCTACTCCTAATGTTTTTAATCGAAATTGATGATTTCTTGCTGAATCTGTTCGACACAAGTGGACTTAAATCCGTTCAAGTTGGACAATTCTTGAAGAGGTGCCTATATCCAGGTATTGCCCCTATAATTTCCCGATCTGACAGAGGATTTTCGTGCTTTTCCGATGAAATGTATCTACTCCTAATGTTTTTAATCGAAATTGACGATTTCTTCCTGAATCTGTTCGACTCAAGTGGACTTAAATCCGTTCAAGTTGGACAATTCTTGAAAAGGCGCCTATATCCAGGTATTGCCCCTATAATTTCCCCATCTGGCAGAGGATTGTCGTGCTTTTCCGATGAAATGTATCTACTCCTAATGTTTTTAATCGAAATTGATGATTTCTTGCTGAATATGTTCGACTCAAGTGGACTTAAATCCGTTCAAGTTGAACGATTCTTGAAGAGGCGCCTATATCTATATATAAGGAATACTTAGTCTCATCGTCCAGTGTTACGGATCGAATCGGAGATGAGATCGTCCGGCTGTACATCGTCGGCCAGATTTACGATAAAGATATTGGAATTTTATTAGAAGGTATTAAAACATAACCAGTACGGTAATTATCGTAAGTGTAATAAAAAGGCAATTTTCGTTGGCGTCGGACGAGGCGGATGAAAGCGGCGTACGCGTACGCGAGAAAGAAGCGTAACCAGGTGTCGGACGGAGGCTTGGCGGTCGGGAAGGAGAGGGCGACGGATTGACGCGAGGTGAAGAGAAACGGGAGTAGAGCGGTGCAATGGCCCGGCCCTCCGAAGAACAATGATCGACTACCCTGCCGAATTTTACGACGTGGCCTCTTTTCTTCGCGCCGCACGGGCCCCCTGCGTGCTAACCACCTTGACGGATGAACACACCATGCATAACGAATGTTACGGGTATCCTGTTGTGGTAAATATCGTGCATCACGGCTACCCGAATACGCGGCCGTGTACACACGTACGTACGTACGCGCGNCGATGAAATGTATCTACTCCTAATGTTTTTAATCGAAATTGACGATTTCTTCCTGAATCTGTTCGACTCAAGTGGACTTAAATCCGTTCAAGTTGGACAATTCTTGAAAAGGCGCCTATATCCAGGTATTGCCCCTATAATTTCCCCATCTGGCAGAGGATTGTCGTGCTTTTCCGATGAAATGTATCTACTCCTAATGTTTTTAATCGAAATTGATGATTTCTTGCTGAATATGTTCGACTCAAGTGGACTTAAATCCGTTCAAGTTGAACGATTCTTGAAGAGGCGCCTATATCTATATATAAGGAATACTTAGTCTCATCGTCCAGTGTTACGGATCGAATCGGAGATGAGATCGTCCGGCTGTACATCGTCGGCCAGATTTACGATAAAGATATTGGAATTTTATTAGAAGGTATTAAAACATAACCAGTACGGTAATTATCGTAAGTGTAATAAAAAGGCAATTTTCGTTGGCGTCGGACGAGGCGGATGAAAGCGGCGTACGCGTACGCGAGAAAGAAGCGTAACCAGGTGTCGGACGGAGGCTTGGCGGTCGGGAAGGAGAGGGCGACGGATTGACGCGAGGTGAAGAGAAACGGGAGTAGAGCGGTGCAATGGCCCGGCCCTCCGAAGAACAATGATCGACTACCCTGCCGAATTTTACGACGTGGCCTCTTTTCTTCGCGCCGCACGGGCCCCCTGCGTGCTAACCACCTTGACGGATGAACACACCATGCATAACGAATGTTACGGGTATCCTGTTGTGGTAAATATCGTGCATCACGGCTACCCGAATACGCGGCCGTGTACACACGTACGTACGTACGCGCGTACGTACGTAGGTATTTAGGTGCGTGAACCGCGTTCGGGTAAATCGTCTGGAAAATCAGGAGACGTTTCGCGATCGTATCTCTGTTTGCCGGCCGGACGGGCCGTCTCGGAATTATCAACGATCGTACGATCGATTCGAATTTTGTAAGACCGAGCCACGGAGACCAGGTCTATTGTCCGGGGGATATACATTGATCCAGAGCGAGGGAAAATCGACGCCGATCGGAGGGTAATATAATGGGAACGCGGTATCGCGGGCCGATCCGACACGCATAGGTGTGCGCGGTATTAAAGAGAGTCGGTTAACTATCGCGCGCTACCGTGTGTAGCGAGTATCCGTATCAGCGATCGGGAATCGGGCGCGGATCCGCCGCCGAGGGAAAAGTAATTAAAGAATTAATTAAACGGAGGGTTACTCAGCTAAGTTCAGCCATCGATCAAGGCTAACCATGGCAGGCCCTTGTTTGCCGCTGACAAAAAACACCGCTACCGAAATCATAGGGAGTCCATTGTGGTCCGTTCTCGATCCTCTCTCGATCCTCTCCTTCGCTCACGGGGCCCCCAATGGACGACGGCGAGGGGGTATACATAGGTAGGAGAGAGCTCGTTCTCGAACCGATGCTCCCGATTCAGCGGGGCAAACGGCGAGAACGGGAGGCGAACAGCGGCCGAAGGAGGATCGAGAGAGTAGGAATGCGGCTCGCGTGCTCCGTTCCTGTCGTTACAAATTAGAGTAAAAATCATGAAGGAGAATCGTGGCAAATAACTTGCGCAGCGGGAGGGTTCCCGGACCGGCGAACAATGCCTTCCTGCGCCTCCTCCTCCTCCTCCCGTTCCCGTCCCTCCCCTCGCCCGGTCTTACGCTCCTCTTCCTTTTTCTTCCCTTCTCCTTTTCAGTTTCTCGCCTTTTCGCCCGTCTCTCGAGCCCCTTTCTTTCTCTCCCGCGTCCGCTGCATCGCCACCCCCGTTCTTTCTCCGCTTTCTTATTCTCCGACCCGTCTTGTCCATGTTCCGCCGACTAATAACGATCAAGAGGCCACGAAGAGAGTTTGGACACCTCGCACACAATCGAACCGATCGGCCGCCGATGTCCGTTCGCCGGCACCACCGGGACGCCGCCGGTTCTTTCTCGTTGCTACCGTTTCCTCCTCCTGCCAGGGATCGGCGTGTCGACACGTATCGGCCTGTCGATAACTCCGTGTCCACGATTCCGGTCTGGCGTAACAGAAAAGTTTAAAGATCGGGCAGATGGTCGGTAGCCCGACAGACCTTTGCCGATGGTTCCTCCGTGGAAGACTTGACGTCAACTTAGCTCCGTTTCTTTCTACAATACATTGACACCCGTCGATCGCGGCTTCGAACAGATCTATAAAGCAGGACAGCGTTACAGGAAATTAAAGAAGAGAAAGATAAAGGAATGATCATCGAAAATCCCGGAGCAGAAGAGACTTTGAAGCGATGCCACGGTCGGCGAGCAAATTGGCAGAGGCGTCTAAGTTCGCCGGTAGCTTCTGGGGCCCGCGTCGAGTCGTTTTCGTCCGGCTGACGAGGCGAGGCGAAAGCCCGTCGGCCATTAATAATTGTTCGCGATAATGGGGCCGGGCTTGGGCGCGGGACGAGGCGGGCGGAGGTGGCCCCGGGCCTGTTCAACAGGGGCGGTTGTCGGATAGAAAAAACAAGCAGGAGACCGGTAACGAGGCTGACCGATTCACGGTGCCTCGCTGTTGTTCTTGTTGCCGATCCGGTGTTGATGGTGGTGTCGATGGTAACCCGGGGGCCACCCCCGCTGCGTTCCTAATAAACCCACTTGCTGGCGGGATAATGGATCCACGGTGACTACACAACTCTCCGGAGAGGCGAGAGAGATTGAACAAGGAGGAGAGAGAAAGAGAGAGAGATGAGACGTGCAGGAGCACCTTCGACGTCGCGGTGCCGACTACCGAGTATCATATCGGCAGCAAAAAGTTTCGACTTTGATTTCATACATCAAATGTTAAGGTCGTTCTGGCTATACAATCTCCCTACTTCATCAGCCATGCGTATTCTCTGATTTTGATACAGCTTCTCGTGTTGAAAGGTATGTTTTAATTGGAATACGATAAACCGACTTAGGATTTACCCGAGTCGAAAAAAGAATTATGGTTTCGAACCTATTTATCCTACAGAAGGATATCTTGAAATTATATCTTGAGCATAAGAATATAAGAGTAAATTTAACTGTAATTTGTACCTATATCTAGTTGTTATGTCCGCTTATAAAGGATATAGATCTAAAATAGAGTTTATCAAATATAATTTAGTCCCTCAAGTGTTACTTCAAGAGTTTAGGAAAAGATCCTGTAGGTTTATATTAGGATTTATGAAATCTAACATTTATTCTCAAAAGTCCATTGGCTGGTAACACTTGAGGACATCGCACTGAGAGGACTCCATGATACCTATGTTTTTTTTGGCTCATATTGTAGATCAAGAATCTCTTTTACGTTCACCCAATTAATGGCGAAATTATTATTATTTTTGTAAACAAATAACACAAAAGCTTTGTTGCTGTATAAAAAAAAATTCTATTGTATAAATTAGCCTGTTTCAAAGCCTTTTTTTAAATTTATAATAGAAAGTATAAGAATAAACAGAATAATTCATTTCAGATGCATATCAGATTCAAATGCGCATAGTTTGTAAAATAATTTTATATAACACACTAAATACTTCAGAGGACCCTAAAAAATCTTGCAAACCCTTTAAATAGACCTTTAGGTTCCCATCTCTTACTTGGACAACTAAATTATAACTAGTTTCATGAACGAACTGAAGGTTCTTAAGGCCTAAAATATAATTTGAGATTTTTGTAGGGATTTATAGGTTCTGATTAGAGATATATCAAATATTAAGTTCTGAGATAACTCTACTAGTTCTACTTTTTAGATCTAATAGACCTAAACTGGAGTACATTTAGATTTAGAAGATTCAAATTATAGTTAAATTTTCGACTCGGGTATAGTTAATTTCGAACTGATCATTCGAAAGCGAGCTTCTCGATGTCTTTCTTTAAGCGACTTTAAGACGATAATAAAATAATAAATTTATCTTGCATTTTTGCGTAAACGTGTTGTAAAGACTCCACAAGTGTAGTTGGCAATAATATTTGAAAGTCGAGTGAGCAAGTCGCGTATTCGAAAAAAAAAACGGCTTGTATCGACGAACACGGTCCGAATTTATACGTCCAATCAGAAGACGGTCTTGTTGCCGTACGGATCGTTCGGATCCAATTTAGATGACTCGGCGAAATTCATAAATCGACGAGGAGAGGCGCGTTTCAATCCCCGAATAGCCACTTTACACCGTGGCCCCGTTGTAATTGGGCCTTTCTTCCGTCTTTGCTCCACGAAAGCTTCAATTTCCCCCGTAACGCGCCGGGATATCATCTCCGCGCGTCCCTTCTCCTCTCGGCGGGCTAACGGTAGTTCGAGATCGTCGGCATCGATCGATAGCGATCTTCGACAACGATTGCGTGATGAATTTAGCTAGTGGGATCCGAGAGTAGACGAGGCGACGTCGATCCCGGCACCTCGTACACGTATGATCGGGCGTTCGCTCCTTTAAAATACGGTTTAAACCGAACCGCGGCGTCGTAAAACGTAGAGCGACGTTCGATAGCGTTCCCGGAACGAAGACGAACGTTCGGGGAATACCGTCTTCGGGAAAATGGGACGGGGGTGAAAAATCGGCGGACAATCTTCCAGCGGGAAGTTTAAAGAGAGGTATTCGATTTCGCGTCACGAACGGGATCGCGGGTTTGATCCATTTGGCGCGCGTACATATGACAGCGATCAGTCAACCGGCACGGGGTGTGCCACGGTTTAGATCGCATCGCGCCGCGATCGCGACACCCCGCGTGAGGGATCGCTCCGATTTGCATCGGCCTCGTGCGCCGAATAATGCATACGGGGACGGATAGAGTGAGAGATAGATATTCGGATCGAAGCGACGCTGTCGAACTAATTACCAGCACGCTCGCGAATCGATTTACCGCGCCGGGGGCGAATCCGATGTTTATGGACCTGCAGATTCCTAATTCAAATGTATTTATGTGATTTGTACGTCGTGTGCGAAGGGATTGCATAGAATGCTTGCCGATTTTGGATAAAGTACAGTGACTTCCATTAATATTCGGACACATTTCGAAACGGTATAGGATTTTTAGTATTGGATTCAAGAACTTTATCTTCTGTGGAATTTTAGAGAGCTTAATTTACTATAGAATGTGTAACAAAAAATTAAAAAAACTTGGTATTCATTGAAATTGCGAAGAAAATAGTAAAGGACATGGTTTTTAACTTTTTTATTAGGGTCTGTAATAAAAATTGGAAGTGTTTCGTTTGCAGATCTAAGTAAGTTATATGCATGTACAAAGTTTCATCAAAGTCGATCAATATTCTTGTGCGTTATAAGCGATTAGAAATTTAAAAGATTGTAGTTCTTCACGACTTTCAATCTACGACTGGGATAAATTGAAGAATTTTTACATGTTTCGATATGTGTAACTCTCTTATGGTTTCACGGATTTTTATGAAACTTTACACATCCCAGTAAGCAAGAAATCATTGCCACAAGGTTACTATAACGTTTGTCAATAACATGATAATATTATAAAGTATGTAGTTTTCAATGTCGCGTGCAACTTCATTATGAAGTAATATTATTAAGTAATATTTTAAAAATATTTATAAAACATTATGTCCTAACGTTTATATAATTTACATAAAATCAATATTTTAAAATGTTGATCACATTTATTATAACATAACATTTATTTAACATTTCTTGTTTACTGGGATTCATATAACACATTTAGATCTACAAACGGGATGTTTGAAATTTTTCCTAGAGCCTCTAATAAAAAAGTTAAACTTCATGATCTTTTCTTTTTTCTTCGAGACTTCGACGAACAGTAATTTATTTTAACTGTTTGTTACACATTACATAGTAAACTAAGCCTTTTAAAAGCCCACAAAAAATTAAGTTAGTTGCCTCCATTTTAAACAACTTATTCCGTTTTGAAGTGTGTCCGGATATTAATGGGAGTCACTGTACATTACATGTGCATTCCCAAGTACGATTCCATCAAAGAGGGTGCAAGCACTTCGGGGTAATACATTATACATCGCGTATTCTTCGAAAATAAGGAACCGGTCGAGCTAATTTCTTATTCATTTGGGGATCGGCATTGTATTTGGTGAAGAGGCAATTAACTCAGGAGAATGAGCTTTCCCTCTTTTGTTATAGGAATCCATAGTCAATCCTGAAAACGGTTCGTCACGTTGCAAATGCGTCTAAGAATTCTATTCACTTCCTGAACAGCGAGGCAGCCAATTTCGAGCGATTCTTTAAGTAAAATTATTAGAGCCGTTCCGTGTTCTGACCAGTAATTAATTAAACGTGTCATAAGCGGTTGAAGTCGACGAAAATCGTGTGGAAACACGTGGCGGGATATCTGTGATTCGACGTGTAAAACCGTGCGACAGGTAGACACAGAATCCTATCGAGAATCGGTCTCGGATCGGTTAGATAGTATCGCACTCATTAGGCGAGCGACACTATCGAAGTTACGATCGAACCCGCTTCCTTCTTAAACGACATTCCCGCGGGTAATTCCCCGATCGTGTCTCTGTTACACAGCTATCGTTTCAATCTCGGATGGCCGCGTTGTCGACGCTCCTTTAACCAATTTTTTTACGAACAAACTTAATGCCCGGCCTGCTTTTTCAATTATGTTATCGAGCCTTGTATTTTGACCGACGTTATAATTTGTCCGCGCGAACTCGATGACGACTAGATTGCGGGTAGCGGGTTAAAAAATTTGCATGCTAAGGAATACGCATGCGAATGGAATTCAAAGAAGGGAGAGAACCCATAATTGGATTCCGTTTAAGAAAGAAAAAAACAATTCGCATAAAGAATCACGGTTTAATGACATTTCTTCACATAACGTGAATATTTAATGAGTCCGAATCCGTGGGATGCGCCGTGAATTTTTGATATCGCTGAAAAACTGATCGGATTAGTATCTCTTTCATCAGCGTCGTGTTCCGCGGTGAAAGTTCGTTCGCCTTAGCTGGGAATGATCGTTTAAGGGCCGGCCGATCGGAGTTCCATTGTGCTCGAGCTTTCGCGCAGAAATAGGCTGTCCCGTTGGATCTCGCTCATGCTCTCTGAGTAATAGAGTCCGGGGCCCTGGTGTCCGGGCGTTGCGCGACCGATAAACGCAATCATTTGTACCGGGGGATCCGGTCGTTGAAATCGGCCGGCGATACCGATCGGCGCGCGAGAAAGGGAAATGAGCCGGGCGAAACGGGCATTCCACGGTTAGGCGTATCCCCGCCGCGGAAGGTGTCACGGGACACGGCGCGGCGTCTAATTGATCACAAATACAAAAGAATCGACGCCGGGTCCCCGTGTGCGTGTCGACCGGTCGCTTCTATAAACATGCTAATGGCGGTACCCGATAATAAGTTAGTGGCACCCGATACCGGTCTCTCTTTCCGCGCGCGACTCCTATACAAATCTCCTACACCGGCGAGACGCGACGAGACACGAGAGACAGCTGATAGAGAGAGGGTGGCGAGGCACAAGCAGAGGGATGGGGAGACGTTGGGAGACTGGAAAGAATCGACGGGACGAGGAAGATAGCGGCGGGACGCGAGAGGGAGAGAGACGAGAGGAGAGAAATGCGAAAAGAAAGAGAGAGAGGAGAAAGAGGGCCTGGTCTGACCACGAGAGCGTGCTTTACACGCTGATGCGTCCGAACATGTTGAGCCGGAGAAGCAGAAAGGAGCGAAAGTGGCGAAGAAAAAAGAGGAGGACGAGGTGAAGATGGTGGCGGAGGTGGCATCGGTGGTTCCGGTGGTGGTTGCGACGAAGAAGGTGAGCGAGAAAAGGGCGACGGACGGAACGAGGGTAGAAGGGGAGCGGAGGGGGAGGAGACCGGGATATGAGCAGGAGGGGTCGGGCGAGGGAGAGAAGGGTTAGTAGCTCTTGTAACGCTATCAACCCTGTCGCTGTACATCACGTCGACACCATCCTAGTCGACTCATTTCAAGCCGCAAGAGTAGGTAGTAGGAGTCGGCTTCTGCGCCATTACTTCGCTTCTCTCTCGCCGGTTCTCCCGTCTACGTGTGCACACGCAAACACGTACTCACGCAGGTTGCACGCGAGGCCGGCCAATCCGTGGAGTAAAAAGAGGGAGAAACCTTCGGCAGAACGTGCGCTATGTCTTGGAAGCAGCGCGTACTCCTCCCCCGCCGCTGCCGCCGCCGCCGCCATCCTCCACCCGGAGGACTGACTGATTACGTAAAATAAAATCGGCGCGGCTCGTTCGCTAATGCGAGCGGAATTTACCTAGGGAACGCGCGGCGCGGCGCGGCGCCGCGACCGCCAGGTAATTGCGCTCGTTACGCTGCGGAACGGGCGATCGATCGGATGTGTTCCATAGTTCGCGGCTCGTACAAGCTCGAAATCGTGCTACTACCCTCGTAGAGAAAGAGTTAACCGAGAACGATCGAAAGAACTGGTTCGTTTTTCCATCTATCTCCCGTCTACGTAAAACCACTTTATCTAGAAATGACCGTTCGACTTGTCGTTTTAATCTCGCTTAAGATTGAGCGACTTCGCTTGTTAAATAGTCAAGAGAAATTAACAATTTCATAAGAAAGTCAATCAGTATCGTCGATAAGATTCTATCGTTCAATTAAGAGTACCTTCGATAGTAGAATTACAAATAAGAATCGTTTGATATTTTGGTAACAGCTAAATTGAAGTGCATTGAAACTCTGATTGAAATTTCATAACCCTTTAGGAAGATATCTTTATATACTGCAAGAAGTGGAGGTGCACTTTTTACAGTATATAACAAAATTGTTCTGAAGGGTTAGAAAATTTGAACCAGAGATTCAGTGCACTTCAATTTACCTATCACCAAAATATCAAACGATTCTCAATTGTAATTCTACTACCGAGGGTACTCCCTTAAATGCGTTTGCTCCCGGCAAATGTTCTTGAATCCGAATTTGGAGTCGTCGGATATTTGCAGAAATTCGGTGAATAAAATTTCGCCTGGCACCCGGCGTTCCCGGTTTGCATCCGGCGGCGGGCGGGTCCGGGAGACGTGCGAGAACGTCTGTTTTTCGTGGGATATCTCCCGGCCATTTCCGTTTAATTGATCGTCCCGAAACGTTGCCACGTATATACGTGGTCCGTGGATCGAAGACGATACCGGGACGGCGGTTTCAATGGTCAGTGGACGAGCCAATTAGCTCCGTCCCAATGCTCAGGTACACTCTTCTCTCTACCCTCGGTCTTATCCTGCTGACACGTTCGCAGCTCCTCTCTCCGTCTCCCGAACGGCTTTCGTCTCCCTTTTCCCCGGTTCCCGGAGCCACGGATCCTCCCGGCCTATATGCGACCTGGAAGGCTTCCGGGCTGAAGCGGACATTACGGGCCCACTTCTGTCCTCGGACGGAACACAGAAAACCCGGGGTCCTATCTTATCCGCGAAGAAGTTTATAGCCCGGTCGACTCTAATTGGGCGAGAAATCATCGGCCACTCCTTTCCTCCGTCCGCTCGCTCAAAAAGACGCTCACTAATTCACGATTTCTCGCGTATTATTGCCGGGCCTTGTCACCCTCCTGGGCCCCCTTCGCTCCCTCGCCCCCGGCCCGCCCTCCCCCCTCGTTCCCTCTGTATCTCTCGACACGCTCCTCCTTCACGATATTATTCGTTCCGCGCGCCGCTTCGCACGATGACAAAATTTCACCAACGTCCCCGACGATTTTTCTTCGAGTACCGAAATCCTAAATACACGCGATTTTATCGCGTCCCCCGACCGGTACAAGCCCTCGCGGCTCGATTTTAATGCAATATATTAAACGATACTCGTAAAAATCATCGGGGAAAAAGGGATCCCGCGCTTGGCGCGGTCGATTAAGTTGCCAGGGAGATCGATAACAGTTACACAAATTGCCTCGGACGTTTCTTACCGGAAAAGGAGATATAACGTGCCGCAGGAGGTAAGGATCTGAAGGGGGTCGTCGGCGGCGCGCGTAGCCTGGAAGGAACGCGCGCGGAGAGAGAGAGAGAGAGAGAGAGAAGACGCGCAGAAAAGGGTAATGCGCTGCGCTCCGAAGCGGCAGGCAATATCTCATTGAGCAAAGGAGGAGGTGACTTTAACGTTGGTCCCGTTTCGGTCTTCCCATGAGCAATCGCGGCCGAGACGGGCTCGCCGCGAGTAAGATCGTTAATCTTGCCGCAACCGATCGGTCTCAGATAGTAATTGTTACGTTCTCTCGTTTCTCCCGGGCCTGAATGTGTCCGACGATCCCTCCTTCCGTTCTGCTCTCGCTCGGCTTCTCCCTGTCCACCCTGTTTCCCGCGCGCGCTCGCCCGTTCTTTATTTTAGTTTTACTTTCTCACTACCTGGGAGTGCCGAACGATCCTCACCCACCGACGGTGTTAATGCCTTTGGCAAGTTTGTTACAATACCGTCGTTCCCCTCCGCGGTTAACCGTTCTTCTCTCTTCCTCGACTTCAACCCTCGGGGGTGTGATCGTCCCACGAGCTATACAGCCAGCGTTGCATAAATAATATTCCTTTCGCGACTGTTTTATATCAAATGGAATTTGCACCGGTGAAAGTAGGATCAAGAGAAATGTCGTTAAAAAATCTATAGAACGGAGGGCGAAATGTAAACGCCGTGGCCAAAGAGACCCGCGAATATTCGAGCTCGTAATTATATAGGCCCGAACGAGACCCTTTTTCCCAAGACCCGGTGCACGTCTCTCCTCTCTTTTCGTCGACTCTACCGTGCGGCCCGGCCACGGGCGTGGTTATAAATTTGGTAGTCGCGTTAACAGCTGACGGGGACCGCGATATCCGAAATGTCGGCGGATCCGGTGTTTTCGTGCTCTCCGGCGTACAAGCGATTCGGGCAGAGCGTGGCCCAGAAGAGTGTCGCCACGAAACCAGTTTCACGCGCGGATTCCTTATTTGCGAACCCGACGAAACCGTAGATTCGAGTTAATCGTCGATGAGCCTTCCCCCTCGCCCCCCTTCGGCCCCCTCTGTCCCGCGTCCCCCGTCCTTGGTCCGAGGGGATGCGAACTTCTACCGCCGATTTTCTTCCCGATTTCGCAGAGATTTCTGGGAGAGGAGGAGACGGACAGGGGTTGCGTGAATCACTCCAATTGGTTCCACAATGAAAAGCGATAGTGAATATTTACAAACGAATTCATTTAAATAAAAGTTCAGTTTAACAGATACCGCCGATTTTCTTCCCGATTTCGCAGAGATTTCTGGGAGAGGAAGAGACGGACAGGGGTTGCGTGAATCACTCCAATTGGTTCCACAGTGAAAAGCGGTTGTGAATATTTACAAACGAATTCATTTAAATAAAAGTTCAGTGTCACAGATACCGCCGATTTTCTTTCCGATTTCGCAGAGATTTCTGGGAGAGGAGGAGACGGACAGGGGTTGCGTGAATCACTCCAATTGGTTCCACAGTGAAAAGCGATAGTGAATATTTACAAACGAATTCATTTAAATAAAAGTTCAGTTTAACAGAGTTCGTTACAGGGTTTTTTGTTTACCAATCTATCGTTTCGTTGTTCTAACTGTATCTACGCAGTGCCTAGGTAATACATTATACGCGTTAGAACGATGATACGCCAGGACTAGAGCTCCGGATAGGCTGGGATCGTTCGCGTCTCGTTATACGGACTCTCCCGATCATCGTCCCTCGCGATCGTTCCTGGAGGAAGAGTATGTGAGAGTGTAACTGCGGGCGAAGCTGGTCGGCTCCGGGATCGCTTATGGGACGCGCGGCCCGATGGCGCGATACTCATCGGCCAACCAATTAATTACCTATCTAAATTCCTCGGTAGTTCTAGCTGAGAATAACGCGGCGACGACACCTGCATTTAACGTTAAACACGATCACTCTTTTGCGGTAGCACTTAGCCGTAATCTTAATCATAATGATTGGACTGCAATCCGTAGTAAGTAGCTGGTATGGGTACTCTAGGGGACATTTTAATCATTTTGATCGATCGTTAACCATCACGACCTGACGTTCGTTCAACAAAAATTCCAAACATTCACCGTTCAGACAAAATTTACAATCCACGTTCATATTCCACGAGTCCAAAATCTCGTATCCGTGACACACTTCGTTCTTATTCACACTTTCGCGCACAGGGCAAAACTGTTCCTCACTGATCGAGCACTGAACCACGTGTTTAATCACGGCGCACAATATTCGATTAAATTAGAATTCGACCGATTTCCAGGAGAACCGCGCGAAGTACTTCAACGATCGTGCTTGGTCAGTTCGAGGGGCTGCTGGTCCGTCCAGTGGTCCCTCCAGGCGACGTTTGGGGACGAGGGGACGTCCTGGTCCGAGTCCTGGACGTCGATCTCCTCGTCCTCCTCCTCGTCCTCGACTCGTTCGTACTCCTCTTTATTCGATTCGGACAACGCGGAACCGACGCCGAACTCGTGTCTCCGTTGCTCGTACGCCGGGCTCGTCGGCCTCGGGACGCTCGGTGAATCCTCGCCGACGAGCTGACTGATCATCCTGAACGCGCTCGGCTTTCGCTCAGGCTGTTTG
This sequence comes from Ceratina japonica, assembly GCA_019453355.1. Taxonomy (NCBI): domain Eukaryota; kingdom Metazoa; phylum Arthropoda; class Insecta; order Hymenoptera; family Apidae; genus Ceratina; species Ceratina japonica. Next base: position 73,659 of record SMSR01016129.1, on the reverse strand, counting down.
CTGCTAGCGATCGACTCTATCCTGTCGATCCTCTCGTTCCGTTCGTCTCTCGAGTTAGCGACGACGGCCCGGAACGCGCTACTTTCTCCTCCCATGCCTGCGATCGAGCAGCCGGACGCACGGTTTATTTCCATACCGGATGCGGAATGCGGTTGCGGCGGCTGCGGCTGCTGCTGTTGCTGTTGCTGCTGCTGCTGCTGCGGCAGCGGCTGTGGCTGCGGCGGCGGTGGAGGCGGAGGAGGCGGTGGCGAACGTTTTAAGAGGTTCATTCGCTGGTGACGACGCCACTTTGCCCGTCTGTTGGAAAACCAAACCTAAGAGTCACGAGTTAAGGTCGTTAGATGGCTCGTGATCAAATTTCTAAGCTTTTAGAAGAAAAAGACAGAGAGAGAGAGAGAGAGAGAGAGACAGAGAGTGAGAGAGAGAAAGAGAGCAAGGGGCTACGCACGCGAGGACGCAGGGGACACGTATTCCGTGGCGGCGGAGTCTTTTTCAGGGTGCGCTCCGTCGAAGGAGTAAAAAAAGGGAAGGTAGGGAAACTGCGACCGGGGAACACGGCCTGCGAAACCAACGCGCCTAGCCCCCCGACAAAGATATCTCTTCGGATGGAATTGATCCTCACCTGCACACGAGCTTCCGAGAGAGAGGTCTTCGAGGCTAGCCGTTCTCGCGTAGACACGCAAGGATAGTGTGATCGCTCGAACTCTTTCTCGAGCTCCTCGAGCTGTTCCGGGCTGAACGTCGTCCGGTTCCTACGGAACTTAGGCTGCTCCGATCCGTCCAGGCTCCCGTCGTCACCGTCACCGTCTGCGCACAGAAACCAATGTTCTTCCTCTACTACTATTAACCTCTTCTCTCTGTGTCACTTAGTACTTTTACTTAATCTAAGTTCATAGATATTAATTCGTGCTATGGAGGAAATACGAGAAAAACTTTTCTATCTGGAAATTAGAGTTCATCTAATATTTTTAAATCTCTAATATTTGCACGAAAAGATAAGAGTCTAAGATTTTTTATACCAAATGAACGATAAAAAAATCCGGTGACTGTTCTTAAAATAATAAATATAAATTCGTGCTATGGTAGAAATTCCTAGGAAAACTTTTCCATCTGGAAATTAGAGTTCCTCTAATATTTTTAAATCTTTAACATTTGTGCAAGAAAAGATAAGTCTATGTCTTCCAGAGTCGAAAAAATGATTGTGGTTTTGAACCAATTTATCCTACAGAACGATATGGAGGTCGAAATCATATTTTGAGCATAGGAATATAAGAGTAAATTTAACTGTAATTTGAACCTATATCTAGTCGTTATGGCCGCTTATAAAGGATATAGATCTAAAATAGTATTTATCAAATATAATTTAGTCCCTCAAGTCCTACTTCAAGAGTTTAGGAAAAGATCCTGTAGGTTTATACTAGGATTCATGAAACCTAACATTGTCCTCAAAATTTGGCTCGTATTGTAGATCAAGAATCTCTTTTACGTTCACCCAATTTATGGCGAAATTATTATTATTTTTGTAAACAAATAACACAAATGTTCGTTCTGTTGCTGTATAAAAAAAATTCTATTGTATAAATTTGTATTTGCCTGTTTTAAGACCTTTTTTAAAATTTATAATAAAAGGTATAAGAATAAACAGAACAATTTATTTCGGATGCATATCAGTTTCAAATGCGCATAGTTTGTAAAATAATTTTATATAAAACAATAAATATTTCAGAGGATCCTAAAAAATCTTGCAAACCCTTAAATAGGCTTTTAGGTTCCCATCTCTCTTGCTTGGACAACTAAATTATAACTACTTTCGTGAACGAAACGAAGGTTCTCAAGGCCTAAAATATAATTTAAGACTTTTGTAGGGACTTATAGGTTCTGATTAGAGTTATATCTAATATTAAGTTCTGAGAGAACTCTACTAGTTCTACTTTTTAGGTCTAATAGACCTAAACTGAGGTACATTTAGGTTTAGAAGATTCAAATTATAGTTAAATTTTCGACTCGGGTTCCTTGTACCAAATGAACGACAAAAAAGTCCGGCAATTGCTCGGACAATAATAGATATAATTTCGTGCTATGGATAAAACACAAGAAAAACTTTTCCATCCGGAAATTAGAGTTCATCTAACATTTTTAAATCTCTACCTTTGCATTTGCACCAAAAGCTAAGAGCTTATGACTTTCTCGTACCAAATGAACGATAAAATACAAGAAAAACTTTTGCATCCGGAAATTAGAGTTGATCTAACATTTTTAAATCTCTAACTTTACATCTGCACCAAAAGCTAAGAGCCTATGATTTTCTCGTACCAAATGGACTATCAAAAAATCCGGAAACTACTTGCAAAATAGAATTGAATTTCTACCAATGCTATCCTCAATTTATTAATTCGGAAGAGACTAATTACCTTGGAGGTAGCCCCGCGCGAGAGCATCGGCGTGTAAGGAATGATCGGCGGTGCCAGCCGCGGACGCGGACGCGGCTGCAGCTGCGGCGGCAGCGGCTCCTGGACTGAGCGAGGGCGGAAGAAGCAGAGCGGAAGCTGCGCCGGAGATCCCGGTAGTCAGCGGCGGTAACATCCAAGGGTGTCCCGCGGCGCCGGGTGCCGGCCAGCCGGCGGGCAAATGGTGGCTGGTCGTCGGATGTTGATGAGCGCTGTTGAAATAAGGATGAGGTCCTGCGTACAGCCCGTATCCCGCTGCTCTCGCAAATTCCGCGGCCGCGCGCTCCGCGGCGCGATTCCTCAATATCCGGTTGATGCTGCTCACCGACGGAGCCGTCGCGTTGCTGCACACGCCTGAGAAAAATAAACCTCTTCTTCTTCTGTTCGTAAACTTATAGGCTGCGGATTTTTTAATTTTATTTATAGGTAAATAAGATAAATATATAATATTAGGCGTATGCAGACAATTAGATTTGATTAATTACTGGAGTTAGATTTGATTAACTACGACCTTGCATCAAAAGATTTTCGAGTCGTCAAATACTTCCTAGGAAAGATCAACTTATTTTCTGCATACGTCTCGTATATAAAACTGATCAGAATATTCAAAACTAAATAAGCGTTATTATACTGAGAAAACAGTGGTCTGACGATTAGCAAAAATTGAGATATAGTAACAAAAAAATACTTTCTTTGCGTAATAAATACGTTCCTTTCATATTTATTACAAATCTATATAGTAATTTCTATACAGTAATAGTAATTTCTATCCACAGTTACTAATTTTTACTGTCCCTGGTTAGTGATTTCTAATATTCAGTTTCTACATTTTCCTTATATTACTTTACTTTATATTACTACACGCGATGTATATTATTTCATATATAGATTAAAGATTTTATTATATAATTCGGTAATTTCCTTTGAGTTCAATAAGTAAAAATGATACTAAGCATACAGACAAATTTTTCCTTAAAGTTTAGCAATCATTCATTAAATCCAAACATGTTTCAAGATTACTATTCAAATATAGTAATTTTGACTTAAATATACAATAAATATTGCTAGAATTTTGTGGCTTCGTTTTTCTCAGTATATAATATTCACAATCTATTCATAAGAGTACAAATCCTGGTTGAAACTACTAACAAATGATAATCTCGTCTTCATTTTTCCTTACTAAGTTTCTGGAGATACGAAGGATATAACATTTTCAAGGAATACTACGAGGGATTGTCTCGCAAAATTGTTTCAATCCACAGTCGCAATACTACTGTCGCTATTATGAATATTGTGCCAGCTTCGTAGTATTCACCGATATCCCTCTTAAATTAATTAGACACAGAGTCGAATTTTAACACAACAAAACAGCCATCGGCTTGTGATTGTACTTATAATTTCAGTATACAATCACTCACGTAATGACAGTTAAATAGTTGCTACTCAAGTATTTCGTCTTAACAGCTGAATCAGAGCCGAAGGAAGGAACTATGCTCTCACAGTCGATTGAAATCTTAAAAATAGATTTCATACAGTTTTCANTCAAATACTTTTTAGGAAAGATTAACTTATTTTCTGCATACGTCTCGTATATAAAACTGTTCAGAATATTGAAAACTAAATACGCGTTATTACACTGAGAAAACAGTGGTCTGACGATTAGCAAAAAGAGAAATATAGTACCAAAGAAATACTTTCTTTGAGTAATAAATACGTTTCTTTTGTATTTATTACAAATCTATTTAGTAATTTCTACATGTAGTATAAATAATACTATATAAATAATACTATATAAATAATACTATATAATAATTACTACCCACAGTTACTAATTTTTACTGTCCCTGATTAGTGATTTCTAATATTTAGTTTCTACATTTTCCTTATATTACTTTATATTACTACACGCGATTTATATTATTTCATATATAGATTAAAGATTTTATTATATAATTCGGTAATTTCCTTTGAGTTCAATAAGTAAAACTGATACTAAGCATACAGACGAATTTTTCCTTAAAGTTTAGCAATCATTAATTACATCCAAACATGTTTCAAGATTACTATTCAAATATAGTAATTTTCACTTAAATATACAATAAATATTGCTAGAATTTTGTGGCTTCGTTTTTCTCAGTATATAATATTCACAATCTACTCATAAGAGTACAAATCCTGATTGAAACTACTAACAAATTATAATCTCGTCTTCATTTTTCCTTACTAAGTTTCTGGAAATACGATGGATATAACATTTTCAAGGAATACTACGAGGGATTGTCTCGCAAAATTGTTTCAATCCACAGTCGCAATACTACTGTCGCTATTATGAATATTGTGCCAGCTTCGTAGTATTCACCAATATCCCTCTT
>SMSR01016129.1:8649-44356 GCA_019453355.1 Ceratina japonica | reverse complement strand
GCTTGCTTGACTAGCGTACATATTAATAACGGAGGTTATCTACTGCTGAAAGATGCACATTTCGTTTGTTATGTTTATATATTTCTCGATTCATAATCACCCAATCTACCTAAATTTGCAATTAAAATATTCGTTAAATGTTTCTCTTTAATATGACATAAGTTTCATTCAAAACTGTCTGTCAATACCTAATAAATTAGCGATAGAAGTCTGGGAGATCACTCTTTTCCATATGACTACATGTAAAATTGTAAAATATATTTATATTAATCTCATCATTGAGGTATCCAAATGACTTACAAATTTTTTTTTGGAGATCTATCTGTTAATTCCTTAATTGGATGAACCTCCTTAACGATGACAGTGAAAGTCTAGGAAATCACTGTTTCCATATGACTACATGTAAAATTGTAAAAAATATTTATATTAATCTCATCATTAAGGTATCCAAATGACTTACAAATTTTTTAAGGTATCCTAGTGTACTATTATAGACTATCAAATTTTTTTTTGGAGATCTATCTGTTAATTCCTGAACCGGATAAACCTCCCTAATGCAACAAAGCGGTATCAAAGATGCTAATTCTACAGATTAATAGATTTTATAACTGAATTCATTTATATGATGATTACATGGATAAATTTCACTACCAAGAAGAAGAATGTCTATCTAAAAAAAGTCTCTACTAATGACATGCGAAACAATCGATCGCCTCGCTAAAATAGTAGAATACATCTCCATTTCATTCGTCGATTGAAATTGGGACTCGTAAAAAGGGAAGACAGAAGCTGTCCGTCGTTCACGGGTGCCGAGGCCCAGAAGGGTTACAGAAGCCGTGGAGGAGCGTTACCGATTCGTCAACGGATATTGAAGGTTCAACGAGAGTCTCTTTCGCGAAAAGATCTACTGGTGGCAATGGATCGAAACCGGTTCTGGACGAGTATGGCTGGTAGCCGCTCGTCGTTTCATCTGGCAAGTGTAAACCACGGAAAGGATCCCAGAATATGTCGAATATATATATCCAGTAGTTGGCAGCGTCCCGGACGCTCCGCTTATCAGCCGATTCCTATAGCGAGACGCGGCGCGGGCGCGCCGTTCTCACCGTCGCCTTCTGTCTTCCCTCGGTCGACTCGCCCCGAGATTATTATACGCACACCGTGGGCGTTCGCGTTATTGCTAGACCGCGAATCGTCGAGCACGCGAGGAGACGCAAGGTGTCGCGAAAAACCGGCGAACGCGCTGTATACGTAATACGTCGAAGAGCAGGAGGAATTCCTGTTTAGGCCCGGTGTAATTGCGTTTATGGAATCACGCTTTTGCATAAATACCGGCGAGCCGTGCGACGAGTTCATCGTGCGTCGACGATTACGGTCTGATAAAATGGAGTTGTATAACCTCGAAGAAATTCTTACGACGCGCCGTGGAAACGACAGTCCCGCCGTTTATCGCGCACCCGTTCCCGGGTCCCGGCGAGTACGCACGTTCGATTCTGCATTATGGAAATATATATCGAGCGTACGACTCTCCATCGGCGGCAATTTGCGCGCCCCCCGTCCACCGCGATTCGATCATTTAGTTGTCACCCCGATAAATAACGCTCAGAAGTTTTATCCGGCGCAGAAAAATGTCCGGCCGTCCGTTTCCAGCGAACGGCTCGGCCGATTTCGTTCCTGAATAATTAATCGGCGCGCGTGACACGCGTGCGAATATTGATCGCGGTATCGGCGATATAATTTCGGTTTCTTAACTGGCCCGAGCCCCGCGATTTCTCGCACGTTTAGCCTCTTGAGACCCGCAGGTAGATACGATCGCGGACGGCGGGGAAGATCGTATCATCCCTTAAGGAACCGTCTGCCTGCCCCGGGCCCGGATTTCGACACCTGGAGCTACCATGAAACGACGTTGTTACGCTCGTTTAACGCGATTTACTCGATGCCCCCCTTTTTTTTTTCAACCTGTTAACGAGCAAAGCCTTTCTGCGTGAAATAAACAATTAGGGGAAGATAAGCCGAATTAAGTCCTCTCGCACGTTATTTAATCAAGCCTGAGTAAATGGAGGGTTCTCGCGGCTCGTTACTCACGCGAGAGACAACCGGGGCGAAGTTTTTACGTTCTTTATACAAAATAAATAATCGAACGAATCGTTGGATCGGTCTGACGCATTGAATCGAGTTCGACCGGCCGTATAATTGAACCGTGGATCGAAAATAACGAGTGATCTACTTCGGTAAAAGAATGCAAACACTTTTTATAATCGGGGAACAATCGACAAAGCGCGATCGGTTCTACCGGTTTTTGCGAACGGCTCCCGTCACCGAAACGAGCGACACTTTACAATGTAGAGGGTAGCAGTTAGCCAGGCAAAAAGCCGAACGATTTTCTGATCGGGAACGTGGAACATCGGCGACACACCGTTTGTCCAATTAAATTTAATTGTCGCGATTTTGTTCCACGTGCACAAAGGCAAAAGCGACGGCGGCGGCGGCGGCGCGACGGCCGAGGCCCGTCTTGGTTCGTTCGCTCCGGTCCCGTGGAAGATTTTCAGCCGGGACGAAACGAACCGTAACGCGGATGTTTCATCGATTACCTCGACCCATTGCGATTATCACGAAATACGCGGTGTATTCAAGTGTTTCAGACGGCTCGATTAGGCGAGCCAATTTAGTTAAACGTCGATTAATTAGACGACGCGGCGAATTAACCGGCCTCGTCTGATTTTCGCTGTCAGCGAAGCAAAAAGAAGTGTCGCTTATCGATGCGGGACGCGAGAACAGTCTTCGCGGAATACTTTAATTACAATTGTCATCGGAATTGATTTCATTTGAATTATTTATTCTGGAGTTTGAAGAAAGTGTCAAGAACTTTTGACGGGTATATCACGGTAAAAATTCGAAGAGGCAGGTGTCGGTACATATTTAATAGACTGGTTATGACACTTTTGCCAGTGTCGTCGAGTACGCTCGTTCATCGAGCAAGAAATCCTTTACTCGAACCGGCGTCCTTAAGAATTGGCAAAAACTAGTAATTCTCTTGTTTGCGTCATGACGTTTGACGAACAATTTTCTCGTTAAGAAGAATGAGATAGGATTCCGTTTCTCTAAATGCAATTATAAAATCAGTTAAAAGCAATCAATCAAGGGTTACGAAATCAGACTGTCTCGCCGTTCCCGCGACTTTTGCATCATTCATCCCGAGTCCTATTTATACCGCCACCTATTTAGAAGATTGATTAATTAGAAGCTAGCGAAAACTACGCCGGTGAAGCGAATTTAGCGGGGTTTCGAGCGTGTTAGGAGGGTGAGAATAAGGAGAGGCATAGACGTCAAACTGACCGTCGATCAAAGAGACTGGCGGGACGGTCATCTGTTGATGATGGTGCGCAGCTGGGTGCTGATGATGATGCGGCGGATGGACCTGAAGCAGATGCGACCTCGTCTGCGAGAAGGTCGGCGAGGGTGGTTCCCAAGGCCGGGCGACTCCCGTGCTGACCGGTGGCTCTTCTTCGTGGCAGCAGAACTTGTCCGTCGCCGTCGCGGTACCGCTGCCGCAGTTCACCACCGGGTGACCGTCGGCGTTGTTGTTGTTGTTATTGTTGTTGTTGTTATTATTATTGGCAACGTCCCCGTTATTGTTGTTATTGGCAGCGTTGTTCGTCAACCGCGTAGTAGTCGCGCCTGTCGCGGGGCTACCACTACCACTAGCACTGCCACTGACACTACCACTGCCAATGCCATCGACCTGCACCATTTCGCTGTCGATCGCAGCCGCCGACTTGGCAGTACCAGGAGGGGTCGCGACGCCGCCACCGATCATCATCACCAGACGATCACCTCCAGCCCCTCCACGCACCGGGCACCAGCGCCTCCTCCTCTTCCTCCCCCTCTGCCTCCACTTCTCTGGCTAAACCGTCCTCCCTGTCTCAGATTCGTATCTTTTCCTGCTTCCGTGCCCGACGGACCCAAACGCTCTTCGCCCGCGAGTCACCTTCCACCCTCTTCTCGCCCGGGGGTGANTGTCTCAGATTCGTATCTTTTCCTGCTTCCGTGCCCGACGGACCCAAACGGTCTTCGCCCGCGAGTCACCTTCCACCCTCTTCTCGCCCGGGGGTGGAAAACACGGTTCGCCGTGAAGCTACCAGCGAGAGGTCGGAGCAGTTTTAGCCGCGACTCGACAATTCGGTGACATTTTTATAACAGGACCCGCAGAGATCGGCTCTGTCTTGGCGGCGGTCTTAGCAGATAGTTATCGTCTTACCGAANGAAAACACGGTTCGCCGTGAAGCTACCAGCGAGAGGTCGGAGCAGTTTTAGCCGCGACTCGACAATTCGGTGACATTTTTATAACAGGACCCGCAGAGATCGGCTCTGTCTTGGCGGCGGTCTTAGCAGATAGTTATCGTCTTACCGAACGGCGGGCGACGTCCAGAAACTACAAGATTCAGTGGTTCAAATTCGAAGTTCGATCGTCGATGTCTTACCGGGAGCGTCGGCCGATATCGAGGCAGGGACCATGTAGCGACGCGGCAGCGGGAAGTCTTCCGCGAGAGGAAGAGGTACGCGATCGGTTACAGTTCTCCGGGAGTTTCACAATGACAACGAAAACGGATGAAATGAATCGGTGTAACGCACTCGTCGGGCACGCACGGTGTCACAATCACGGTCGGTGGGTGTATCGCGCTGGCGCAGGAGCGCGCGAGCGCAATCGACGCCACGTTCCTGCTCCAGGTCGGTTTAACGATGCAGAATGACATCCTGTCCGACGGTCCGTCGGCGAACGCGATTCATCGCGGCGCGAGCTTTCACGTCGGCTGTCGCGTCTACGTGGACGAGCGTACTCGATGCGAGGAAGTAACGACGAGGAGTGCTCGCGAGCGCAGGCGCTTCGTCGAAGCTCGTGACTACCTACAGACGTGTGTGCCCTTCTCTGCCTTCCCGTCCCTCTCTCCGCGATCGCTCTCTCTCTCTCTCTCTCTCTCTCTCTCTTTTTCGCCTCCGCGTCCCGTCTTTCGCTCCGATTTCAGCCTCTTTCTCCCGGCTCCGCCGTCGCCTCTCTCTCTCTCTCTCTCTCTCTCTTCCTCTCCTTCCGCTCCCTTCTCCAATAACGGGCAACGATGGTACAGACGGCCACGGGATAACCTGCTCGCGGTCCGCCGGATTCGAGCGGATTGCCTTCCGTTCGGGCCTTCGAAGCGCGCCAAAGACTAGCCTTACCCCCACTTTCTCTACGCCTCGCGGTGTCACCGGCTACCTCGCGATCTTCCTAGCTGACGTGCAGATTTTTTTCGACAGTTCCTCCGTTTGCCTCTTCGCGGTTTTGGTCCCCGGCCGGAGTCTCAGTGGTAGCACCCCTTCGGTGCCATCGGTGTCTCGATATTTATTTTCTGGTGCCGATCTTCGAGTGTCGATCCTTCCCGACGTCTTCGAAGCCTCCCTTCGAGGTGCCAGTGTATACGGAAATCGATGATGGTGCACCTCTGACGGTCCGTCACACGTGACTCTGGTATCTTCTGAAGACGGTCCCGTGGAGACAGCCCTTACTTCCGGCGAGCATCGGTCTGGCTGCGACTAGCCGCGGGTGCGCGCAGTCGGAGGAATAGAAGAAGGAGAAGAAGAAGAAAAAGAAGAGGGACAATGTAACACGAGTAACACGGGGTAACCTGCTCGCGGTTCGCCGGATTCGAGCAGATTGCCTTCCGCTCGGTGGCTCGAAGCGCGCCCAGACTAGCCTTACCCCCACCCTCTCCGGTCCGCCGCCGAGGTGAGATCAAGATTTAAGGCGCCGCGGCGCGCGGCGACGGCGGCATTCTGACGAAGACGAACCGGGATACGCGAGGTGGACGTCGGCTGCCGCGAGAAGAGGACGGACGAACGCGCTATCGAACACGAGAGCAGAGAGAAAGAGAGAGAGAGAGAGAGAGAGGGAGAGGGAGTCAAAGACGACGAGGGCTTGCTCGTGCGATTACGATCGGCGCGGGATCGTCGAACGGGGTGAGGTGAGGACGACGAGAGGGAACGGAGGCGGACGAGAGAGGCTTAGAGCGAGAAGGGGGAGTCTTCAGGATGCATGGAACAAGTCTAAAGGTAGCCAAGTGCGCACTGGATGCCGCGCATCTGCGCTTACCAGACGCCCACCGACCATTACCAGCCCGATCGACCAATTGGGCGAACTCGTGGACGCCCACCGATCTGTCCATGCCAGCGCTCGTCGTCGCCCACGCAACGACCGAGGCACCCTTCCGCCTTCCGACTGACGCGCCCGCGCCGCCGCCGCCGCCGCCGCCACCGCCGACGCCAACGGCTCTCTTTGTCTTTTACGCGGACCGGATCGATTAATCCCCGAATCGGATGTCGATGTCGGATGCCGGCTACGCTCCGGAATCGACGATTCCAACGATTATCCAGCCTCGATACTAACAATCTTCCTGTCCTTATGTCTATTCGCGCTGCATCACGTTTTTATGATTGCCGAGCGCGGAGGTAACATGCGACGATCGGACGGGTTGTTATAAAAGGGCAGATTGTGTTTTTCAATATACATTTAGAGGCTATAGTCGATTTATATTATTTTCTCGAGCTTTTCATCGTATAATTAAGAAACTGTTCTTATCAGTCGTTGTTAGTTCGATCAATTTCTCCATCTTCTTACTTAAAGGGTGTCGACAATCCTTATTTAATTCTTTGTATTTTTATATTTCAGTTGTCATAAAAGAAATTAAATTTATTTGATCGTTGTTAGGAAGTGATATCTGTTATTTTATATTGGGTATTTTAGTTTTGTTTTAAAGGGTGACGAAAATCCTTATTTAACCCTTTGTATTTTTATATTTCAGTTGTCATAAAAATCGGATTTATTTGATCGCTGTTAGGAAGTGATACCTGTTATTTTATATTAGATATTTTAGTTTTATCTTAAAGGGTGACGATAATTTTTATTTAACCCTTTGTATTTTTATGTTTCAGTTGTCATAAAAGAAATCAGATTTATTTGATCGCTGTTAGGGGAAGTGACACCTGTTATTTTATATTGGGTATTTTAGTTTTATCTTAAAGGGTGAAGACAATCCTTATTTAACCCTTTGTATTTTTATATTTCAGTTGTCATAAAAATCGGATTTATTTGATCGTTGTTAGGAAGTGACACCTGTTATTTTATATTAGGTATTTTATTTTTATCTTAAAGGGTACGACAATCCATATTTAACCCTTTGTATTTTTATATTTCAGTTGTCATAAAAATCAGATTTATTTGATCGCTGTTAGGAAGTGTTACCTGTTATTTTATATTGGGTATTTTATTTTTATCTTAAAGGGTGACGACAATTCTTATTTAACCCTTTGTATTTTTATATTTCAGTTGTCATAAAAATCAGATTTATTTGATCGCTGTTAGGAAGTGATACTTATTATTTTATATTGTATATTTTAGTTTTACCTTCTTGGTTCCTCAAGTCTAATATCAAGTCAAAGATAATAATTGTTAGATGGCACAGTATAAAAAAATATTGCAAAAGGACAAAGTTCGTCCATAATCGAAAGGCAAGGATTTGATAAAATTCTTGAAAAACTGACGTGAACCGTCATTTCTAAATGGCATTGATCGCAAGCTCGTTCTTTGGTAAAGATAGATCAGTTTGAACGTTGCTTTCGAAACGAATTGCAGTCTCCTCAGAAATGGTACCGTTGGCTTCCTGCTGGATCTGTCACAATACTTCCTATTCCCATCTGACGAGCGAGTCGTTGCTCGCAGTGCATTGACCCGGCTTCGAGTTCTCTTCATTTTTCATCGTTTCCAGATAATTAGGTACGTACGCCGTTCCATGGGAAAACGGCATGAACGGATACGCTGGAAACATTGATCTCGGTTCGCGTGCGTTTCCTGTTCTCCGCGGTTGTTCGACTTTTGTTCGATTTGGCGAGACCCGGCTGGTATCCAGGTTTTCCACGGCGTACAAAATGTCGGCGTACACCTCGCCACCTAATCGACGGTTGACGGAGAGAAAAAGAGAGCCGTTGTTTCCAGGAACGTTCGCAATCCTGGAGGCGACACCAGGATCTGTATAAAGCGGAGAGAAACGATTTGCTCGATAGACGATTTGCTCGGTAATGGCGGAGGATCTCACGCGAACGATATCTTCGGGCAGTGTCCCTGCTAAGATCATCAATTTCAGTTGCGTGCACGATGCCGGTTAAATTCTTCGCGAGTACTCAAGGGAGAACGAAAACTAATTGAACGGCCGACCTTTCTTCGCGTAATAACATCACGTTCTTCCTGTCGGCGAGCACCGAACTCCAAACAGAATCCCGGCCCAGACTCGGAATCTCAGCGAGTTTCAAAATCCACCTAATATTCTTGATTGCTAATAGTTAATCTCTAATAGGTCGAACGAAGTCTGATTCATAGTCTGCCTCTAAACTCGTCGACTTAAAATTGTAACGTTCAGGATTATCGCTAACGTTAGCTCGATGAAAATCGTTCTTAGACGTTAAGAGAAAATTGGTGCTCGTTCGTGAATAACAACGGGACTGGTGGTTGTATTTTGGGCGCGATAAAGGCCAGTGAAGAGGATTACCTTCGAGGTTTCTGGTCACGAGCGCGAGTCACGCGGAGTCGAGGGAAGAAGAAAGCCCGAACGAGGTCCGATGCAAATTCTTTCACGAGCCTCGCGTGCTGCTCCTCTCGCCGGGATCGATGCTACCTACCCCTTAGGAACAGTTTCTCAGAGTTATCGATCTCGAAAACCTGCCGTGTTTTTTACTGCGCCACAATGTTATTAATAATGTCCGCATGGCGATGGTTGCGCCTACCCCGCTGCGTAAGAAAGGACGCCGATTATGGCTACGGAAAGTTACATTTGTAGGTTCGAGGTTTCTTTAAAAGAAAACGAAGAAATGAGGAACCTGTTTTTTAAAATACGATCCGTACTTTGTGTAGTAAATATTCCACTTTCTGTAATTACAAATGAACAATAATTTTATTGCGGGATGAATTATAGTTTTATTATATAGATATTGTACAGTTTTATATTACAGTTTTATAGTTTTATTATAGGTATATTATGCATAGTTTTATATATTTATTATGATTTAATTTAGTTCAAGTGTCTGTGAACTAAGGAAAGAGTGGATCACCCTAACTGTTTAGGTGGCACGCACATGATGTTCAATTTGACAGAAAAATCCAATTAGGATTCGGGTATTGTGGTCCGCGCCTGTCTTTGGCCCAGTCGATTCACACCCTCCCGAAACTGGTAAACGGTGCGGTCACAGCAATTTAACCATCGACCACTAAAGCCAGAGCTTAAACTTAACATGAGACCCCGAAACTCTTCTCGAGTGAACTCTAAATTTAACCGAACCATCGTTAGAGTAACTCATTTATACGAATAAAATAAGGCGTCTGGCAACAATGAAATACTTCATATATTTCCACATTTCTATTATTCCAAGTAAAAAAATTATTCCAAGTACATATAAACTAAAATAAAGCATCTGGCAACAATGAAACACACATTTCATATATTTCCACATTTCTATTATTCCAAGTAAAAAAATTATTCCAAGTAAATATAAAATAAAGCATCTAGCAACAATTAAACACTTCATATATTTCCAAATTTCTATTATTGCAAGTAAAAAAATTATTCCATGTAAATATAAAATAAAATAAAGCATCTAGCAACAATGAAACACACACACACACACACACACACACACACACATTTCATATATTTCCAAATTTCTATTATTCCAAGTAAAAAAATTATTCCAAGTAAATATAAAATAAAATAAAGCATCTGGCAACAATGAAACACACACATTTCATATATTTCCACATTTCTATTATTCCAAGTAAAAAAATTATTCCAAGTAAATATAAAATAAAATAAAGCATCTAGCAACAATGAAACACACACACATTTCATATATTTCCAAATTTCTATTATTCCAAGTAAAAAAATTATTCCAAGTAAATATAAAATAAAATAAAGCATCTAGCAACAATGAAACACTTCATATACTTCCACATTTCAATTATTCCAACTAAACTTCTTTTCCATTGGACTTGAAAATTTTGTCCGGCGTACCAAATCAGGAACTGCACTAAAAGTTTAGGCAGTCTTATATCTTATTGTCCCTGATAATTTTTATTAATATCGACATATTTGTAGGATGATTTACAATTTAACATCATAACAGCAAATGAAATATACATGCATACTTTATTATAAGTTAGAGTACTTATAATTTAGAGTATTTATAATTGACAGTACTTATAATTTATAGAGAACGAGAGGAGACGAATTCACCGTGTCGAAATAAAAGTTTGGTAGTTGAAAAGGTTTGGTAGCATGTAGAAAATTGGACGCGTGACCGAATAGAGCCGAGCATGGAAATATCCATCGATGATCATTGTCTCGTTAACAAGATTAGCCTCCCCTGCGTCGCGTTGTTTGGACAGCTGAACGAAGCAATTTCCGCATCGAGACGTGTCTGTTAAAAGATAATGAAGTCGTTGACCCTGTTCGACTAACCAGTTCCTCGTGTATCCCCGTAACAACACGTTCCGAACCCGGCCGAGTAAAATGTTCCCGGTGGCTGGACCAGTCGCCGAGAGTTTTCTTTTTACAAACTAAACGTGCCATTTTTTTCCCCGTCAGTTAGAACTCGACTCGGCTATGGCTATCAATCGTGGTCATCGAACAAATCACGCGACGTCCAAAAACGTCGTTGCGACCCAGCCACGAGCCTCGTGACTAATTCAATTAAGGGCGCGTTCCTTTTTTTCACGCAATGCGCCACGCGACCTGCGCGCCGTGTCTTTTCCCTTCGGTCGCGGGCCGGAGTGAAACTCGGGGTTCGGGAGGGAGCAAAGAAGGAGAGAAGAAGGGAAAAATTACATATATCGCGACGATTACCCCGAGGAGTAAGAGAGCGCAACACGAATCGCATGAACGAAGATTTATCGCGAACACTTTGCATGGTCGGCTCGGCTACATCAGAAACTCCGTCCCAGCACTATTACTACTATTATACCACCGCGCCGCCGCCGCCGCCGCCAGGGTATGTGTACGGCCGGGAGGAAAGGGCGACGCCGATAAATCATGCGACAGGAATGATTCGGCTAAATTGCTGCTCGCACGTATCCGCGCTCGAAACTGCCCCTCGGGCCCGTTCTCTCCCGGGTCGACCCGTGACGAGGGGGTGGGCACGGGCCAGTGTATCCACGCGAACCGCCGCGGTGCACACTCCCCGCGGGCGGGTGTAAACCGTGGAAAGAGGCAATGTCCGTCATCCGCGTTAAGTACGCACGCGTCCGAACAGCCGCCACTGGTCTATTGATTTTCACCTGGTCCCTCGGGGGCTGCTTCAAGGTGATCGCGTTACCTGTTCTCTGGCCAGGTACGCTTTCGTCGGGGACAGGCCTGCCTCTCGAGGGCGGAGATCGTTCGAGTGGGGTAACTTTCTCTCCGATTGGCCGTACGGAACAGGTAATCGGTTCAGGTATCGACTTCGTTCTCGCAGCCTCTTCGCTCGCTTCTCCCCCGAGCCCGTGATCCTCTTCTCCGTGTCGCCGGGACCGTAATGTCGACTCCGCTAGAACACCTTTGGCACCGTCCGCGGTCTTCAGGTGCGTCTGTGTTCTTTTTCTTTATAATCGAATCAATTTTTTATACAGAATACAAGCTGGAAATTACTAGGTGCGTGGGTAATAAAAATTGAGGTCAAAATATCCTGAAAGTTTGTCGTTCACCAGTAATTCTGGGACTTGAGACTCAAAACTAATTTCGTTAATCATTTATTTATTTACTTATTTATTTATTTATTTATGGGTTATAAAAGAAACCCTTTATAATACATTGGAGTATATATACATTTATTTTTTATTCGCTAAATTTTCGGGATTTTGTTTGTAGCCGCCCGTCTGTACAAATTACACATTTTCCCTTGCTATAACTACAGCTTTAATTTTTAAATACTGCGTTTATCCCTCCATTGACGAAAATTTAGGTCCAAAAATCCTGAAAGTTCGTCGTTCATTCGTAATTTTTAGACTTGAGACTTAAAACTGTTTTCGTTAATCATTTATTTTTTATTCGCTAAACTTTCGGAATTTCGTTTGTAGCTGCCTGTCTGTACAAATTACACGTTTTCCCTTGCTATAAGTACAGCGTTAATTTTTAAATACTGTGTTCATCCCTTCATTGACTGCAAATGTAGAGTAAAAATTCTTCTTGAATCACTTGCAGACATATATAATATCCTTACAAGATTCTCATACTCGTCAAAACCTAGAATTAATGCTAAACTTTTATGGGCTTGCCGAATATCAAAAACAAGTCTTAGACCGGTATTCATAGTCGTTACTTATTTCTAAGATCGTCTTAAGCATTTGCTATCCCTGTCTACCCCATATTTCTCGACTATGAATACCGGCCTTAGAATTTCCTAAAATATTGTCGCCACATCATTTTGTTTCTTCATGCGTAATAAACCGCAATTAACAAACAGCTTGATTTTACACTTGTTCCAATTATGTATCAAATATCTGTGACAGCGTAAGTATTTAGAAGAGTTCAAAAGATCGTTACAAGACATTTACGATATTCCTCCGTCTCGGTTAACGTCCTGCCGATCTCCCTCCGACATCCTCGTCCGTAATGCGATCATTTTGCTAATTAGTCAAAGATTTTCAAGTAATAATCGAGGTAATAATTTCTCGTGAAACGCGGCGCCGCGTATTAAACACCGAGTGGGCGTTGTTAGAGCGTAGAAGGATAACATCGTAGGCGTCCTAAGCAGAATTATGCGATCAGCGAGGCCGATAGTTCTACGCGGCGGCCCGGTATCGTAAGTAATTTCGCCTGTGGGAGGTGGAAGGGGGAGGCAAAGTTAATTGCGGCCCTCGCATAAGTTAGTCCGCCGTGACACCGCGCTGTAAATACGTCGCTCATGCAGGTCGCGACGTGGCTACGAGAGCGTGAACCGCGGCTATTTGCATGGAACGCGCGATATTCGTTGCTTAATTGTTCTGTCGCAGCCGCTTCTTCGTTCGCCCTTTGTTCCGGCTCGCCTTGCGAAAGGAAAAAAAAAAAAAGAACGTTATGACCGCCGCAGCGGAGCAAACGAGCGTGTAACCGGATTTCCAGGAAACGAGCGAATCTTCTGTATCGCACCCTCAAACTTTCTCTATTCGCCTTTCGCACTCATTTTTCTTACTCCTTTCATTCCGAGTCAATGAGTAGAATTTTCCTCCTGAATCAAATAAGAGATTTTCAATTATTTTTCAATGATAAAGAAATAGCAATTTGATTTGTCGTTAAGAAAATTTAATTATCGGTGTTAACCCCTTGGGTACATTTGACGTCTGAGACACGTCATTCACTTTTTTCCCCTAGGAGCATAATATTAGACTACATGGCAGTGCAAACAATGCAAAGTAGCACTGCATTTACCTACTTGCTTTGAAAAATATCACACTGCATAATTATTAGTAATTGGTTTTTTGTTATAGCTTGAATTTATTTCATTTAGCTTTATTTTGTTGTTATTAATTTATTTTTGTTTTGCAATTCTAATTACTTGAAGACATCTTAATACTACATATGTCACCAATATTTTAGAAATAAATAAATTCTTTCGTAAAACGTACTGCTTTTACATACTGCTCTAAGCAACCAAAAATTATATCCGTTCCACATGCAAATATTTTCTCAAATAAATCCGTACCCAAAGGGTTAATAACAATTTGGTAAAGTCTTCCATTAATTCCCATCGATCGTGAGGTATCGAGAGAGTTCCGACGTGGACGACTTCCCATGGTCGACCCTGGGTACTCGCGGTGCACGCAAAGATTGAGGGCTACCGAACAAAAGGACACCAATAAGGAACGGTTTCATTTGGAGTCCGCGAGCAGCACAAAAAGAGCGTCGGGCTGCCCTTCCGTTTGCGAGCCCGCTTTCCCTCGACGAAAGTAGTGATCGTCTCGCGCGAGTCGATTCTATACGCGACCGGATGGAAACCATGTGGTCGGTGCCGATTTCTCAACGCCGGGAAACGGCCGAACGTGAAACCCGAACGTATGTTTATTAATCGCGAGTTTCTCTTCTTCGCGCTCCTTCCTGTCCGCATTCGAACAATGATGGGAAATATTAGAGAACTGCCTATATGGAAATTTGAATAAGTACTGTTAATAGCCGCGGCGACGTCTTACTAGTATATTCGGGGTTCGAGATACGAGGGTGGTGCGACTTAGTAAATACCGAGATAAAACCGTCTCCAGATGAGAGAGAGAGAGTCAACAAGCCGCGACGGGCGATCGTGATCCTTCGAGGCACGCCATTGTCACCGTGAATAAGCCTAAACAAATTCGAGGGCAATACGTGATCGGCTAATAATGACGCACGGCTCATCCATCCGCGCACAGAAGCTGAAGTAGCAGCAGCAGCCGCAGCTTCGCATACTTTAGGTGTTACATATTAAACGAAAAGCTAGCCGAGGCAGCCACCTGTGCGCATAGCTAATACCATATAATAAGGGCTCATGCATATGAATTTTGGTAGGCCAGTCGAGCGGAGAATATGCTTATCCTCGACGAATCTATCGGCCCTCTCTCACCGTGCAA
The DNA here is from genome assembly GCA_019453355.1 of Ceratina japonica. Classification (NCBI taxonomy): domain Eukaryota; kingdom Metazoa; phylum Arthropoda; class Insecta; order Hymenoptera; family Apidae; genus Ceratina; species Ceratina japonica. The sequence goes on along the minus strand of SMSR01016129.1, from coordinate 29,733 downwards.
CCCTTTTTTTCTAATATAACTATGCGTAACGATAATGTCTTTCAGATGCCATCGCCCGTTTCTTTTATCGGCCGGCGCACCTACGTAAACGGTCTTGCCTGACGAAGGAAGTCGCTCATCAACGGAAATGTTAACTAGGAAAAAGAACAGGAACGCTTCTGATCGCATACGGGAATTATATCCACGATCAGCTCCGTTTCCACAGGTTAATGTCGTACAGAAACGCGAGTGAACCGAGGAACTGCGAGAACGAGATCAGATCGTTCGTTATCGGACGATTAAATTTTTCTTTACATCTCAAGTGAGATACGTGCTATATAATTATAGGGAATGAAATATTTTCTCGTCGGTTTAAATAGAATCGTAGATACACTGTTAAAAATATTATTAGATTTAATGCACTTTTCGAGGAAAATAATACATTAAATTTAAGTTTTTCGTACATTAAACACATGTTAATGCAAATTTACCATAAAATTAATGTATTCAAATTTACCATAAAAGTAATGTATTATGTTCAAAACGATTTAATGAACTTTGAGAAAATTTAATGAATTTTGAAGAAAATTTAATGTACCGTTCATGAAAATTAGTTTTCCCCAATGAATATTTAATACAATTTTTCATTAAACTTAATAAAAAAATATAAATAAATTTTGCTTCATGCATTTCTTCATCAAATCCAATGAAAAGTTTTTAACAGTGTAGGATTGCGAAACTTTAAGTAGAATTGTCCGTCTATAGTCAGACAGTCAACTAGATCATCCGATCTGCGGTGTTTCTAATAATTTTACGCGTTCTATAGTATGATTAGGAATTGTTTCCACCGTTCTATCCTTCATTTTCTATGAGGTTCTTTACACACAAGGGGGATTTGTTATATGATTGAACGTTTGCACACGAAAGAGCAGCGGTATTTCTTGAGAACGCGTGTTTCGTGAAAAGCAGACGCGATCGGGTTAATATCCATGAAAAAACTTGTTGTGTTCTTACGATGAAACAAAGGCCGGCTAAAGGCGGGGGACAGATGCGTTCGCGTGGCAGCCGCGACGATAAATTCTTCCGACCAGTCGATTCTTCTTTTCTTTNGTCCGTCTATAGTCAGACAGTCAACTAGATCATCCGATCTGCGGTGTTTCAAATAATTTTACGCGCTCTATAGTATGATTAGGAATTGTTTCCACCGTTCTATTCTTCATTTTCTATGAGGTTCTTTACACACAAGGGGGATTTGTTATATGATTGAACGTTTGTACACGAAAGAGCAGCGGTATTTCTTCAGAACGCGTGTGTCGTGAAAAGCAGACGCGATCGGGTTAATATCCATGAAAAAACTTGTGTTCTTACGATGAAACAAAGGCCGGCTAAAGGCGGGGGACAGATGCGTTCGCGTGGCAACCGCGGCGATAAATTCTTCCGACCAGTCGATTCTTCTTTTCTTCTGATCCTGGCCCTCGGCGTCGATGCTTTGATCGGTGATTTCAAAGAAATCATTTCCGCGGACGGAATAACCGATCGGATCAAATACTCCCTTTCTTGAAAGAATTAGTAAATAAAACAAAAATTAAGCGAAGCTTTACAAGTCTTAATGATAGATGAAGTAGAATTTGATGTTGTTCTGTGCATGAAATATAGTGCTGTCTTTCTGAACAGGAATATCAATTTCAATTTCAGAATTCTGTTATTGATCGTAGAAAGATGGTCGTTTAGGTCTCGTCTATATCACCACTGATATAATACTATACGATACACTATAGTACTATAGTATCACAATTTTCGATTTAATTCCATTACTTTATCTAATCTTCTTTCCTCCATGCACTCTCTACATACACTGATTCTTATAAATAAGAATAGAAGGCATTGAAATAATGTTGTCTCTTATCTTGTGAGTTATACTGTTAAAAATATTATTAAATTTAATGCACTTTTCGTGAAAAATTTAAGTTTTTCGTATATTAAACACATTAATGCAAATTTATCATAAAATTAACGAATTTTCAAAAAAATTTAACACTAGAACGACTGTCTTTTTTTTATACATGCATTTCTCCATTTAAAACCAGTCAAAATGACTGGTTTCGTCGTTCTAGTGTTAATGAACTTAGTGAATTTAATGAATTTTGAAGAAAATTTAATGTACCGTTCATGAAACTTAGTGTTCCGCAATGAATATTTAATACAATTTTTCATTGAACTTAATAAAAAAATACATGAATATTGCTTCATGCATTTCTTCATCAAATCCAATGAAAAATTTTTAACAGTGTAGATACTTCGATCGTATATGAGAAAAATGAAGTCCCACAAGAAAATACGTTATCTATCTTCTACTATTCTTCTTTAAGAATCTTGAAATATGTATCTCATCTCTCTCGTAATTACTACAGATATAAATACCAGTTAATTCCGTCCGTCTCTCGAAATTGGTCTGCAACACCTTGCGCCCATAATTGCACCCTTCTTCAGATTGTAATATACATAAATGAAATTGGTGCCGAATGTCGGCGTACTCGGCGACTGGAAGTGCCTATTAATTAATAAACGTCCACTCGCTTATCCCCGCTTTCCGGAGTGACGTCTGCGCTCCCCGAGACGATATACATATCGAAAGGCGTCCGGACAGATGCTCGCACGCAGGCGGTCCCTGCTCTCTTTATGTTGCGCGGGTCACACCGTTCGCGCTACATGATTTCCTCGCGTAACCATCTGTTACTCGGAAGACGAAAAACCTAACAAATTCCGCTACGCATACGCACGGACGTAAGTACGCGATCCGCTGATAAACAAGTCGCTTACGGATTAATTGCCTCTGATAGTCAGGCCTGGTAACGAATTCCTGCTGAGCCGCTTAACGGATGCATGTTATTCATATCAGCCTCGTGAATGCGATTGCTATTAATTAAATGAAATCGTACGATGAATTCTAGTCTCTGTCGATACCCAAAGAAAATTCGTACGAGCATAATTAATAATCAGAAACGGTGACAGAATATTATGAATTCTTGTTCAGACGATGCTTCAAGTTTCGTTGATGTCATAAATTAACTTTTAATACACTGTTAAAAATTTTTCATTGGATTTGATAAAGAAATGCATGAAGCAATATTCGCGTATTTTTTTATTAAGTTTAATGAAAAATGTTATTAAATATCCATTGGAACACTAATTTTCATGAACAGTACATTAAATTTTCTTCAAAATTCATTAAATTTTCTCAAAGTTCTTTAAATTTTCTCAATGTTCATTAAATTTTGTTGAAACTTCATTAATTTCATGGTAAATTTGCATTAACATGTATTTAATATACGAAAAACTTAAATTTAATGTATTATTTTTCCTGAAAAGTGGATTAAACTTAATGATATTTTTAACAGTGTAGTTAAACCAATGAATTTCCATTTAACAAAAATTTCGTATATTGAATTAACACGCGCTTGAGATAGAGGGGTTGCAGGTAACGTTCGGCCGCCCGGCACATTCGGCCAGTTTATCCTTTCGAGGCTGTCACTTCGTACCTCGTCGCCGATCCGTCATTCTCACCGGCGCGCGTCGTGCGTCCTCTTCTCGCGTTCGGTCCTGCTCCCGGTGGCGCTCCGTAATGAATAGAGGGTAGAGGAGAAGAACGGGTTGAAACAAAAAGAGGGGCGGCGTAGATGGAGCGAGATAGAGGACCGAGCCGGAGCCGAGTTTTAAAGAAACACCTGTGCCAACTGGGGCGCAACCGGGGCCGCAGACGGATGGACGAGCCGGACTGAACGGGTGGACAAAACAGGTGGGCCGTCACGCCGGGATTCTTCGCTCGTCATCCTCCTCTCTTGTTCTTGGGCCCTCTCGGTTCTTACCTCGGGGCCCCTGAGTCTTTAATTCACCGCTACTGCGCGCGTGCACTCGCCTCGAGCACCGGGAAAATCTGTCACTTCCTACGTATTACCGATCTACCGCAAAATCAGTTGAGAGATTCCCAAATATTACCGATCTCTTGTGATTCTTCAATGTTCGTCGTTAATACCAATTTTTGGACATTAAGGAGGTTCATCTGATACATAGCAAATCAAATGCAAGTTATAGAAAAGAGGAGCTTGCTTGACTAGCGTATATGTTAATAACGGAGGTTATCTACTGCTGAAAGATGCAGATTTCGTTTGTTGTGTTTATATACAGTGACTCCCATTAATATCCGGACACACTTCAAAACGGAAGAAGTTCTTTAATATGGAGCCAACTAACTAAATTTTTTGTCGGCTTTTAAAAGGCTTGGTTTACTATGTAATGTGTAACAAACAATTAAAATACATTACTATTAGTCAAAATCTCGAAGAAAAAAGAAAAGATCATGATGTTAAACTTTTTTGTTAGAGGCTCTAGCAAAAATTTGAAACATCACGTTTGTAGATCTAAAAGTGTTATATGAATGTATAAAGTTTTATAAAAATCCATGAAACCATAAAAGAGTTAGACATATCGAAACATGTAAAAATTCTTCAATTTATCCCAGTCGTAGATTGAAAGTCGTGGAGAACTGCGATTTTTTCAATTTCTAATCGCTTATAACGCATAACAATATTGATCGACTTTTATGAAACTTTGTACATGTATATAACTTACTTAGATCTGCAAACGAGACAATTCCAATTTTTATTACAGACCCTAATAAAAAAATTAAAAACCATGTCCTTTAGTATTTTCCTCGCGATTTCAATGAATACCAAGTTTTTTTAATTTTCTGTTACACATTCTATTGTAAATTAAGCTCTTTAAAATTCCACAGAAGGTAAAGTTCTTTAATCCAATACTAAAAATCTTATACCGTTCCAAAATGTGTCCGAATATTAATGGAAGTCACTGTATTTCTCGATTCATAGTCATCCAATCTACCTAAATTTGCAATTAAAATATTCGTTAAATGTTTCTCTTTAATATGACATAAGTTTCATTCAAAACTGTCTGTCAATACCTAATAAATTAGCGATAGAAGTCTGGGAAATCACTCTTTTCCATATGACTACATGTAAAATTGTAAAAAATATTTATATTAATCTCATCATTGAGATATCCAAATGACTTGAAAATTTTTTTGAGGTATCCTGGTGTACTATTAAAGACTATCAAATTTTTTCTTGGAGATCTATCTGTTAATTTCTTAACCGGATGAACTTCCTTAATTGCGTCGCTGACATTATTACTGGGACACCAACGGAGACTTCAACGCCTGGACAAACGTGAATTCGTCCTGGCAATTGCGACTCGATCTCGGAATAAAATCATATTTCACGATACCGGCGCTAATAGTATGCGCGAATCGATTTTCGACGTTCGTTTCTATTCCTCGTCCCTGACTTTTCTGAATCTTGATTCGCGTGCGCTGCCGAACGTTGTTATTCATGCAACAGTGTGGCTCGCGTGCAGCCACACGGTAAACAGGGTAATCAGTTGCGCGCAGGAGCTAAAAACTCGCAGGCGCGGAGAACGCGGATAAAAATTTAATCGGGTGAGTTGCAAGTTTCCTAATGCGTGTCTAGGTATAAGCGCGTGCTCTACGTAACGCTAACGCAAAACCACAAATATATCTATTGTGGCAGGGGAGAGAGAGAGAGAGAGAGAGAGGGAGAGAGACGGAGCGACTTTTTTTCCGCAGTGTCGTTACGTTAATAATTTTGTACGATCGATAACCCAGATGCTCGTTCCGTGGTCTCCCGACGCGAGAACTCTTTTACCACGTGGACTAATCGGCTGGATTATCGCCGCATAATCCTACACAACCGCATTTTCCCTTCGTTTAATCCTAATACTTCCTTCTCATCCGAATCAGTAATTACCGAACGCGTAAAACATTCATTTTATTGACACAACTGTCGGGGAGGAAAACAAGTCTCAGTAACATTATAAAAATTAACTAGGCATCCGACGTGTTCCCGGAAATTGTTCGTTATCAACCCCTTTCCCCCGATAATCCCGTACGTCGCGAACATCCCGATAAAAAAGGAAGAGCTACCGAGGAACCGTTCGAAGAAAGGGGGGGAAAGAGGCGAGCTCGAAGCAAAACGGATTGAAGGCCGTTTATTAGCGGTCTCAAAGGGGAACCGGTGCTCCCTTATAAATCATAACATCGTCGTGTCCAGAATCTCGCTCCACCTTCGCTTCCGGGCCGCGGGCACGGTGGCGAATATCACCTGCCGAATTGGGGCCCCTGGCCAGCTATCGGTCGCCCGCACGCGGCACCCGAATACTTTGCGGTTTCTCGGCCGGTTTACGACCGGTAAGCGTCGAAACCGCGGCCAGATGTTATACCCGACCGGCGGAGGAGACGAAGAAGGTGGCGAAGATCGCGATCGTGCATTACGAAACGTCCCCGCGGCCAGCTGCGCGAAGGGGTACGGCTACATAAGTATCTCGCCGCGCCACGCTCGATTTAATCGCCGCGATCTCCCGTATATAATAACCTAATCGGACGTTGTATCGTTTGTTGGCAACTTTTTCGCCACGATCTCTCCGCCGTTGCATCGCGCCGCACGCGCCGTGACCAATTTCAGGAACGTTTAGTTAGGCGTTTTTCTGTCCACCCCGATCGATTCCACGGAACGAATTGGCGTGTAGGAATCGCGATTAGAACGACGACCGCTCGACTTCTCGTTAGCGGCTAGAATTTCGGTGAACTCTTCTTTTTTTTTCTCGCCGCCGCCGGATGGAATTCTGTGGGTAGCCGCGCGACCGGTCGACCGAGGAAACGTTTCGTCGAACGGTTTAGCTATCTATTAACGACGACGCTTTCCTGTTTGCTAAATGGTATCTTCTAATCTTTTGCGTACACGCGAGACGGCGGCGGAGCGGATACCGCGACGCGGGGTCGCCGCCGCCGCCGGTTAGCCAGCGTACCGGCAAAAATCGCGTAAAATAATCGCGCGTACTCGGCCCAGATCCGGCGCGTCGAATTTATCGATCCGCCGATCTCCCCGCATAATGAGCTAATCGGATGTTATATTGTTGCCGGCGGGCTCCTCTGGCTCTCCACAAAGTATATTATCGCGCGCGAATTACGTCTGGCCGAGAAAGCAGAGAGAAAGAGAGGCGCGTCGGGGCGANCGGGAGGGGGCGGGGGGGGTGGGGTTTCTGGGCGAAACAATGAGAGGAAGTGAAGGTCCAACGAATGCGGCTTCTTCCCATTCCCGATTGCTATAGGAACTCTTATACCGGAGATATCATCCGTCCCGCCATTCTCTCATCAACGTGCCCCGTTAACTGTACACACTACTTACGTGTACTTACATCCAGCCGAGATATATCTGCCGCCCGGTGCCCCTATTATCTCGATCGGCTTGACCTAGCCCATGCATCGCGAGTGCTATTCTAAATTACGCTGCTCCTTTCCCGGAAAGTCTATCCGCCTCCTTCATTTCTTTTTCTTTTCTCGCGAGTTACACATGCACGGTGAGCTGCTTTCGCGGATGCGATAGATCCGGGGGATACCGTTCGCGTTTCCATACCAATGATTTACCACGGGCTCGAATCGTTCGCTCGGCGCGGCGAGCTTGCACCTACGATCGATGAATTTGCATTTGACGGTGATATTATCTCTGTTTACTATCGGGCTGTCTGTAAATCAATTTTTATTCCATTAAAGTGGTAGTTTACCAACTGTATCCTGGTGGAAGTATACATGTCATAATTGGGCAGAAAATGTTGAAAAATGGCCATATATTACAAATTATGTAAAAAATTCTCAAATTTTGTAATAATATTAGAAATTATGTCAGAATTCAATATATTATATTAGAGAATTCAACATATTATATTAGATTTCGTCAATTCTTGTCATAATCTGTTTTTTTCTGACCGTCTTTTGGAACATTTATCAAAAATTATGATATTATTAAAACATTTGAGAATTTTTTACATAATTTGTAATATATGACCATTTTTCAACATTTTCTGCCCAATTATGACATGCATATTTCCACCAGGGTAATAGTCAAAATAAAACTCAAATAAAGAAAGAATTAATAACAATATATTTTCTACAGTAAAATTCTAAAATTATTATTTTATTATGATTTTTGAGAAAAGAAATTTACTAATTGATGTAATTAGTTTTTCGAGTATTATCTTGAACAAATAGTAGTTGTGAAGATGAACACACGACAACGATGTAATCAGGTTAGGCTATACGAGTGACAGAGATATGAACATAGACACATGTCCGTATGAAAAATTATCGTACGCGATTTCATTTTGTAACGCATATTGTTTTGGTACTAAACGGGCGAGTCTTCTGAACTTCAAATATATTAATGTACAGTTATTAATCTATCTTTCATTCATTTTTGGTTTGAATCTGTGTTATAGAAATTATTTTACAATCAAAAGAATCTCTGTTTTTCCGTCGGCTGTCATAAGCTCTGTGTTAAATGGTACGCAAAATCGCGAACTTTAAGTGATCAAATCTAGCAAACTAAACGGTAAACTGAACTCATATTTAACAGAGATGCGTATTAAAATGTATATTTTAAGGTAGTTCTCCACAAACTCAAAGTACTGGACATCATTATGAAAAAAATATATTTGATTCTTGAAATAACAAAAAATATTATAGAATTTTTTACAACTCCGATTACTGAACTCATTTTCGAGAAAAAAATACTTAAAGTTGCTTCGTGTTACACGCTGTATTGTATATGTGTATATTACAGCGTGTAACACGAACCAACTTTAAGTATGTAAGATGTAATATACACATATACAATACGCGTTTATGTATATTACGCTGTATATTAATACATTACTGTACAAAAACGCTGTAGATATTAATGCAAAATTGAGGTCTAAAAGTTGAAGATTTCTATTTCCTAATTATTGAATGAAAATGAGGGGTAGCCGAATTAATTTAAAAGATATTTAATGTTCAAGGAACAAAAAACTATGATTTGATAACCTTCCTTGTCTATCATATTAATGACTACTTATGTCATTGCTACACACAATCAACATAACATTATTTTAACATTGTTACCTTTATACTAATATCAACTAAAACAATATTAAAATTCATAAATAAATTTAATAAACATAGTTTATACTAATCGAACAATGATTTTCAACATTTTATTTTGCACGCTCAATTGACTCGAGAATCCGTGGAGAACTACCTTAAATTTTCANGCGCGGTGGTATAATAGTAGTAATAGTGCTGGGACGGAGTTTCTGATGTAGCCGAGCCGACCATGCAAAGTGTTCGCGATAAATCTTCGTTCATGCGATTCGTGTTGCGCTCTCTTACTCCTCGGGGTAATCGTCGCGATATATGTAATTTTTCCCTTCTTCTCTCCTTCTTTGCTCCCTCCCGAACCCCGAGTTTCACTCCGGCCCGCGACCGAAGGGAAAAGACACGGCGCGCAGGTCGCGTGGCGCATTGCGTGAAAAAAAGGAACGCGCCCTTAATTGAATTAGTCACGAGGCTCGTGGCTGGGTCGCAACGACGTTTTTGGACGTCGCGTGATTTGTTCGATGACCACGATTGATAGCCATAGCCGAGTCGAGTTCTAACTGACGGGGAAAAAAATGGCACGTTTAGTTTGTAAAAAGAAAACTCTCGGCGACTGGTCCAGCCACCGGGAACATTTTACTCGGCCGGGTTCGGAACGTGTTGTTACGGGGATACACGAGGAACTGGTTAGTCGAACAGGGTCAACGACTTCATTATCTTTTAACAGACACGTCTCGATGCGGAAATTGCTTCGTTCAGCTGTCCAAACAACGCGACGCAGGGGAGGCTAATCTTGTTAACGAGACAATGATCATCGATGGATATTTCCATGCTCGGCTCTATTCGGTCACGCGTCCAATTTTCTACATGCTACCAAACCTTTTCAACTACCAAACTTTTATTTCGACACGGTGAATTCGTCTCCTCTCGTTCTCTATAAATTATAAGTACTGTCAATTATAAATACTCTAAATTATAAGTACTCTAACTTATAATAAAGTATGCATGTATATTTCATTTGCTGTTATGATGTTAAATTGTAAATCATCCTACAAATATGTCGATATTAATAAAAATTATCAGAGACAATAAGATATAAGACTGCCTAAACTTTTAGTGCAGTTCCTGATTTGGTACGCCGAACAAAATTTTCAAGTCCAATTGAAAAGAAGTTTAGTTGGAATAATTGAAATGTGGAAGTATATGAAGTGTTTCATTGTTGCTAGATGCTTTATTTTATTTTATATTTACTTGGAATAATAGAAATGTGGAAATATATGAAGTATTTAATTGTTGCTAGATGCTTTATTTTATTTTATATTTACTTGCNGGTAATATTTGGGAATCTCTCAACTGATTTTGCGGTAGATCGGTAATACGTAGGAAGTGACAGATTTTCCCGGTGCTCGAGGCGAGTGCACGCGCGCAGTAGCGGTGAATTAAAGACTCAGGGGCCCCGAGGTAAGAACCGAGAGGGCCCAAGAACAAGAGAGGAGGATGACGAGCGAAGAATCCCGGCGTGACGGCCCACCTGTTTTGTCCACCCGTTCAGTCCGGCTCGTCCATCCGTCTGCGGCCCCGGTTGCGCCCCAGTTGGCACAGGTGTTTCTTTAAAACTCGGCTCCGGCTCGGTCCTCTATCTCGCTCCATCTACGCCGCCCCTCTTTTTGTTTCAACCCGTTCTTCTCCTCTACCCTCTATTCATTACGGAGCGCCACCGGGAGCAGGACCGAACGCGAGAAGAGGACGCACGACGCGCGCCGGTGAGAATGACGGATCGGCGACGAGGTACGAAGTGACAGCCTCGAAAGGATAAACTGGCCGAATGTGCCGGGCGGCCGAACGTTACCTGCAACCCCTCTATCTCAAGCGCGTGTTAATTCAATATACGAAATTTTTGTTAAATGGAAATTCATTGGTTTAACTACACTGTTAAAAATATCATTAAGTTTAATCCACTTTTCAGGAAAAATAATACATTAAATTTAAGTTTTTCGTATATTAAATACATGTTAATGCAAATTTACCATGAAATTAATGAAGTTTAAACAAAATTTAATGAACATTGAGAAAATTTAAAGAACTTTGAGAAAATTTAATGAATTTTGAAGAAAATTTAATGTACCGTTCATGAAAATTAGTGTTTCGCAATGGTTACTTAATAACATTTTTCATTAAACTTAATAAAAAAATACGTGAATATTGCTTCAAGCATTTCTTCCTCAAATCTAATGAAAAATTTTTAACAGTGTATTAAAAGATAATTTATGACATCAACGAAACTTGAAGCATCGTCTGAACAAGAATTCATAATATTCTGTCACCGTTTCTGATTATTAATTATGCTCGTACGAATTTTCTTTGGGTATCGACAGAGACTAGAATTCATCGTACGATTTCATTTAATTAATAGCAATCGCATTCACGAGGCTGATATGAATAACATGCATCCGTTAAGCGGCTCAGCAGGAATTCGTTACCAGGCCTGACTATCAGAGGCAATTAATCCGTAAGCGACTTGTTTATCAGCGGATCGCGTACTTACGTCCGTGCGTATGCGTAGCGGAATTTGTTAGGTTTTTCGTCTTCCGAGTAACAGATGGTTACGCGAGGAAATCATGTAGCGCGAACGGTGTGACCCGCGCAACATAAAGAGAGCAGGGACCGCCTGCGTGCGAGCATCTGTCCGGACGCCTTTCGATATGTATATCGTCTCGGGGAGCGCAGACGTCACTCCGGAAAGCGGGGATAAGCGAGTGGACGTTTATTAATTAATAGGCACTTCCAGTCGCCGAGTACGCCGACATTCGGCACCAATTTCATTTATGTATATTACAATCTGAAGAAGGGTGCAATTATGGGCGCAAGGTGTTGCAGGCCAATTTCGAGAGACGGACAGAATTAACTGGTATTTATATCTGTAGTAATTACGAGAGAGATGAGATACATATTTCAAGATTCTTAAAGAAGAATAGTAGAAGATAGATAACGTATTTTCTTGTGGGACTTCATTTTTCTCATATACGATCGAAGTATCTACACTGTTAAAAATTTTTCATTGGATTTGATGAAGAAATGCATGAAGCAATATTCATGTATTTTTTTATTAAGTTCAATGAAAAATTGTATTAAATATTCATTGCGGAACACTAAGTTTCATGAACGGTACATTAAATTTTCTTCAAAATTCATTAAATTCACTAAGTTCATTAACACTAGAACGACGAAACCAGTCATTTTGACTGGTTTTAAATGGAGAAATGCATGTATAAAAAAAAGACAGTCGTTCTAGTGTTAAATTTTTTTGAAAATTCGTTAATTTTATGATAAATTTGCATTAATGTGTTTAATATACGAAAAACTTAAATTTTTCACGAAAAGTGCATTAAATTTAATAATATTTTTAACAGTATAACTCACAAGATAAGAGACAACATTATTTCAATGCCTTCTATTCTTATTTATAAGAATCAGTGTATGTAGAGAGTGCATGGAGGAAAGAAGATTAGATAAAGTAATGGAATTAAATCGAAAATTGTGATACTATAGTACTATAGTGTATCGTATAGTATTATATCAGTGGTGATATAGACGAGACCTAAACGACCATCTTTCTACGATCAATAACAGAATTCTGAAATTGAAATTGATATTCCTGTTCAGAAAGACAGCACTATATTTCATGCACAGAACAACATCAAATTCTACTTCATCTATCATTAAGACTTGTAAAGCTTCGCTTAATTTTTGTTTTATTTACTAATTCTTTCAAGAAAGGGAGTATTTGATCCGATCGGTTATTCCGTCCGCGGAAATGATTTCTTTGAAATCACCGATCAAAGCATCGACGCCGAGGGCCAGGATCAGAAGAAAAGAAGAATCGACTGGTCGGAAGAATTTATCGCCGCGGTTGCCACGCGAACGCATCTGTCCCCCGCCTTTAGCCGGCCTTTGTTTCATCGTAAGAACACAAGTTTTTTCATGGATATTAACCCGATCGCGTCTGCTTTTCACGACACACGCGTTCTGAAGAAATACCGCTGCTCTTTCGTGTACAAACGTTCAATCATATAACAAATCCCCCTTGTGTGTAAAGAACCTCATAGAAAATGAAGAATAGAACGGTGGAAACAATTCCTAATCATACTATAGAGCGCGTAAAATTATTTGAAACACCGCAGATCGGATGATCTAGTTGACTGTCTGACTATAGACGGACAATTCTACTTAAAGTTTCGCAATCCTACACTGTTAAAAACTTTTCATTGGATTTGATGAAGAAATGCATGAAGCAAAATTTATTTATATTTTTTTATTAAGTTTAATGAAAAATTGTATTAAATATTTATTGGGAAACACTAATTTTCATGAACGGTACATTAAATTTTCTTCAAAATTCATTAAATTTTCTCAAAGTTCATTAAATCGTTTTGAACATAATACATTACTTTTATGGTAAATTTGAATACATTAATTTTATGGTAAATTTGCATTAACATGTGTTTAATGTACGAAAAACTTAAATTTAATGTATTATTTTCCTCGAAAAGTGCATTAAATCTAATAATATTTTTAACAGTGTATCTACGATTCTATTTAAACCGACGAGAAAATATTTCATTCCCTATAATTATATAGCACGTATCTCACTTGAGATGTAAAGAAAAATTTAATCGTCCGATAACGAACGATCTGATCTCGTTCTCGCAGTTCCTCGGTTCACTCGCGTTTCTGTACGACATTAACCTGTGGAAACGGAGCTGATCGTGGATATAATTCCCGTATGCGATCAGAAGCGTTCCTGTTCTTTTTCCTAGTTAACATTTCCGTTGATGAGCGACTTCCTTCGTCAGGCAAGACCGTTTACGTAGGTGCGCCGGCCGATAAAAGAAACGGGCGATGGCATCTGAAAGACATTATCGTTACGCATAGTTATATTAGAAAAAAAGGGTTGCACGGTGAGAGAGGGCCGATAGATTCGTCGAGGATAAGCATATTCTCCGCTCGACTGGCCTACCAAAATTCATATGCATGAGCCCTTATTATATGGTATTAGCTATGCGCACAGGTGGCTGCCTCGGCTAGCTTTTCGTTTAATATGTAACACCTAAAGTATGCGAAGCTGCGGCTGCTGCTGCTACTTCAGCTTCTGTGCGCGGATGGATGAGCCGTGCGTCATTATTAGCCGATCACGTATTGCCCTCGAATTTGTTTAGGCTTATTCACGGTGACAATGGCGTGCCTCGAAGGATCACGATCGCCCGTCGCGGCTTGTTGACTCTCTCTCTCTCATCTGGAGACGGTTTTATCTCGGTATTTACTAAGTCGCACCACCCTCGTATCTCGAACCCCGAATATACTAGTAAGACGTCGCCGCGGCTATTAACAGTACTTATTCAAATTTCCATATAGGCAGTTCTCTAATATTTCCCATCATTGTTCGAATGCGGACAGGAAGGAGCGCGAAGAAGAGAAACTCGCGATTAATAAACATACGTTCGGGTTTCACGTTCGGCCGTTTCCCGGCGTTGAGAAATCGGCACCGACCACATGGTTTCCATCCGGTCGCGTATAGAATCGACTCGCGCGAGACGATCACTACTTTCGTCGAGGGAAAGCGGGCTCGCAAACGGAAGGGCAGCCCGACGCTCTTTTTGTGCTGCTCGCGGACTCCAAATGAAACCGTTCCTTATTGGTGTCCTTTTGTTCGGTAGCCCTCAATCTTTGCGTGCACCGCGAGTACCCAGGGTCGACCATGGGAAGTCGTCCACGTCGGAACTCTCTCGATACCTCACGATCGATGGGAATTAATGGAAGACTTTACCAAATTGTTATTAACCCTTTGGGTACGGATTTATTTGAGAAAATATTTGCATGTGGAACGGATATAATTTTTGGTTGCTTAGAGCAGTATGTAAAAGCAGTACGTTTTACGAAAGAATTTATTTATTTCTAAAATATTGGTGACATATGTAGTATTAAGATGTCTTCAAGTAATTAGAATTGCAAAACAAAAATAAATTAATAACAACAAAATAAAGCTAAATGAAATAAATTCAAGCTATAACAAAAAACCAATTACTAATAATTATGCAGTGTGATATTTTTCAAAGCAAGTAGGTAAATGCAGTGCTACTTTGCATTGTTTGCACTGCCATGTAGTCTAATATTATGCTCCTAGGGGAAAAAAGTGAATGACGTGTCTCAGACGTCAAATGTACCCAAGGGGTTAACACCGATAATTAAATTTTCTTAACGACAAATCAAATTGCTATTTCTTTATCATTGAAAAATAATTGAAAATCTCTTATTTGATTCAGGAGGAAAATTCTACTCATTGACTCGGAATGAAAGGAGTAAGAAAAATGAGTGCGAAAGGCGAATAGAGAAAGTTTGAGGGTGCGATACAGAAGATTCGCTCGTTTCCTGGAAATCCGGTTACACGCTCGTTTGCTCCGCTGCGGCGGTCATAACGTTCTTTTTTTTTTTTTCCTTTCGCAAGGCGAGCCGGAACAAAGGGCGAACGAAGAAGCGGCTGCGACAGAACAATTAAGCAACGAATATCGCGCGTTCCATGCAAATAGCCGCGGTTCACGCTCTCGTAGCCACGTCGCGACCTGCATGAGCGACGTATTTACAGCGCGGTGTCACGGCGGACTAACTTATGCGAGGGCCGCAATTAACTTTGCCTCCCCCTTCCACCTCCCACAGGCGAAATTACTTACGATACCGGGCCGCCGCGTAGAACTATCGGCCTCGCTGATCGCATAATTCTGCTTAGGACGCCTACGATGTTATCCTTCTACGCTCTAACAACGCCCACTCGGTGTTTAATACGCGGCGCCGTTTCACGAGAAATTATTACCTCGATTATTAGTTGAAAATCTTTGACTAATTAGCAAAATGATCGCATTACGGACGAGGATGTCGGAGGGAGATCGGCAGGACGTTAACCGAGACGGAGGAATATCGTAAATGTCTTGTAACGATCTTTTGAACTCTTCTAAATACTTACGCTGTCACAGATATTTGATACATAATTGGAACAAGTGTAAAATCAAGCTGTTTGTTAATTGCGGTTTATTACGCATGAAGAAACAAAATGATGTGGCGACAATATTTTAGGAAATTCTAAGGCCGGTATTCATAGTCGAGAAATATGGGGTAGACAGGGATAGCAAATGCTTAAGACGATCTTAGAAATAAGTAACGACTATGAATACCGGTCTAAGACTTGTTTTTGATATTCGGCAAGCCCATAAAAGTTTAGCATTAATTCTAGGTTTTGACGAGTATGAGAATCTTGTAAGGATATTATATATGTCTGCAAGTGATTCAAGAAGAATTTTTACTCTACATTTGCAGTCAATGAAGGGATGAACACAGTATTTAAAAATTAACGCTGTACTTATAGCAAGGGAAAACGTGTAATTTGTACAGACAGGCAGCTACAAACGAAATTCCGAAAGTTTAGCGAATAAAAAATAAATGATTAACGAAAACAGTTTTAAGTCTCAAGTCTAAAAATTACGAATGAACGACGAACTTTCAGGATTTTTGGACCTAAATTTTCGTCAATGGAGGGATAAACGCAGTATTTAAAAATTAAAGCTGTAGTTATAGCAAGGGAAAATGTGTAATTTGTACAGACGGGCGGCTACAAACAAAATCCCGAAAATTTAGCGAATAAAAAATAAATGTATATATACTCCAATGTATTATAAAGGGTTTCTTTTATAACCCATAAATAAATAAATAAATAAGTAAATAAATAAATGATTAACGAAATTAGTTTTGAGTCTCAAGTCCCAGAATTACTGGTGAACGACAAACTTTCAGGATATTTTGACCTCAATTTTTATTACCCACGCACCTAGTAATTTCCAGCTTGTATTCTGTATAAAAAATTGATTCGATTATAAAGAAAAAGAACACAGACGCACCTGAAGACCGCGGACGGTGCCAAAGGTGTTCTAGCGGAGTCGACATTACGGTCCCGGCGACACGGAGAAGAGGATCACGGGCTCGGGGGAGAAGCGAGCGAAGAGGCTGCGAGAACGAAGTCGATACCTGAACCGATTACCTGTTCCGTACGGCCAATCGGAGAGAAAGTTACCCCACTCGAACGATCTCCGCCCTCGAGAGGCAGGCCTGTCCCCGACGAAAGCGTACCTGGCCAGAGAACAGGTAACGCGATCACCTTGAAGCAGCCCCCGAGGGACCAGGTGAAAATCAATAGACCAGTGGCGGCTGTTCGGACGCGTGCGTACTTAACGCGGATGACGGACATTGCCTCTTTCCACGGTTTACACCCGCCCGCGGGGAGTGTGCACCGCGGCGGTTCGCGTGGATACACTGGCCCGTGCCCACCCCCTCGTCACGGGTCGACCCGGGAGAGAACGGGCCCGAGGGGCAGTTTCGAGCGCGGATACGTGCGAGCAGCAATTTAGCCGAATCATTCCTGTCGCATGATTTATCGGCGTCGCCCTTTCCTCCCGGCCGTACACATACCCTGGCGGCGGCGGCGGCGGCGCGGTGGTATAATAGTAGTAATAGTGCTGGGACGGAGTTTCTGATGTAGCCGAGCCGACCATGCAAAGTGTTCGCGATAAATCTTCGTTCATGCGATTCGTGTTGCGCTCTCTTACTCCTCGGGGTAATCGTCGCGATATATGTAATTTTTCCCTTCTTCTCTCCTTCTTTGCTCCCTCCCGAACCCCGAGTTTCACTCCGGCCCGCGACCGAAGGGAAAAGACACGGCGCGCAGGTCGCGTGGCGCATTGCGTGAAAAAAAGGAACGCGCCCTTAATTGAATTAGTCACGAGGCTCGTGGCTGGGTCGCAACGACGTTTTTGGACGTCGCGTGATTTGTTCGATGACCACGATTGATAGCCATAGCCGAGTCGAGTTCTAACTGACGGGGAAAAAAATGGCACGTTTAGTTTGTAAAAAGAAAACTCTCGGCGACTGGTCCAGCCACCGGGAACATTTTACTCGGCCGGGTTCGGAACGTGTTGTTACGGGGATACACGAGGAACTGGTTAGTCGAACAGGGTCAACGACTTCATTATCTTTTAACAGACACGTCTCGATGCGGAAATTGCTTCGTTCAGCTGTCCAAACAACGCGACGCAGGGGAGGCTAATCTTGTTAACGAGACAATGATCATCGATGGATATTTCCATGCTCGGCTCTATTCGGTCACGCGTCCAATTTTCTACATGCTACCAAACCTTTTCAACTACCAAACTTTTATTTCGACACGGTGAATTCGTCTCCTCTCGTTCTCTATAAATTATAAGTACTGTCAATTATAAATACTCTAAATTATAAGTACTCTAACTTATAATAAAGTATGCATGTATATTTCATTTGCTGTTATGATGTTAAATTGTAAATCATCCTACAAATATGTCGATATTAATAAAAATTATCAGGGACAATAAGATATAAGACTGCCTAAACTTTTAGTGCAGTTCCTGATTTGGTACGCCGGACAAAATTTTCAAGTCCAATGGAAAAGAAGTTTAGTTGGAATAATTGAAATGTGGAAGTATATGAAGTGTTTCATTGTTGCTAGATGCTTTATTTTATTTTATATTTACTTGGAATAATTTTTTTACTTGGAATAATAGAAATTTGGAAATATATGAAATGTGTGTGTGTTTCATTGTTGCTAGATGCTTTATTTTATTTTATATTTACTTGGAATAATTTTTTTACTTGGAATAATAGAAATGTGGAAATATATGAAATGTGTGTGTTTCATTGTTGCCAGATGCTTTATTTTATTTTATATTTACTTGGAATAATTTTTTTACTTGGAATAATAGAAATTTGGAAATATATGAAATGTGTGTGTGTGTGTGTGTGTGTGTGTGTGTGTTTCATTGTTGCTAGATGCTTTATTTTATTTTATATTTACATGGAATAATTTTTTTACTTGCAATAATAGAAATTTGGAAATATATGAAGTGTTTAATTGTTGCTAGATGCTTTATTTTATATTTACTTGGAATAATTTTTTTACTTGGAATAATAGAAATGTGGAAATATATGAAATGTGTGTTTCATTGTTGCCAGATGCTTTATTTTAGTTTATATGTACTTGGAATAATTTTTTTACTTGGAATAATAGAAATGTGGAAATATATGAAGTATTTCATTGTTGCCAGACGCCTTATTTTATTCGTATAAATGAGTTACTCTAACGATGGTTCGGTTAAATTTAGAGTTCACTCGAGAAGAGTTTCGGGGTCTCATGTTAAGTTTAAGCTCTGGCTTTAGTGGTCGATGGTTAAATTGCTGTGACCGCACCGTTTACCAGTTTCGGGAGGGTGTGAATCGACTGGGCCAAAGACAGGCGCGGACCACAATACCCGAATCCTAATTGGATTTTTCTGTCAAATTGAACATCATGTGCGTGCCACCTAAACAGTTAGGGTGATCCACTCTTTCCTTAGTTCACAGACACTTGAACTAAATTAAATCATAATAAATATATAAAACTATGCATAATATACCTATAATAAAACTATAAAACTGTAATATAAAACTGTACAATATCTATATAATAAAACTATAATTCATCCCGCAATAAAATTATTGTTCATTTGTAATTACAGAAAGTGGAATATTTACTACACAAAGTACGGATCGTATTTTAAAAAACAGGTTCCTCATTTCTTCGTTTTCTTTTAAAGAAACCTCGAACCTACAAATGTAACTTTCCGTAGCCATAATCGGCGTCCTTTCTTACGCAGCGGGGTAGGCGCAACCATCGCCATGCGGACATTATTAATAACATTGTGGCGCAGTAAAAAACACGGCAGGTTTTCGAGATCGATAACTCTGAGAAACTGTTCCTAAGGGGTAGGTAGCATCGATCCCGGCGAGAGGAGCAGCACGCGAGGCTCGTGAAAGAATTTGCATCGGACCTCGTTCGGGCTTTCTTCTTCCCTCGACTCCGCGTGACTCGCGCTCGTGACCAGAAACCTCGAAGGTAATCCTCTTCACTGGCCTTTATCGCGCCCAAAATACAACCACCAGTCCCGTTGTTATTCACGAACGAGCACCAATTTTCTCTTAACGTCTAAGAACGATTTTCATCGAGCTAACGTTAGCGATAATCCTGAACGTTACAATTTTAAGTCGACGAGTTTAGAGGCAGACTATGAATCAGACTTCGTTCGACCTATTAGAGATTAACTATTAGCAATCAAGAATATTAGGTGGATTTTGAAACTCGCTGAGATTCCGAGTCTGGGCCGGGATTCTGTTTGGAGTTCGGTGCTCGCCGACAGGAAGAACGTGATGTTATTACGCGAAGAAAGGTCGGCCGTTCAATTAGTTTTCGTTCTCCCTTGAGTACTCGCGAAGAATTTAACCGGCATCGTGCACGCAACTGAAATTGATGATCTTAGCAGGGACACTGCCCGAAGATATCGTTCGCGTGAGATCCTCCGCCATTACCGAGCAAATCGTCTATCGAGCAAATCGTTTCTCTCCGCTTTATACAGATCCTGGTGTCGCCTCCAGGATTGCGAACGTTCCTGGAAACAACGGCTCTCTTTTTCTCTCCGTCAACCGTCGATTAGGTGGCGAGGTGTACGCCGACATTTTGTACGCCGTGGAAAACCTGGATACCAGCCGGGTCTCGCCAAATCGAACAAAAGTCGAACAACCGCGGAGAACAGGAAACGCACGCGAACCGAGATCAATGTTTCCAGCGTATCCGTTCATGCCGTTTTCCCATGGAACGGCGTACGTACCTAATTATCTGGAAACGATGAAAAATGAAGAGAACTCGAAGCCGGGTCAATGCACTGCGAGCAACGACTCGCTCGTCAGATGGGAATAGGAAGTATTGTGACAGATCCAGCAGGAAGCCAACGGTACCATTTCTGAGGAGACTGCAATTCGTTTCGAAAGCAACGTTCAAACTGATCTATCTTTACCAAAGAACGAGCTTGCGATCAATGCCATTTAGAAATGACGGTTCACGTCAGTTTTTCAAGAATTTTATCAAATCCTTGCCTTTCGATTATGGACGAACTTTGTCCTTTTGCAATATTTTTTTATACTGTGCCATCTAACAATTATTA
>SMSR01016127.1:41214-74529 GCA_019453355.1 Ceratina japonica | reverse complement strand
GGGAGAGAGAGAAAGTAAGTGTCACCATCGCTCGTTCCAACGATATTCTGTAATCAGTTAATTTATGCCTAATTCAATTGGCTCGCATTCAGATCGGGCAATCTTCCGTCGGGATCGCGGTGTAATTGATTTCAAGTGTAATTCCTTGGAATTCGACCGCTGGATACAGTTTGGCGGACAGTAATTTCGCGTTGGCATGTCGCTTGGTGATAAGTGGGTTCGCGATATCAAGGATATGCTTTATGTATGAGATTATTCAGCCGGCGATTCAGGTATGTGAAAGGTTGCACCGAATCGGTTTGTAATACAAATTAGGGACTTACTCACAAATTGCATAATTAAAATCGAGTTCTTCATAAAGAATAAAATTGCATTCGCATCGTTTTATAATTTAATTTTCGTATAATTTTTATACTGAAATTATTTAAATTCAATTGACGTCTTCGATGTTCCACGATTCCCGAGTTTTGGCAACGTCGTCGCATTATCATGAGAAATAGTGCGTGTGGACATCGCATACCTAAACCAGCGGCCGGAGCAGCTTGGAAATCGCGTTTCCACGGCCACTGCCAGATAGGGAAACGGCGGAGCGCATTAGACCGCGATTGCGATGACCGAACTAGGAGAACGCGTACTGATGATGGAACAGTTTGACGACGGTCACGTCTCCGCGAGGAATCGCGACGTGATATCAAGGGTCCGAAGGGAAGCCGAACTGGCGCAATTTCTTCCGGTATGCGACTCGTTCCGCGCGCGGTGCGGTGGCGTAAACGAGATGAGCTTTCAAGAATCGGGCTCGCAATCCCGCTGACGAGTTGCGAATGAGCGTAATAAGAAGTCCTGTGAATTGCAAAATCTGCCGTGCGCGTCCAAATGGGGAATTCCGCTCTTTTGCAGATTTCAATTACAATAAAAAAAAAAACGTGCAGCGAAAGAATGAGTAATAATAAAATATATAAGAAAATGCAATATTCAAATGTTATGAAAATACTATAAATTTAACGATTATAAGATTTGCATAATGATTGATTGTAATAAAAGGGTTAATGGGGTTTGAGAAAAGATTAGCGAAAAATCGTGGAATGGCCATCGACTCTTGTCGCTCTTTGAATCGTAATATGGAATGCGTAACGTTAACTGCCGATATGATTGATGTATTTGTCGTGATCGTTTGGCAGGTGGGTAGTAAATTATCCTCAGGATCGGTACTGAGTTTTGCTAGATTTACGAGAGCCGATTTTATGTACACATGTTAATAGCCGACTGTGATATCGAGTCATTTTTCAGAGCGAAATAAAAAATCCAGTGACAAACTATCAATATCTTTACATACTTCCTGCACCTAAATGTACAAGATTCAATCCCGACCTAAAAATCCTTTAACCTCTACACAAATAAAACGAGAACACGTTCCACGGCGCGCGAAGTACTCGAGGTCATCGCGAGATCAGAATTTTTCGAAGAACTCTGAACAAATTGATGGATCATTTCCAGGACGCGGCGATAGAGCGGGGCGACACAATTCCATCAAACGAGACTGTTCATCCTGGCGGAGACGAAAAAAGCGTCGCTCTAAGAAACGGAAGAGAGTCGCAATCGACGTCCCGGCGCGGCGATCGCGTCGCGACGTCATTTATCATCCCCTTCGGTGCCGGAGCCCTTCCCCGGCCGGCTGTCAATTGAACCGCGCGATGAATGTTAATCTCTCGGTGCGACACAGATCAAGAGGGAAGGATACTCGACGTCGATCCGGCTCGTTAGGATCCACTCTCGTAGAGCCGCTCGAGAGGATCCCGGCGTACCTGGTCCTCCCTCCCTCCCTCCCCTCCGCCGCTTCCCCGCCGCTTCCCCTCCCTCGTACCGACGCTGAATGGTCGCGCGGAATGCGGTAAAGCAAATAGGCTCCTCTCGCGGGCCGAATAGCTAATTACGCTTCTTGGCATTCCTGTTTCTGGTTAGCCGGTCGACAACAGTTTCCGAGGGCCGAGAAGAATTACAGGCTAATCCTGCGGAAGGACACGAGCGACCGCGGTCACTCGAGGCCCGGGCTGACCGACCCTCTCTGGTACCCCTCACCCGGCTCGCTTTCGCGTGCTCGAATTCCCTCTCTCGGCGCGTAATGGCGTTGTTTAATGTCTAATCATAGTCGCCGCACGGCCGGAGTATAATCAGGAGTGTAATTCAAGCGACCGCCGAGTGCAGAAGGACACGGTGCTCGTGGTTTCGTGGTCGGGGGGCCCGGCTACACCCACGGCTACGTGGAGCTCTTTAGACCGCGCCGAGTTCACGATCAAGGCGTTATTATTATTATTATTGTATACTCTAAATCCATTGATGAACGAATCGAACAAAATTGAAACCGAGTTCACGATCAAGGCGTTATTATTATTATTATTATTATTATTGTATACTCTAAATCCACTGATGAACGGAATCGAATAAAATTTCAACCGAGTTCACGATCAAGGCGTTGTTATTATTATTATTATTATTATTGTATACTCTAAATTCATTGATGAACGAATCGAACAAAATTTCAACCGAGTTCACGATCAAGGCATTGTTATTATTATTATTCTACTCTAAATCCATTGATGAACGAATCGAATAAAATTTCAACCGAGTTCACGATCAAGGCGTTGTTATTATTATTATTATTATTATTGTATACTCTAAATTCATTGATGAACGAATCGAACAAAATTTCAACCGAGTTCACGATCAAGGCATTGTTATTACTATTATTCTACTCTAAATCCATTGATGAACGAATCGAACAAAATTTCAACCGAGTTCACGATCAAGGCGTTATTATTATTATTATTATTATTATTGTATACTCTAAATCCATTGATGAACGAATCGAAGAAAATTTCAACCGAGTTCAAGGCGTTGTTATTATTATTATTATTATTGTACTCTAAATCCATTGATGAACGAATCGAAGAAAATTTCAACCGGGCATCCTAGTATTCTAATTTTTACAGTAGGATTGTAAATCAATCAGTCCTCCCGTCTTCCTTGATCTACATAATTCGCTCGTAACTCACAATCTCAACGGTAAAGAAAGAGAGGATAAAAAAATGGCGTTGCGCAGTCCTCCTCCGCGCGGTTAATGGCATGATTTAGGTGCGTATCCTGAACTTGCATTAAACACCCGTTCGAAGGACGATTTATGCCACGCACGGCCGCATTCACAGGCGTCCCGTGCGTACGTACGAAATGACAGGAGTTCGACACAAACGATCTTTGATTGCGTCGGCAGGTAGATCCGAACGCGAGATACGCTCGCGTGTACATACGCCACTTTTCTATTATTGGACCTAATCATAACGCGGCGCGCTCCGCGGCTGCCTCTCTATTTGTTAATGTACCCCGAATAAAATGTCATAATGATACATTATTAACACGTATACCGTAACGCTATTATTTCAGCCATTAGATAAGCGATAAGCCACGCGCGGAGATTGAAATCTGTTCGCATTGTATTCTCGTGTTATGACTTAGGCTTCCGAGTTGCAGACTTTTTTTCAGGACTTAACTCGCGATTGACTGCGATGATTTATCTGGTTTATTAGAATTCCGACTTTCTCTCGGGACGTTTAGTACGATGTAAGCAATAAAGATTAAGGAATTATTGAATGTACAAGCAGTATCTCATTAGGGAATGCTAAACGCTTGATAAGACTTGTTCTGCTACGAATGAACATGATTTTTGTCGCATTTTATTGAATAACTGTGTTTTGAAGAAGGGCTGAGATGGGATAATCGTTTGAACCGAGGCCGGGCTACTCGGAAGCTGCGCTGCGGCGTGGCAGCCAGCGTCGGGAATAACGTGGCACATTATAGGCAAGCATTAGAGTGACCGGTAGCCGACCGGCGAGTTTTTTGCCGGATTCCAGTAGCGCCTTCGACAAACACCGGCGCGGAGAAGTCTCCGGTCCCCAGGTCCCAGCCGCTATGGATCGCTACTTTTACTAGGTTATTCACGAACGTACGGTCTCGTGACTCGTTCCGTTCCGCGCCACCAGCTCCTCTCGGCACCTCGCCCGACGCGGAGTCTGCCAACGGCCAAAAGAAGTCCCCCCCAGGAATTCCTACCGGCGAAAGTGAACGCCGCTAATCGAGATTCGCCTTCGCGCGAAAACCGACTTCTACCTACGCTATTTTCTCACTCAAATTATGATTTCGATACTTAATTTCCAAAATGATATCATGTGCATTCTGTACTTTATTTGACGTAAATATAGCAATTTCTTGAATTTTGAGACGATTGATGAGATCATTTTATTTTGAACTGTGAACAACTGTGTACAAATGAGAATGATTCAATGAAAAAAAAGTATTTTAATAAGGATTGTGTATTTCTGAAGGATTTCTTATTACGAAGATTTTTAATTAAAAGATTGCAAAAAACGAATTAATTGGTGAATATGAGATGTCCTTCGGTCACGGTTCCATCTGTACTTTATTTCACGCAAATATAGCGATTTCTTGAATTTCTCTTGAGATGATTGATGAGATCAATTTATTTTGAACTGTGAACAATTGTGTACAAATGAGAATGATTCAATGAAAAAAAAAGTATTTTAATAAGGATTGTGTATTTCTGAAGGATTTCTTATTACGAAGATTTTTAATTAAAAGATTGCAAAAAATGAATTAATTGGTGAGTATGAGATGTCCTTCGGTCACCTTTTACGTACAATCCGTTGGCGGCGAAAAAACTTGCGAGACGAACGACTATTCAATGTCGTACAGCTTTTTAATTACCCGCACGAAATCATTTTGATGGAACTATAATTACTGTATTATTAATTATTCGATACACTCTTTTTTGTGACTGATGTTACGAGGCAAAAGAAGTCCATATAGTAACCGACCTTAAAAGTGCTTCACTTCTATTTTAAACAATTAATATGATCTAAAAATGGAACCTCAGTTAATTTTTCCGTACACGATTTCAATTTTTATAAATGCTATTTGATATGAAAAAAATGGAAGGTAAATAGAAATTTCTTTTATAAGAATATCGGCCGATCCAATTAAAAACATTATTCCCTGGAAAGGAGAAAGAAAACTAAGAACGGTGAAGAGGGGGCAACGGTTCCGCCGGGGGTAAAATGTCACCCCCCGGGATTTTTTTCGATTCTCTTTTCTCCCGTATCTCGGCTCTCGTCCCCACGATTCGTGAGTCACATAATAGTTCCTCCGCGGCCCCTAATGATTTATGCCTCTAGTCGGGTTTTATGTATTTCTGTGCAAAGCGCCTCGGCGTTCTTTCTTTTCTTTTTTTATTACTCTTTTTTACCTTCTCACCCCGCTGTCGCTGAACCCGTCCGGGAGGAGGTAGGAACGATCGAGGGAGTTCGGGCGGGGAGAAGGACGAGGGGCAATCATAAAGCTTAACTACGCAGCCTATATATATATATATATAATTAATAGCTCCGTCGTGGATCGGGTAACATATGGCCTGGGACACGCGGTGGATCGGTGAAAGAACGCCGATTGGGGACAGGAGGACCGCGACGGGATTAAAACCTAAACTAAACGAACATGATCGAATAAGAAAATCCAGAAACCAAGTAGTATAATCATTTCTCGTATCGCTCCCAACGGATATTACTCTCTGCATAAATGCAATAAGAAAATTTCTTTTGATTACACAATGTCGTCTGGAAGATTTGAATTGTTAACATTTTTATTTTAGTATCTCATCCTTAGGTATAAAGTGCTATCACAGAAAATCTAAAGAATTGACAATTCCTAACTATATAGTTAAACCATGCATTATCAAAATTGAGTTCTACTTCGAATAAGAATGATCTATAGAAACGAATGACTGTGTATCTGGCTAGAGAATTTACACGGGCGAGTCCTTGAGGAGGTGAAGGAGAGGCAGAGCGCCGTCCAACCCTCGAGTCGAGTTTATCATTTGCATTCCCTCGGCGTAGCTTCGCCACGTGCCAACCCGCGTGGCCTACACGGGAACGAGCGAGCGAACACCTTGTGCACGCGCTAGTATATAAACGGCGCGGCGGAGTTTTGCATAATTTCACGAATCGCGCGTATAATCGTTACCCGGTACAAAACGCGACGGTATTCCGTGTCCTCGACGCGATTAGCATAAGCCTTTCGATGCGACGCTGAAAGCGCGACACGTGGCCCGCCACGAGCCGGAAGGAACCCGGCGAAGGGTTATACGCCGTGAATTTCGACCGATTCGCCGGGGACGAAATTTTATGAACGACCAAGGAAGCTGGAGGTGATACACGTGGCCTTCCGTCCGCACGCGTCATTTGTACGCCGGGCCGGTGATACCATTGTAATGCGCGTGCTTGCACGGGCCATTGTTGGCTTATTGCGATACCTCGGATTCGTATGTTGATGCGTCCGTATGAAATAGAATACAACCAATGGAGAGATTCCATTTGAATATGGAGATTATTCAGCCGAAAGTACATCCAGTTGAAATTTGAATACGGTCATTTACTACAAAACAGGACGTCTAGTTTAAATAATGAATATATTCCTATCATGAATACACGAGATATATTTTTCGGAAAAATCAGGAACTCGGGTCGGATTAAAAATGCCGCTGACCTCGAGCGTCGGTTCAGCAATTTTCCTACTGCCTAATGAAATTCCAGGGAACTGGCCGTACGGACGACTCGGCTAAGGTAGGTAGTAGCCGTACGCATTAGGAATCCAGGCGCGAGCGTGTAATTCCCTCAAACGTAAGTGTTTCCCTGTCGCTTCTAATTCATTGCCGCGAGGTTAGACGGGCCCGTCCCGGCACGATCCACGATAAACCCGCTTGTTTTCCACGTTGCCACCGGTACCGGTAAGCAACCGGGGCCCGGTCTCTCGCCGCGCGACAATGCCATGTAAGTAAGTAACTGGCTAACGCGTCGAATCGTTCGCATCACGGAACGGCAAGCGGGGGCTTAATTACCCCGGTGATGCACGACTACCAGACGAGCCACGCTGTAATTCGCCTTAATAGCCCACGGTTTACGCAAAACTCGCCGGCCGGCCGGTACAACCCCGGGAAACACAGCCGTTTTCTTCCGCCTCGGGTGTATCGCCTCGTCGATCTCTTGACGAATCGCCCGCTGCTTTCCGCGCGCGAAATTAATTGCGAAAGTGTTGCACATGACGGATAACGCACGCCCCGCGTCTCTCGCTCCTCCTATCTTAATCCTAACGTTAATAAGAAAATAATGAAGTACGTTCTCTTCGGATACTGCGAAATCGCTATTTCATATTTATGCGTGAATTATGAGATAGAACTATCGAGATGAGAGTCTATTGAAAAATTCTGGTAATATTAATGCTAGTATCAGAGCTTACAACCCTGATGAAGCTGACGTTGACGAAACGTCGGCATATGAATTGTCAAAATACACGGTTTCAATCCGGAAGATGAGTGCTATCAGAATAAACAATAACCGTGAAAGCCTTAAATCGAAAATATTAATGGTGTCTTACTAACAATACTTAAAGCGATGCGACTTACCCGAGAACACAGAAAGCTACAGGGGATGCAACGGAGTCGGGTACAGGTGCTGATAAAAAACGTCAAATAAGAAAAAAAAACAAAGATTAATCTTATGATAGTATAGCTTTATTTTAGACTAGAACGGAAAAATAATATAATATTAATAATATAAAATAATAATAATAATAATAATAATTAATAATAATAATAATAATAATAATAATAATAATAATAATAATAATAAACTATATACACAAGAATAGTGGGCCCCGACGTACAATAACGATGTTCCTTCATACGTGTAACTGAGTGTACCTGTAGTTATCATGTCTCACATATGCACAATCTTTGCCTGCTACAAATGAGTGTAAACTTGTGTTTACGTGTACGTGCCTATGTGTGTCGGTGAAAAAAATAAAAGCGAGAAGCCGAGCCACACCCTCGACGGCTAGCGAGTGGTCACACCGGGGAGGATCACACAGAAATTTTCATTGCTAACGTTCAACACTTTGTGACGGAAATTGAAACGAGTATATATATATATATATATGTGTGTATCAACGAGAGAGAGCAATCAGTTCACACGTCCGCGAATCTAGCGTCCGCGTCGCACGAGATTCATTTCTTATTCGAGACTGCTTTCGTAGGGTATCATGCAAATGCGGGGGTTGACAGTCTTGCTCAGTTATGCTAAGAATGAAATATCTCCGCGCGTCGAATCTCCGGCGAGGAGGACTCGTGTACGCGATGGGAAAATGATTATGATAACGCGAGGGGTGTCTACGAATCTCGTGCGGTGAAGCTAGACATTTTTTTTTTTTTTTTACGAGAATTTCGGCGTGCGAGAATTGATGTTGACACGTAAAAATCAGAAACGTTTTTATCGAGACCCGTGTGCGTGCGTGTGACCCCGCGTAGGCGTGCGAGGGTGTAACTATCACAAAATGACAGAGAGACGGTTTTGGGAAAACTCATAAATAACTAATACATAAAACAATAATAATAATATAATAATAATAATGACAATAATAATTAGTAATAGTAGCAGCCCTGATCAAGATCGATGTCGTCATACTAATGGCAAAGTAGGATTGTCACGCGCCGCTGCGAAGGGGAAAGGATACTGGAAAACGATGTATACTATAATATCTTATAATGGATTTTTTATATTTCAAATCTTCAAGCTAATAGAATTAACATTACAAGAATTTATTTTACACTAATATAATAAATTTCCGAAAAATGTCCGATAAACTTTTATACGCGCTTTTTTAAAAAGACAAAAGTAATAGTATTTTCTATGTACACGCGTATCTCGCTCGTTCTAAACTGGAGGCTAGAATCGGGAGTATTCAGCCTGAATACTCCCGACGCGGGTCTCTAGTTCGAATTTGCAAGAGCAGAGAGTACTTACATCGGGGGCATGAGAAGGAGAGGAGGGCAGTGAACCGGGAGTAAGGTGACACGGTGTTGCAATGGCTTCGCTTCGCGGCTATGCATAATGACGGCGACGACGACGACGACGACGATGATAATAAGTATGACGCAGTATGTATCGAAGAACAAGGGGAGAAACGAAACGGGGTGAGAAGATAATGAAAGGGGGGGTACGATACCTCGCTACGCTCTATGTAGGAATTAAAAAGGCAAATTGTATTCTCCGTTCTTTCTGGCTATACTATAATGAATCAAACCGCATCGAGTAATAATCGACAATGGACACAATAATAGTACTACGATCCATCTTTATAAAATATAATAATAAAGTTTCCTAATAATTTGCAATATAGTCTTTAAAACTGTACAGTAACTTACATTCGATACGCACAATTATTTACTTTTCCGTTTCTCTCTATACCAACCGGTGTCGGCGACCGATTAACTAGTTTAATTTGTTTTAAAAGGAAAAAGAAAAATGGAGAAGAAATGTTCCGATGCTCGGTGATAGCGCACGCATCTCCGGCAACTCGTCGTCTACGGAAACTTCTGCCCTACGTGCTCTCACATTCACACACACATTCGCCCACGATCTTTTACGCACTCTCGTAGTCCGCGTTCTCCCTTACGCTAGAAATAGTCATCTGATAGGAACTTTCAGTATTGCCTAGCTCTGGATATATTATTATTCGCACTATACATAATTATCATATAAGATTCAATCGAGATTACTTTCTCTCTCGTTCGTTTTTCAGTAATCGACGGCCCCCTAGAGTATCACAACGGGCCAAATTATACAGTAGGTATATCTCCTATGCATATTGTATACACGCGGTGAAAAAGGGACACGTGCATAACATAGAGGCGACGCTGACACGCGCGACTTCGAAATTCTCCTCGGCGTTAAAAGAAACAGGATCATAGTACCCTTGACAGAGCGCATTAAAAAAAGGGCAGTCAAAAAATAAAAGCGCCGAAATCTACATTCGTTTCGCATACACTGTCAAAAATTCTTCATTCGATTTGATAAAAAAAATGCATGACAACACATTCATGTATTTTTTTACTAAGTTTAATGAAAAATTTTACTGAATATTCATTGCGGGGCACTAATTTCCATGAACGGTACATTAAATTTTTTTCAAGAAATAAATTTTTTAAAAGTTCCTTAATTTTTTTTTAAATTCATNAAAAACATTCATGTATTTTTTTACTAAGTTTAATGAAAAATTTTACTGAATAATCATTGCGGGGCACTAATTTCCATGAACGGTACATTAAATTTCTTTCAAGAAATAAATTTTTTAAAAGTTCCTTAATTTTTTTTTAAATTCATTAATTTTCTGATAAATTTGCATCAGTATTTGTTTAATATACGAAAAACTTAAATTTAATGTATTATTTTTCATGAACAGTGCGTTAATGACATTTTCAACAGTGTAGTGGTCATAAAAATAAAAGAAACGTTCATTCTTAACAAAAAATATAATCTATGAATTTCGAACTGGGTAACGCGCGTGTCATCTCGTTTACGAATCTAAGAGGTCAGCCAGACACTCACCGCCCGTGGTCGTAGCCGTGCTGGTCGTTCCGGCGCCCGGGTGTTGCTGTTGCTGCGACTGGAACATCGCCGTTGGATGGAGGAACAAGGATCCGTACATCATGTTTTCGTCAGATTGTTGTTGCTGCTGCTGCTGCTGCTGTTGTTGCTGTTGCTGCTGCTGTTGATTGCCTGTCGCTTGCTGGCCGACCACCGGCGAGCCGGCGATCCCCGCTGCGCCCGAGTTCCCGGCGGGAACGATCGGTGCACCGGGTGTCGGCGGCACGAGGCTACCCTCCTCGACGGCGACACGCACCGACTCGATGTGTCGTCGGGAGAATACGTGCTCCTGGAGCGGCGATTTGGCCGAGTAGCGGACCGAGCAGAGTCTACATTCGTCGGGTCCGGTCGGTCCCCGGTGGGGTTGAACGGCCGAGCCCTCGGCGGGCAGGCCCGCCGCCAGCCTCGCTTTCTTCTCCTTCGCCCGTGCGTTCTGGAACCAAACCTGAAAATCGGCTCTGTTAGGCGAAACCCTCGTCGACGAACGTCGATGCGATAAAACCAGAAGTGGTTTAGATTAAGCCCAATTTCTTGTATCGCTTGTCTAGTCGTTGATATCGAATACATGTTCATTCGTTTTATCATTGATTTACCGCATTCTCTGTAGTGTTATACTATGTTCTAAATCGAGGAATACGATCTTATAATTTTTCAAGTCCAGACGAGAATCGAATTATCCGAAGTCTAATCAATTAGAACTGGAAGGTATTTATATGTATACGTAAAAATTGATGCTTTTGATTAAAATTGTGTAATATAATATAATCGATCATAGTTGATCGACACGGTACCAAATGACCTATTACCAATAATATACAATGATTTCCATTAGTATTCGGACACATTTTGAGACGGAATACAATTTTTAGTATGGGAGTCACTGTACATGTATCAAAAGACTCGGTAGTCTCGTGTTAGGCAAATATTTGGTGGAAAAAACATTTTTTACATGGATTGATTAACACCCATGTTTCATCACTCGATTAGAAACAATTTTTTCACGATTCAATAAGATTCACTTAAGCAATAATTGCATGATACATCGAATGAAACATTTGCAACTATTGTGTTATGAAAACTCAAAACATACTGTGGAAAAGGAGTAGTGCCGGTTTAAGATCGAGAGAGAAAATTCATTTGTGCAAAAAAGTCGAAGAAAATCGTTAATTTATTCACACAGATTGATAGCGATGTTATATTCGCGACGTTTGAATCTCGAGTGACAGACTAAATGAGCGAACATCGAATGTCAGCGGACGACAATTATGTTCGAAAATGACCGCGACCGAGAACACATAAATATACAAACAGAAAGTAATTAATCGCGACATTTCGAACGATCACAATTTACCTACATACAATTTTAAATTAACGATTTCTGAGAATATGATATCGATTGACAAAACATATTGAAAAAAAAGGTAACTCACTTACCTGAACGACGCGCTTGGGCAGTCCGATCTCTCGCCCGAGCATCTCGCACTCGGCCATGGTCGGGGTCTTATAATCCGAGAACAGCGACTTCATCACCTTCACCTGCGTGGCCGACATCTGGGTGCGATACCTCTTGCCGCTGGACTGGCCGGTGCCGCTGCTTCCGGTACCGGCGGCCGACGAAACGGTGGTGATCGCGTTGCCGCCGGTCGACGCGGGCCCCTGCCTGGAGCTCTGCGTGCTGGACGCCGGGCTCGCCGGCCCGCTCTCGTCGTCGAGGAACTCGTTGGTCTCGCTCATGCTGTCGTCGTCGCAGATGCTGCGCTCGGAGAGGTCGGTCAGCGGGCCGCAGTCGCTGCCGCCGCGGAAGTGCATCACGTGCTGTTCGTCGAGGAGATTGCTCAATCCGCCGAGGCTCAGCTTCATCGGCCGGCTGAGATCGACGGGCTTGCTGAGATCCAAAGGAGACTCGCCGCTGTTGCCACTGGCGCTCTGGTGGTTAGCCGCCTCCTGCTTCCCGTTGCTGGTGTGCGCCTGTAACTCGGTGAGGTATCGTTTCATCGACTCCTCGTAGTACTTCTTCAAAGAAGCCTCCATATCGGCGTTGAACGGCGTTGGGAACAGCGGTGGCATCATGTTCGGCGTGGCTGGGTTCGACGTAGCCGACTCCATCGACAGTTCCTCGTCGGGGATGTTATCGATGTTGACCTCGCCGCGGGCGACCTGATCGGCGTGCTTACTACTCAGATGCGACTCCAGCGCGGACTTCACTTTGAACAGGGCCGGGCAGAACGGGCAACGCTTGTTGATCACCTGGCTGTGCGCGCGGAACTGGCCCTTGCGCTCGCGGGCGCGGGTGTTCTGAAACCAAACCTGTACCACTCGCTTCTTCAGGCCCACCTCGCGGGCGATGGTCTCTAGCATTTTCCTCGACGGATTCGACTCGGCTTGGTATTTCTGATACAAGTAATCCAACTGTTCCGGCAGTATCGTCGTTCGTAATCGTTTGTCCTTCGGCTGTTCGCTGTGCTCGGAGTTGGACCGAGTGTCGCCCGTGGATCCCTCGTCGAGGTCGTCGTATTTCCTCTTTCTGTCTTGCATCATCGCGATTAACGGATGCGGAGTGTCAGTGGCTACTCCGGTGGTAGCGTTTAGCGCCTGTTGTTGGAGGATCCCGAACGGCGAATCCGGCGGATAGGCCGGCGGGAACAGGGATGGGTTCATGATATGTACGAGCTGATGTTCGCGCCATAGTTCGAATCGACCGAACATCAGGTTGCATTTGTCGCATTGAAAGCTACCTTCCTTCGATTCGGTCTGCTGTTGCTGCTGTTGCGGTTGCGACTGTTGCTGCTGCTGCTGCTGCGGCTGCTGCTGCTGCTGGGACTGTCCCATCGTCTGCTGTTGTTGATGATGAGGCGAGGTGGTAGCGTTCAACGGCTGTTGTAGCTGCTCCGCGAGTGCGGGCGTGTTCTGATTACTCGACATCGTGTTAGCAGCGGTGGTGGTGGTGGCCGAGCTGCTGTTGCTATCTTCCGAACTGAGGACCGCGGCGACTTGGGCCGCGGCCGCCTGCGCCTGCGCGCTCCGCTTCGCGTCCTCCTCCTTGAAGCAGTGCGTCTTCTGATGACGTATGAGCTCGTAGTATCTCTGAAACACCAGCAAACACTTCTTGCATTGGTAATTCAAGCCTGGGGTCCGTTGGAAGCGGCCGGAACCGTCGTCGCCCTCGCGGCTACCGGTGGTCACTGGCTCGGCGGCTGGCTGATTCTCATAAACCTTACGCGCTTTCTGTCTCGCGTTCTGGAACCAGACCACGATCACCCGCGGGCTCAGCCCCAGCAGTTTACTCAGATACTCCAGATCGTCGTCCTTCGGGTAGGCGTTGTTCTCGAAGAACTCCTGCAGCACCTTGATCTGGTAGTCGGTGAATCGCGTGCGGTTCGCCCGTTTCCCGGAACTTCCGCCGGACGAGTTGCTGCCGTTACCGCTGCCGCCGAACGAGTAATCGGTCGGGCCGCGACCTGGGCTCAGGGATCTCTGCGGGGTCAGCGCCATCGCGGCGATCGCGCCCGGGACAACGTTGCTCGCGCTCGGACTCGGGCTGGCAAAATTCTGCGGCGTGAGTTTCGGTGGGAGCATCGGCGTGCTAGGCGCGCTGGTCGTCGTCGCGTGCGACGAAACGTCGTGATGGATACCGGAAAAAACCGAGCTCATGCTGAGGGCCGGCGAATGCGGCCTGGACTGCTGCCCGCCGGAACTGCCCGGCGAGTGATGCTGCTGTTCCTCCTGTTGCTGCTGTTGCAATTGCTGCGACTGCTGCGACTGTACGTGGCACTGGGGTTGGACCTCCGGCACTTCTTGCTTGATCTCGCTAGTCTGAGACGCGTTCACGGCGACCGACGACGGTGGCGGCGTCGCCTGTTTGTTCGGGCTCTTGTCGTCCGACGAACTGCCACCGGACACGCTCGAGTTCAACGGCGTAACTTTCGCCTCGCCGGTCTTCTCGTATTCCTCCAGGTTCAACGTGGTGCTCGGCGGATTGTTGAAATTGTACGGGCTGTCCTTGTTACGCTGCCTCTCTTTGAACAACGTGTTCCTGAACCAGTGCTTGATCACCTTCGGCGGCAGACCGCTCTGCGCCGCCATGTCTAGTATCTGTTCCTCGCCCGGGGAATTGTTGATGTCGAAATGGGCGCGCAATATCTTTAGTTGTTCGTCGGTAATGCGCGTACGCGCTCGTTTCTGCGAGGCAGCCGCGTTTGCCTGGAAGAAAAACCGTCGCCCATGCTTTCTCTCTTGTTCGTCTACTGCTTACCACGCTCACGTGCTATTCACTTTTCAACATAGTTTCTTTCTAATCGTTCGTTTTTTTTTCAGATAGAACACTGCAGTCTTATATTTTATGTGTCGTAAAAAATCAGAAGTGCAGACTGGCGCGTTAGTAAGAACGCATACAAATTAATTAACAACGAAGATCTTTGAACAATATCTCTTAAAAATATGACTAGCTTTCACAACATGATAATGCCTCTCCATAATAAATGAAACGTCTACAAATCTCACGTCAAAAACAACAACAGATGAAACAATAAGTAATGGAGTTCACATAACAAATTCGGAACGTAACGAAATTGAAGGAATCTAGACAGAGGTAAATTCGTGTCGAAAGTAACTCTACGAATAAAAGTAGAAAAAAAAATACTCACGGCTGCTGCTTGTTGCTGCTGCAAGGCGAGATGCTGTTTGGCCAGGAGATCGGCCTGCGCGTTGATCGGCGGATATCCGGTCGCGGTTCCATCGTACGGCGGTGGTGGTAACATCATCGGCACCAACGGCGGTTGCAAGTTCATGGCGGCCAGGGCAGGGACGTTCAGTCCGAGCGGCAGTCCCATCATGCCCATCATGAGCCCGGGATATTGCTGAAGCTGTTGCTGCAGCTGCGACGCAGCCATGGCATTGAACGCGGCTTGTATTTCCGTCATTTGCTGAGCCAGAGTTAACTGAGCATGTTGCTGTTGCTGCTGCTGTTGTTGTTGTTGTTGTTGCTGCTGCTGCTGTTGCTGTTGTTGCTGAAGATGTTGCGACGAATTCGACGGCAGCACCGTAGGAGTCGCGGAATCGGTGCTCGAGACGGGCGTGTTACTAAGCGCCGGCGTCGTTGCTGGAGTTGTCGAAGTTGCTTCCGGAGTTTTACTGATGCGATCTTTGCTCTCAACCGTCTCCTCCTTCTCCTTGTCGCGTTGTTCTTTGTCCGATGTTAAATCCTGTGGCTGGCCGCTGGCGGGCGTCGAGCTCCTCGGCGCTGACGGCGTGGACGACGACGTCGCGGCGGTCACCACGACGCTCTTCTTCTCGTACTCGCACTTAAACTGTTGGGCGTACTTCTCTAAAAATTCGCGGGGCACTAGATCGCGGTGCACCTCCTCGCAGTGCGCCTTCAACACCCAGACGCTGCTGAACTCTTTATTGCAATGCTGACAGGTGCTTCTGGTCAGTTCCGGTATTACGTCGTCATCCGTATGTTCCTCTGCTTCTTCTTCTCTCTCGCGGGCAGCTTGAGCGGCCAGAGCTTGTTTCTGTTGTTCCTGTTTCTGCTGTTCCTGTTGCGCCTGAAGCGCAGCAGCGGCTTCCTCCTCCTTGCGTTGACGTCTCTGATGGTTCTCGTTGAACTGCATCACGAGATCGAACCCGAAGCTCTCTAAAAGGTGAGTGTACATTTGCGATGTTTTGTGCCGCGGCTGTGAAAGTATGTCCTGAGTCGTTTGCGTCGAGTGTTGGGTGCTCTGTTGCATGTGAGGCTGCGGACCGGGGGTGGTGGACGTCGGCGGTGGAGTTTTCGCGGACGAAGGCGCGGACGAGGCGAGCTGCTGCGACGCCGCTAACTGTTGAAACAACGCCAGCGGGTTGCTGAATATACAGTACAGCTGCTGGTGCGTGGCGAGCTGCTCTTGATTGACAAACAGAGCGCTACATCGAGAACAGGAGAGCATTGTACCGCTGTTGTTGCAACCGGATGTGCTCGTGTTCACAGGCGGGCTGTTCGGACTGCTGGGCGGTGGTTGTTCGATCAACGGACGAGCTAAGTCCAACTGCCCGCTGGCAGCGAGATCCGGCAACTTGCTAGCCCTCGTCNCCTCTGATGATTCTCGTTGAACTGCATCACGAGATCGAACCCGAAGCTCTCTAAAAGGTGAGTGTACATTTGCGATGTTTTGTGCCGCGGCTGTGAAAGTATGTCCTGCGTCGTTTGCGTCGAGTGTTGGGTGCTCTGTTGCATGTGAGGCTGCGGACCGGGGGTGGTGGACGTCGGCGGTGGAGTTTTCGCGGACGAAGGCGCGGACGAGGCGAGCTGCTGCGACGCCGCTAACTGTTGAAACAACGCCAGCGGGTTGCTGAATATACAGTACAGTTGCTGGTGCGTGGCGAGCTGCTCTTGATTGACAAACAGAGCGCTACATCGAGAACAGGAGAGCATTGTACCGCTGTTGTTGCAACCGGATGTGCTCGTGTTCACAGGCGGGCTGTTCGGACTGCTGGGCGGTGGTTGTTCGATCAACGGACGAGCTAAGTCCAACTGCCCGCTGGCAGCGAGATCCGGCAACTTGCTAGCCCTCGTCTGATGCAGAACGCTCCTCATGTGTATATCCAGAGTGCTGCCCTGCGAGTAAGCCACTTTGCAGATGTTACACTTGTACGGTTTCTTATCCTGGTCCTGTTGCGAGTCGGGCGTCTCCGTCGGACTCGACGGCGGGACCACCGATATCAGCGTATTGTTGTTTCCTTGTTCCTGCATAGCTCGTTTCAGTTTGTGCAAATGGCTCACGCTGTTGTAATGCACCAGCAGGATGTTCTTCTGCGTGAAGCTCTCCTTGCACACGTCGCACTTGTACGGCCTGTTCGGGTCCAGGTACTTCTCCATCGGGTACGACATCTTCTCTCCCTTGCGGTGCAGCAGCGTCTTATTATGCCCGGTCAGGTAACTCTGTCTGGTGAACGCGACCTTGCAACGGTGACACTTGAACTTCCTCCCGGGGTCGTGGTACGAGTCCTCGGCGACCGGCTGGCTGTTCAAGTAGTCCTCGAGCAGACGCTGCTCCTTGTGCAACGGCGACGAGTCGCTCGCGTCGCTCTCCTCCTCGTCCGCTTTGCTCGCCTCCTCTTCGACGGACTGCTCCCCGCTCAGGTTGCCCTGCCTGCGTAGGGCCTCCTCGGTGAGCGCCTGGAAAAGCGGGTTCGCGTGCAGCAGGCTCTGCTTGTACTGCACGAGCTCGTCGTCGTTCAAGTCCGCGTGCGCCGACTCCAGGTGCCGTTGCAACGCCTGCACCGAGCGAAACGAACGGCCGCACAGCGCGCACTTGGTCGCGTCCCTGATCGCGTGGTACTGCGAGTGCTGTTGCAACTTCTCCAACGTTTTGAACGCCAGGCTGCACTGGCCGCATCGGTACTTGTACACGTGCTTCTCGCTGACCGCCAACGTCGGCGTGGTAGCCGGATGCGTCTCCCTGTGGTGTTGCTGAAGCTCTTCCAGCGAGCGACACACGCGTCCGCAGACGGTGCACCGCGTGATTTCCTCGATTTCGTCGTTCGCTCCGCGCTCGCTTAAATCCTCTTCGGCCGTTTGCTTCGAGGTCGTGGTGGGCGACGTGGGTGTCGT
The DNA here is from genome assembly GCA_019453355.1 of Ceratina japonica. Taxonomy (NCBI): domain Eukaryota; kingdom Metazoa; phylum Arthropoda; class Insecta; order Hymenoptera; family Apidae; genus Ceratina; species Ceratina japonica. The sequence goes on along the minus strand of SMSR01016127.1, from coordinate 56,400 downwards.
CGCGGCTGGTGTAGACGTGTTCCTCGGATTGTTGTTCAGCCAATGGCTCTGATCCACTAGCAATAGTAATCGTTGCAGTCCGTCCGCGTTCACCGAGTGGATCTGCATCACGTGCTTCTCGAGCGCGGAACGTTCTTTGAACACGTCCTGGCATAGCGGGCATAGTAATTCGGGCGGTGGAGGAGGAGGCTCTTCTTTCACGCAAGCCTCTGCCTTTTCCTCGGCGTCCTGGACGTGCGCCACTTGGAGATGTTGACGAAGCTCGTCTCGCGACGTCGGCTGATAGGTGCAATATGGGCAACTGACGTCGTCTTGATCGTTCTCCGGTTCTTGTTCCGGTTCGTGGTCGTTGTCCGGTTCCTGCTTCACCTCGCTGCCGCAGTCGCTACCTTCCTCGCGTCGTTCTGCAAAACGAACCGTGAACAGGCAATGTGCTTGATAACAAATAATCGCCTTCGGAGTCAGAATTTTCCTAACGTTTTACGACTCCCATAAATGCGATAANCTCGGCGTCCTGGACGTGCGCCACTTGGAGATGTTGACGAAGCTCGTCTCGCGACGTCGGCTGATAGGTACAATATGGGCAACTGACGTCGTCTTGATCGTTCTCCGGTTCTTGTTCCGGTTCGTGGTCGTTGTCCGGTTCCTGCTTCACCTCGCTGCCGCAGTCGCTACCTTCCTCGCGTCGTTCTGCAAAACGAACCGTGAACTGGCAATGTGCTTGATAACAAATAAGCGCTTTCGGAGTCAGAATTTTCCTAACGTTTTACGACTCCCATAAATGCGATAATCGGAATAAAAATGGTAACAGCGAGAAAGTGGAATTAAAATTGCGAGTGTAAGTTTGGAAAGCAAATCCTAATTGAAAAGATTTACCATGAACGGCGAACCATAAATATTTCGCACGCCTTGATATTCCCGATTACGATCTATCCGATAACGCGAACGTGTAATTCTCCTTTCTATTAAGGCGCCGATAAATCGCCGATCGACGTCGAAAATCTCAACGGGCCGAAAAAACGGTCATTAATCATTGCAGCTGCATGAAACGCGTGGAGCCAAGTCGACAGTCTTGTGAGAGAAAGTGAACGACGACGCGTGTAACGACACCGATATCATTTCACCGTCGACACAATGTGTTCAGTGTTACACTTTGTTTCGGATTCACGTTGTCCGATTAAAAATTATTCAATGGACCAAGTAAATAGGAACATGGTGCTATTATTATTCAATTAAATTATTAAATATGTATATTGCATAAATTAAATTTAATCAGAATTAATTTTCTAACAAAATAAATTGTTGAATAAAAATGAAATTCTTATATTAATTACTGAATCCTTTTTTATCTTAATAAATGCAATTCCTTACTTATTGTCAGAAAACGCCACGAAGAAGCGATCAATTTCTGATGCCCGTTTGATCACTGACATAGAAAATAGGTCTAGTTCGGGGGAGCCGGCACGTAATAAAATTAAAGAGTTTTAGTAACGACGGAAAGTACAGTGTACAGGTCGCAGATGCTTCCTCTTCATGTCCGGCCGTAACAATACCAGCTGAAATTACAGATTGCGATCCACGAAATTATTATCGGCAGTTCTCCACGAGACGGGCACGATCGTGGCAGAACGCGTGGCCGGAGGAGAAAGTAAGAGACGCGGAATACGAAGGAAGACCGCCTATTCGCGTGGTCTGCCATTGTCCGAAACCGCATTTTATGTTGTCGATCGAACAGGCGTCAGTTGCAAGGCCAAAACAACGGTTTCACTTTACCGATTTCCTTCCCCTTTTAACTCCTTTCAAGTCTAAGAAACATTACATTCCCTTATGCGTTTTTACAGAGGACTATCATTTTTGTTGAAGATTCGCATATCATTTTCACATAATAACATATATAAACATAATTACATGTATAAACACGTGTGTACCAGCTGTATGTATAAAAGTCTCTCAGTGTAAACCGGTATATAAATCAAAATCATGATATAATTGTAAGAAAATCATTTTCGTATCTCCAGACACGAAAAGCAAATGAAAAATCAATTTTAAACATAATTTTGAGATAATCCGAATTGAGAAATTTGTAGAAAAACTGTGTATAAAACGTTGGGAAGGCGACAAAATGGAAGAAAGTAAATGGAGTTCAGGTTGAACGGCATTGTGTCGTGCATGCCTTCTCTTGCATTTATACGCGTAAGTACAGGTCACGGATATAATAACACACCGCCGCCACGCCGTTGTGCACGGGGCACACGCCATCGCCATATGCCACGAGAAATTATTCTCGTTGCACTTTAATTACGCGATAATCGATGAAAATTATGAATTCATTAAAAGGAGGCGTTCTCTCGTGAAACACGTATCTACACGCAAATCCCTTTCGCGTTTATTATGCTACTGTTAGCAAGCGATTTAAATACGAACTGCATTTCTATTGCAATTTTCAGAACGTGCGTTGAATCGATTGCATTATTTCCTTAATAAAAATGTAACACTGAACACGTCGCAATCCCTTGCGCTATGCACGAGGCGATCTGTTAAGATAATTCTAGATAATTAAATCCGTTCGTCTCTCATTTATTAAACAGCATAAAATAATATAAATTAAGTTGTTTCTGTTAAGATAATTCAAGATAAATAAATCCATTCGTCTCTCATTAATTAAACAGCATAAAATAATATAAATTAAGTCGTTTCCGTTAAGATAATTCAGGATAAATAAATCTGTTCGTCTCTCATTTATTAAACAGCATAAAATAATATAAATTAAGTTGTTTCTGTTAACATAATTCAAGATAAATAAATCTGTTCGTCTCTCATTTATTAACCAGCATAAAATAATCTAAATTAATAATGATATTTGACTAGAAATTTTCTGCTCACCATTGTTGGCACTGGTAGCATTCGGCGTTGTCGGCGTAGTGGGACTGGACTGCTGCGCGGGCGGCGCGTCGGGGTCGCTCATAACTTGGAAAACGTCGCCGATGTCCGTGTGAGGGGTCTCGTTGCCCTGTATACCGCTGCGACGATGAAGCTGGTGCAACTGTTCCATTTGTAGGTGTCTCAACGAGCGCACGTGCTGGAGGAGCGGCAGCCGGTGCCGCGCGCTGAACCCGCACAGCGCGCAGTGATAAAGCTTCGCCTGTGAGGGCACGTTCGCGCTCGCCTCGAGAAGATGACGGAGGAGAAGCGCGGCTGCCTCGTGCCTGGGGGAGGCCGCGTGAAGCGCGAGCTTGTGAGCGCTGTTCGTGTAATAGTCGCACGCGTGGCAACGGAGTTGCGCGGCGCTCGTCGGCGACGCCAGGTACTTCAGCTTCCATTCGTTCCTCAGCCCGCCCTCCTTCACGTGGTTCACGTGCTGCAGACGCTGGAGATGTTTGTCGGTCTTGCAGTGCAGCTGGAAGTTCGCCTTCAGGTTGGTCTTGTAGGAACAGAGCTTGCAGACGAAGTGGCCGCCGACCAGGGCTAGGATCTCGCCCTCGCGCGTCCTCGTTCGATCGACGGCCAAGTGGTGGCCGAGGGCTTCGAGCGAGTCCGTCGCGAAGTTGTTGCAGACGCAGCAGTGGTACAAGTGAGACGGATCTGGGTCCGCCGGCTCTGGCGGTGGGTCCATGCTGTCGGGCGAGAGGCCGACGTCGCCGCCGAGGTTGCCCATGGCACTCATGCTCGCCATGCCGCCCATGATCTCCGGCGGAAGCTGTGGCGGTAGTTGACCGCCGGTCATCATCTGAATAAGAAGCGCTTGATTGTACGCCATGTCGGCCAGAGCTGCTTCTGCGTGTGGAGGTTTCTCAAGACCGCTGAGATGTAACAATTGTTCGAGTTGTTGTTGCTGATGCTGCTGCTGCGCCTGTTGATGGTGGTGCTGTGCCTGCTGATGGTGCGACTGGAGCGCCGACAGTGTCTGCATGTGCTTCACGTTCTGCTGCAGCACTAGCATGTTGTGCGTGTGTTTCTCGCTGGTCATGTGTATCCTCAGATTTCGCGCGACGTTCGTCTCGTAGTTGCAGACGTCGCAGCGAAACGTGGGCTTCGGTTTACCCTGGCCACCGGCCTGGCCGCCGATGTGCGGGCTGTGGTTCTGTTGATGGTGCGGACTCCTCGTGGGCATCGGCGCGTCCTGCGACGACGACGGGTTGCTCGCTGCGGAGCCGCCCCCGCCGCCCTGCTGCAGCTCCTGCATGTTGTTCAAGTGTTTGTCGCTCTGCATGTGAATGCTGAGGTTGCCCTTCGTCGTGGTCGAGTAGTTGCACACTTCGCACCGGTACGGCTTGTATCCGCAGGTGTACGTCTCGCCGCGGGCTAACCTCGGATGCGGTTGGCCCGCGATGCAGTAGATGCACGAGGTCTCGCTCTCCGGATGCTTCTCCTTCATGTGTATCTCCAGGGTCTCTTGGTACTTGTAGTGCCAGTTGCACTTCGGACACTTGAGCGTCTTGCACGAGTTTCTACTGTGAATGCCGGCGAGGGGGCCGCCGGGGCCGGCCAGCCTGCTACTGGCTAGGATCAATTCGCATTTCGGGCACTCCACCCCGCTCGGCCTCCCCTGCATGTGCTCGGGACAGACGCCGATGGTAGTGCCCGTAAGGAAATTCGGCGGTTGCTGGGTCAGCGCGGCGTACGAGGACGGCGATCCCTTGGTGGACGAGGCGGGCGGCGGGGGCGACGTGTAATGCATGCCGGCGTCCGGAGCTTTGGCCCAGGACGCGGCGCTGACCTGAGGACCGGTCCATTGGTGTTGTTGAGTCTGTTGATGATTGTACGCGAGGGGATGATTCGAATGGGACGTGGGAGTCGTGGGCGTGTTCGACGTCGGCCTCTGCTGTTGCTGCTGTTGCTGCGGGCTGTTGGGTACACCGGGAGTGCTGGCAGGGGTGCTGGTCGTGGTCGGCGTGTCGTGATCGGTGGACTCCGTCCGCTGCTGCTGTTGACTCTGCGACGAAGGCTGCGTGCAAGTGGAACTCGTCACGGGCTCGAGGAAGCTGACCAGCGGCTGCTTGCCTCTGCCGACCGCCTGAATGATGGCCGACGCGGTTGAATGCGAGAGTACCTGCCGCTCGTCCTCCATCAGGGTCAGCTGATGCTCGCCCTGTGCGTGAGCGACGAAGCTCTTCGCGTAGCCGAAGCTGAGCTTGCATATGAAGCACATCAGTATTGGTTTCACCGGCACGGACGCAGCCGGAGGGGGCGGAGCTGTCGGGGGCGGTGGCGGTTGTTTGCTGCCCTCTGCGCTTCTGTAACTGATCACCCGGTAACTGTGCATCACGGGAAGATCGGGATTGTTCTGTTGAGCCGCCGAGCGCTGTTGCTGTTGCTGTTGCTGCTGCTGGTACGCCTGGTGCGCGTAGAGCCTCGACACGTAGTACGCGCTCGCGATCTGCGGGAACACCAGCGAATGGGGTACCGACACCCCGCGACCGTCCACGATGCAGCCGTCCGGTAACGAGTCGTCCTCGCTCAGCTCGCTCTCCCCCTCGATAATGTACGCCGAACCGTCCGGATTGTAGACGATCTTCCCGTCGAATTTTTCCACGTCGTCCCCGGTCGGACTGGGACTTGGGCTCGGGCCCTGGTGTTCTTGTTGCTGCTGTTGCTGCGGCCCCTGCGACTGCATGGTCATTGTTGTTGTGGTGGTGGTTGTTGTGGTATCCGCGATCGGCGTGGGCGTCGGTATCGCATCACGGGTGCAGGGTTCCGTGCCCGAGGGTGGACTGGCCGTCCGGGGGTGATGGGGCTGATGTAACGCAGCCCCCGCCGCCGGGGGGGACCCGCCCCCTCGACCCCCCTCCTCCTCCGGGCTCATCTCCTGCTTCTGCTTCGTGAACGCGGAATTTTGAAATGGCCCGCCGTGTTGCTGCTGTCTCGGCTGCTGCTGCACCTGCTGCTGTTGCTGCTGCTGTTGATGGACCGCCACCAGCTGCTGGTAGAGCTGATGCTGTCCGATCGCGGCCGACGTGTGTTGTTGAAGATGCGAGGGAGGAATATTGTGGTGCTGAAGGTGGTACTGGGGGGGATGAGGCTCACTGGAGGGCATCACCCCAAACGTGAGGCGGGCGCCAGCCTCACATCACCCACGGCGCCTGCGCCTACGCTCTTCTTCTCTCGACTTCCTCTTCTCCTCCTTCCCCTTCTGTCTCCGGACGTCGCGCTCCCCACCCCCTTCGCTCGGTCTCTATCCTCCGTTCTAGTCGATTCCTCTCCACTGCCGCTGACAAACGCTTTGCTGGCTATCCCGACACAACCCCAGGTCGTACCTGTTGTAACAAGGAAAAAAAAAAAGATTTCGTGTTTAGGAAACTTCGTTATTACGAACAACGGATAGGTTCGAAATTATATTCAAAATCCGGCATCTGTACGTGTGATTTTATTCGACTGGACAGTTTCTTTGTGACAGGATTTTATTGTCGCGAATTTGAATGGGCACCAGGTGTCCCCCTTCAGGACGTCGAGGAATTCAGTCCGAACCGACCTTCTAGACTATGAATGAATCCCGCGATGAACACTGCGCCGAGATGGGCCACGGGTTAATCCGGGCAAACAGAGGCCGGCCCGCAGAGGAAGAACGACGACGGCGGACGATAGCGAAAAGTGCGTAGAGGAGGCGGCAAGCTGCGTGTACAGAGGATGAAGCCGAGGACGGCGGGTGGGTACACAAAACCGTGGCGACTCTCGGCGACACAAGGCGGTTTCTGTGTTCGGATTACCTGAGCCCCACGGCCCGTGGACCCAGCTGTGTTTGCGGCCCGACGAGCTTATCTATCGATTGGCTATCGACGTCTCTCTCCGAGAAACGCGGCCACGGAAAGCAAAAGACGTTCCGTCAATGCCCGGTGTTGTGTGCGCACGATTAACAGCGTTTAGATTTACCCCGTTCCGGACACACTCCCTCTCTCTCTCTCTCTCTCTCTCCCCTTTCCTAGCAATAAAACCGGCCGACTATCCGCCTCTGTAAATAAGGAAACGTTCCCACAATGCGAAACTAGCGCACAGGCTACCACTGTGTTCTAAAGTCCTTGGCGTTTCGGAATTGAAACACGTGCGAACACGCAGCGGCGAGCTTTATCAATCGGGTTATATCCCGCGGACGTACATACAATTTATGGGGAAAAATCGATTCGATTGTTTGATTAATGCAAAGTACCGGGACAAGCGTGATCGCGCGGTATCATCACCGTGAGATACCGCCTTCGGAAGTGATCCGAGGCGCGGCGGAATCACCGAGCCGCGCTCACTCCCTGCCGGCAACGAGCGTGCGTCTAATCATCCAGTCCCAATTACCGCGAAATCGCGGCCTCGCGGTCCGAGAGAAACGTTCGCGGAATCTAACGGATTAGAGCGAGAGGATAAGGGACGGTTATGTGCACGCGGATTTATGCGCTCGGCGCCTCGGCGCGGGGGTGTAGGCGGGGTGACGGCACCGGGGATTTCTCTTCTCTCCGGTACACCGTGGAAGCTACCCAGGGGGATTCTTTTTCCCTGTTTAACTCGCGGCCTCCTTGCACGCCGCAAACGCGCCGCTGGACATCGTGATACACGGATACATATTACGCGGTACCTCCTCCCTCGCTCCGTTCCCGTAGTTAGAATTCCGCGGTGCAAACTCAGTAATCCGGCGACCGTAAAGCAACAGCCGATGATTGTTCTCCCCGGAATCGCCGGTTAATAATTGCTCTCATTTTTGCGTGGGAACGTCAATAAGAAAAAACTGTTCGAAGGACGTCTGAAGATACTTTGCGTTAACTGTTCGTTTAATTGGGCGGAGTTTCTTGTTGATAGTTCGATGAAATCTGGAAAATGGGATTTTTGTGTCGGGCCTAACGCGTTTAACAAACGGTTGAGAGAGATATCACGGAGCCGGTTGCGTGACCACGTTTTACAACGTGTAACGTTGCTAGATAGCGCGGTAACGCAGGCTCGATCAACAAGTACGATCTCGCATTCCGACGTGGCTAACATAGTAGTAACTGCATTTGCAAATACCTTAAACGACGTACCTTGTCGTCGACTGTATGAATATTGTCGTCGCGCTGCGAGTTTGATGCGACTAACGATATTCTAATTGGAACCTACTCCTTAGAAGACGTGGTAGTGCAGTAACATAATCTCAATACTTGGCTAAAAAAAAAAAAAATAATGGGGGATCATGGCTTATCGTATTGACATATCGATGAGATCGATCTCATGTCTGGAATTGGAAGTAATTAACATGAATATTGTATATAAAAAATGAAGCTTAGATTAAAAATCCTTGAATGGGTGGAACGTTGAAATTGTAACCGTCAGCGCGTGGGCGTGCGTGTATAAAAAAAGAAAGACCGGGGGTAACACCGTTACCGGATAGATTATGGCGGGACTGTTGTGTAACCAAAAACATCTGCCAATCTAACATCACCTGCCCGGCGTTACCTATTTCTAGCTAATTTATCATCGCATCGGTCTGGACAAAGTTCCAAGGCTAGATCACAATATAAATCCAGCCGGCTTCCCCCGGAGCTCTCGTTTACACGATAAAATCTTAATCGAACGAACTTTTGATAACTGCCCCGCGTTAATGAATATTGCAATTTAGGAACTAACGATAATTATTCACCGTTTCCCTTAGGTAGATCGGCAAAGGATGATTTCTAGGAAATACTACGCGCAGAAGTGTTCCCTTTCCCAGTAAAGATAACAAAATTTCAAAGTGCTTCAATCAAGAAAATTGACAATTGCTTCTACGCCAATTATACAGAACGAAGTACTGAAATATTTGAACAAACGCTGAAGCATCTTTCATATGATTCCATACTCTTTGCAGAATGTGTTCTCTTTTCCAGTAAAGATAACAAGATTCCGAAGTGCTTCAATNGGTAACATAATCTCAATACTTGGCTAAAAAAAAAAAAAATGGGGGATCATGGCTTATCGTATTGACATATCGATGAGATCGATCTCATGTCTGGAATTAGAAGTAATTAACATGAATATTGTATATAAAAAATGAAGCTTACATTAAAAATCCTTGAATGGGTGGAACGTTGAAATTGTAACCGTCAGCGCGTGGGCGTGCGTGTATAAAAAAAGAAAGACCGGGGGTAACACCGTTACCGGATAGATTATGGCGGGACTGTTGTGTAACCAAAAACATCTGCCAATCTAACATCACCTGCCCGGCGTTACCTATTTCTAGCTAATTTATCATCGCATCGGTCTGGACAAAGTTCCAAGGCTAGATCACAATATAAATCCAGCCGGCTTCCCCCGGAGCTCTCGTTTACACGATAAAATCTTAATCGAACGAACTTTTGATAACTGCCCCGCGTTAATGAATATTGCAATTTAGGAACTAACGATAATTATTCACCGTTTCCCTTAGGTAGATCGGCAAAGGATGATTTCTAGGAAATACTACGCGCAGAAGTGTTCCCTTTCCCAGTAAAGATAACAAAATTTCAAAGTGCTTCAATCAAGAAAATTGACAATTGCTTCTACGCCAATTATACAGAACGAAGTACTGAAATATTTGAACAAACGCTGAAGCATCTTTCATATGATTCCATACTCTTTGCAGAATGTGTTCTCTTTTCCAGTAAAGATAACAAGATTCCGAAGTGCTTCAATCAAGAAAATTGACAATTGCTTCTACGCTAATTATACAAAACGAAGTGCTGCAATATTGCAATAGACATTCAAGCATTTTTTTATATAATCCCATTTGAATTACTCGGTTCGTTGTTTGCGTAGAAACTGGGTACGTTTATGGCTAATCACATTTGGCCGTTTGAAAACCGCTTGAGCGGAGGGANATATAATCCCATTTGAATTACTCGGTTCGTTGTTTGCGTAGAAACTGGGTATGTTTATGGCTAATCACATTTGGCCGTTTGAAAACCGCTTGAGCGGAGGGAAACGCGTCGAATGAATTTGATGGCGTGACGACTACGGCCCGGATGACTACGTATATTTCTAGGAGGATTCATTAAGCGGTGAGCCGATATATCGATTCCGCCTTTCCTTGGCCAGGCCGGTGGCGGTTCTTCCGCGAAATATTGTTGCCGCTAATGCGATCGATGAATTTGATTACTGTGTACCTATCAGCCGAAGGCTGCTCGAACCTTGCGGCGGAGTCACGGTAATTTTTGTTCGATTAAATAATACAAGCACCGGGGCTGCCGCGGTTGCTTAATAAAATTGTCTTCCTATTAAAGCGATTTTCATTAATAAAATATCATGAGATAGTCGGGCTCATGTCCCAATGATAAGAACGATTAGAATTAAACAAATACAAGAACCGGGGCTGCCGCGGTTGCTTAATAAAATTGTCTTCCTATTAAACCGATTTTCATTAATAAAGTACCATGAGATAGTCGGGCTCATGTCCCAATGATAAGAACGATTAGAATTAAACATAATTATTTAAAAATTAAATGTAAAATTAGTATTTAATCTAAAAATGAATAATTACTTAATCTTGAATAAGTTCGAGCCAAAATATTTACTTAATGAGTCATGCACGTGTTGATAGCAGAGATACTATCACTCTTGCCAAAAGAGAGTAAATAAAACTGCGTCCTAATCTTCTGTGCTGATAAAACATCTATGGGAAAACCTAATAACATAAATATGCACCCCTAAATTATTTGAGGTTTCCATAAATTGTACAGCGAATATTTATATACAATATTTCATTGTTAACGAAAAAATAATTTCGTAATACAACGCAAAATCTTATCTGCAACATCTACTACGTAATTTATGTCAAAAATAAATCCGGAAGCAGTATTGCATTTTTTTGTCGGACCGTAATAATAATATGCATCTCTACATTATTTGAGGTTTCCATAAATTGTACAGCGAATATTTATATACAATATTTCATTGTTAACGAAAAAATAATTTCGTTAAACAACGCAAAATCTTATCTGCAACATCTACTACGTAATTTATGCCAAAAATAAATCCGGAAGCAGAATTAAATTTATTTTCTCGAACCGTGTCATCAGTGTCACTCGTATTTATTAAGTTCCCATTGGAAATTCATAGAAGTGACTCAATAAAATGAATGACTGTACGAAAAGTGTTCGAAACCGATCTTTATTCAGCGACGGAAGAAGAGGGTTGTAATCAGCGTGGAGCATTCATGTTACCGGTTCCGTGTTCGCCACGGGAAGACAATAATCGGCCGACGCCGAAACGCGAGACCGGCAAATATAATAATATAACGACACGCAGAACATAATCATAATCGGTCGCACGGAAACGAAGTCGATGATGAGGACACAGGTGGTTGATGAGTTCCGCGCTCAATGACGGAAGGGGAAGAGGAGCCTCTCTCGCCGCCACGAATCGTGCGCCGCAGGTCGAACAAGGACAGAGTTATACCCGAACGACGTGAAGGAGAGAGAGACAGAACGAGGGAAGAAGGCNAATTGCATTTTTTTGTCGGACCGTAATAATAATATGCATCTCTACATTATTTGAGGTTTCCACCAAATTTTACAGCGAATATTTATACAATGTTTCATTTTTAACGAAAAAATAATTTCGTTAAACAACGCAAAATCTTATCCGCAACATCTACTACGTAATTTATGCCAAAAATAAATCCGGAAGCAGAATTAAATTTATTTTCTCGAACCGTGTCATCAGTGTCACTCGTATTTATTAAGTTCCCATTGGAAATTCATAGAAGTGACTCAATAAAATGAATGACTGTACGAAAAGTGTTCGAAACCGATCTTTATTCAGCGACGGAAGAAGAGGGTTGTAATCAGCGTGGAGCATTCATGTTACCGGTTCCGTGTTCGCCACGGGAAGACAATAATCGGCCGACGCCGAAACGCGAGACCGGCAAATATAATAATATAACGACACGCAGAACATAATCATAATCGGTCGCACGGAAACGAAGTCGATGATGAGGACACAGGTGGTTGATGAGTTCCGCGCTCAATGACGGAAGGGGAAGAGGAGCCTCTCTCGCCGCCACGAATCGTGCGCCGCAGGTCGAACAAGGACAGAGTTATACCCGAACGACGTGAAGGAGAGAGAGACAGAACGAGGGAAGAAGGCCGAAGAGGGGCGGCGATGATGGGAGTTGTTTAAACATTCGACGACCGCGGGGCTCGCAGCAGGCTTTTGTTTGTCGCGGCGGTTTCACCGGAAACCGAACCGATACGCGCGCGTCCTCACGCGAAAGTCCCTTTTGTGTTGTACGATAAGTAGGTAGGAAGAATCGGCCCAGGGACCACATGACGATGATCAACCGAGCCGAGGGTCAAGCGTTCCCGACGCCGCACGAAATATAACGCAAGATGCGCGCAATTATGGCCCGGCCAATTATCTCGTACGCGTCTCGTTATTTATTGAATACCGTGGCTGCTTATTCGCTCAGGCGAGGTTGCGTGCCCGGGTGTCGCTCTTCCCCGGGAACCGAACGCGATTCCTGCTCGCATTCCTCTTCATCTCGAATCGGGCAACGCATTGAATCACCCCGGCATTTGTACGCGTTCAATACCGCAGCCCCTCGAGATAATTAAGGTAGCTTCAGCGAGTTTGGATAAAATTATAGATTTGAGTAAAAAAACTACATGCTTATAAAATTTGGGACAAGGATTCTGCTAGTATCAAAATAAATATAGGCAACTACGCATTTTGATGAGTAAATAGCAGTCAAAGTTTGACATGTTACATTTTACCATCTTTGTGCTGATCAGGAACGCATAGCAGAGGGCGTTTTTCATACGGCGAAAATTAACATACGTAATTCTTTTTTACTTTTTATTATTTGTGACATTTTTATGGGAGTTATGTACATTTGAATCATGTACAACAGTATATATTTATGTCAAGAGCATTCAACTAGCAAAAAACTAAATCTTAATTGGAACCCCCGTTTGATACGACACCAAACGCTGGAGCCACCTTAAATGCACGAATGCACGTTCGGAGTGAAATCAATTTTTATAAGCGCACGGTTTTGTACACGGTTTTAATAGTCGGAACAAATCACGTTCAATTCCCGAACGAGAGAGACGTCGTATGCATAAAACATCTTGTAATATTACGAAGGATAGGCTCATTTCCAGGTCGCATTCGTTCTACCGTACTTTCCTAGCCCGAAGTATCCCTATAACTCGGACATATCCGTCCGCGGCAACGCACCGGTTATTATTTATGCAGATTTAAGGGAGCCGGGGGTACGCTTCGGAATCCGTTTAACGATATCGATCGTTAAACGCAACACTTGACGAGCCGGCGCGGCTTTCATTATTTTCGTTATTGCGCCAAGGACTTCGCAGCCTCCTTCTCGCTGATAAAGACTATCTATCGGAGCGGCACGAGAGGAGCGCGTTTTGCACGGACGCGCGTATCCACGCGAAACGATCGTCGCGGCTCGATAATACTTTCGTCCCGGAGCCGACGACGAACCGCCAATTAACGTCGCGGAACTATCCTAACGAACCTGAGCATCGGAATTATCCGCTCGACGTTTCCCCTACTTCCTCGGTTGTGCGAGCTCCAAAGGAGCTTGATACATGCTCGCTCGCTCGCAATTATGAGAAGGTAATTTCACTTTTAAGATATTCCAAAAAGTTTCACAGATGTTACGTGTAGCAGCGAATCGACTATAAAATTTGTGCAACGGAAAAAGATGAGCGAAATTAATTATGAGAAAATAAGCCTGAGAGTCGAAAGTTTGATAACGCAACGGGGTAATTGCGCAGAGATTTTGAAAAAATCGGCCGGCCTCGCGCGCATCCATAAAATTATCTATTCTCTATGTTGTTTTTCTGCCTGTTTTGTAATGCCGCGATTCAATCATGGAATTAGCGTTCGTACCACGCGTCGAAGTCATTAACCGGCGACGGGCCGAAGGGCTGGCAGGCATTCAATTATCATCAAAATTACTCGCCGATCGTTTACGACCTGGCAACGGAATCCGGCAACGTCTGAAACTACGAACACGAGTCATTAATCCCATCGCGCGGATCATTTTGCAACCCCCCCGGTACCCGCTAGGACGCCCGCCACTTTCGCTCGCGTCATTAGACGTCCAATTAATCGATGATTTTCCAATAGCGAAGCGAGGCGAGGCGTCGCTCGCGATGGCCGCTGCCGCGAAACGGACCGCTGGAGGATGAATCCGGGAGAGGAAGAGGCAAGGGCAAGATGGCGGAGGGCGGTCTCGGTGCCCGAAGACAACGGTAATAAGTGAAGGGCAGAGAAGGAAAGAGGCGCGCGCGTAATTTACGTGCAACATGGATTCGGGCGGCGTTTAATCCGACGGACGAGCTGGCGATTATGAAGTTAGGTGGTGAACGTAACCGGGGCCCTCTTTGCGATATCAATTAAGTATGATTTGCCCTCTTCTCCCTGAGTGGTGCGCGCTTCGACGCTCCTTCCACCCATCCTCCTTTTCCTCTCTCTTCCTACGATCTTCCGTTGTTACCCCCGAGCGGGGTAACCCGGAGTTTAACCCGTTCCCTTATAATTTCCTCCCAATGCACCGTGAGAAACTTTGTCCGTAACACGCACGCTTACATTCGTGCTCATAAGCGTCCTCTCATTTAAATCTGATTAATAAACTAATCAATATTTATATCTAACGTTCTGAAATTTCCTAAATTATCAAAATTCATGTTTAAAAAAACTGAGTCTCCATTTCATAAAAAATCATTCACAGCTTTCATTGACAGTCGCTAAAATACCATAAGTCTAGTTCGATTTAAGGAGGTTCATCTGGTACAATCAGGGACAGTGAAGTTTAGCCACCTTCGCATTTGTGTGCGTTGCTTAGCGAGATACATTGAAATTTCGATATATACATACATATTGAAATTTCCATGTGTCCCGCTAGCGAACGCACACAAACGCGAAGGTAGCTAAACTTCACTGTCCGAATCCGTACATAGCAAGTCAAATGCAAGTTATAGAAAAGGGGAGCTTGACTAGCGTACATGTTAATAACGGAGGATATCTACTGCTGAAAAACGCAGATATCGTTTGTTGAGTTTATATATTTCTCGATTCATAGTCACCCAATCTACCTAAATTTGCAATTAAAATATTCGTTAAATGTTTCTCTTTAATATGACATAAGTTTCATTCAAAACTGTCTGTCAATACCTAATAAATTAGCGATAGAAGTCTGGGAAATCACTCTTTTCCATATGACTACATGTAAAATTGTAAAAAATATTTATA
>SMSR01016127.1:23710-37060 GCA_019453355.1 Ceratina japonica | reverse complement strand
CCGTGTGTCCACTGAGAACGTGAACCTCGGGTCTCGCCTCCGGTTATGGCCCCTCGCGGTGTAAACGGTATGATAACAGATGATGACAATAATGTCACTCAGCTGAAGTCTCGTCACAGCCATTGGTCAGCAACTTGACCCCTCGAAAATTAAGACGAGGATATTTTCTGCAGAATCCTCTTAGGAGTATTCGACGGCTCCGATCGATCCGGCCTGATATTTAGCACCATCTTTTAATCCACTATAAAAACTCCGCGATTTATTCAAATATGTTTCTTCAAATCAGAAATATTTCCTCTTCTTATGTAACATATATTTTCAAATCCTCATTCTATCTCTTTCGTTTAATTAATACAAAATTAAAAACACGATTTAATCGTCGCTTCAGAAATATTTCCTCTTCTTAAGCGACGATTAAATCGTGTTTTTAATTTCGTATTNCTCCTTTTTGCGATTGCGACGTTCGGAGTTACAAAACGTGCGACAGGGTTAATTGCAGGACAGTAAAGTTCAAGCATGGCTAATGTGCAAAACCTGAATATGTAATCTGTTGACCAATAGTTGGCAATTATTATTTTAAACAGTGGCAGGGACATCGGGTTTCATACACTTTGTACGTCAATATTGGAAAACTTAATTCACTCCTCTCTATTATTTCTCGACTTCTTCGGTCGAATTCATTTTCGAATCATTTTTCTTTCGTCGCACGTTTGCGCGCTTGTGTGTACAGCACTTTGGCTCAGATATTAGCCGACAATAGGAAGCTAATAATGCGACAAAAGGGGAATGGAGAGTGCAAGCGGTTGAACCCGGAAAACGCGCTTTAACTCACGTTTACAAATGCAAATCGCGCGGCGAGGACGACTTTCCACGAGGATTAAAACCGAAGAACTCGGCTCTCTGCTAATTTCAAGTCCAGCCGACATTGTATGCAGGAAAATTACAAATAACAGCGTTATACAATTTTTTTTATCGAGATCCAATTAAAACAGAGAAAAGGTTGAGATAGATCGTAGTTATGTTTATTGAACAGGAATAAGAAACTATGCAAAATGAATAGGATAATTATCTTTTCTCGACATGGAACTTCAATTAACGATACAGCACGCTAATAGATATGCATATCAATATTGTAAGTCAACACTGCCACATGAATCACATATCTAAGCTCGCATTAGCATAAACGTTGCAAATTTAAACAATGTAGCCTGACGTAACAGCGGCGACAATGAAATCATTACTAAATATCTACACTCCTTTCTCTTCCAACTTTTTTGTTATACTTTGTTCCCGCGAAATGTCAAATCAACCGAGTAGTTAATTCACTGTTATTTCGTCTAAGAACATACAATGCTTCTCAATGTAAGAAGATTCAATATTCAGTTTTAAGATAAAAAATCTACATCGTATAAAATGAAGTACTTCATTTTAGAATTATATTTTTGATCGCCTGACATGAATTTAACACAGAAATACAATTAATCAGAAATAAGAGCAAGTAGAATGTCAACTTTTTAAAATCTGACGGTAGGAATTCAGACACATTTTTGACCGCCTGACATGAATTCAACACAGGAATAAAATTAATCAGAAATAGAATATCAATTTTTGGAAATCTCTGACGATAGAGATTCAACTACATTTAAAAATCGTCGCCGTTCGGGTCGAGCCTGTTCGCAACCCCTTCGGCCGGCCTCAAGAAATCCGATACTTATCGATCAGAAGGGTGGTAGGTACGCGCGTAGGTACATAGTAAGTAGATCGCGCGGCCGGAATCGCGTCCGAAGACAAAAGCGTCGCAATTAATCCGCGCGAGACGCGGGGTCGTTTCGTAACGAAAAAAGGTCTTCCCGAGTCTCGGCGGGAAGCCCGGCGAGAACGCGATTACGCCGGGTAATCGGCGGCCAGAGCCGAACCGTGGAATTATCAGGATTTAAGGAGGCAACAAAGTGCGTTTTTACGAGGGCCCCGTCCAAGGATGGCCTTTAGAGTCTACCACGCTCTCGCTGCCCTCTATTACACGTACAGATACGAATGCGCCGTGTATACGTGTCGAAATGCGTACACTGGCTATCAAAAGTTTCAGACATTGTTACATGTAACATAAGTAATAATTTCTAATTTATTTGAAATTAACAAAATATTATATTACTTCT
This sequence comes from Ceratina japonica, assembly GCA_019453355.1. Classification (NCBI taxonomy): domain Eukaryota; kingdom Metazoa; phylum Arthropoda; class Insecta; order Hymenoptera; family Apidae; genus Ceratina; species Ceratina japonica. The sequence continues at coordinate 34,904 of SMSR01016127.1, read as the reverse complement.
ATAATAAAACATTGAAGACAATATTATAAAATCCCGAGTCGAAAAAATAATTATGGTTTTGAACCTATTTATCCTACAGAAGGATATGGAAGTCGAAATCATATCTTGAGCAGGGGAATATAAGAGTAAATTTAATTGTAATTTGAACCTATATCTAGTCGTTATGTCCGTTTATAAAGGATATAGATCTAAAATAGAGTTTATCAAATATAATTTAGTCCCTCAAGTCCTACTTCAAGAGTTTAGGAAAAGATCCTGTAGGTTCATACTAGTATTTATGAAACCTAACATTTGTCCTCAAAAATCCATTGACTGGCAACACTTGAGGACATGTGCACTGAGAGGACCCCATGATACCTACGTTTCTTTGGCTCATATTGTAGATCAAGAATTTCTTTTACGTTCACCCAATTTATGGCGAAATTATTGTTATTTTTCTTTAACAACTTTCGTAAAGAAATAACACCAATTTTCGCTTTGTTGTTGTATAAAAAAAATTCTATTGTATAAATTAGATTGTTTTAAATCCTCTTTTAAAATTTATAATAGGAAGTATAAGAATAAACAGAATAATTCATTTCAGATGCATGTCAGATTCAAAGGCGTTTGTAAAATAATTTTATATAACACAATAAATATTTCAGAGGATCCTAAGAAAATCTTATATATCCTTAAATAGGCCTTCAGGTTCCAATCTCTTACTTGGAGAACTAAATTCAAACTACTTTCGTGAACAAACTGAAGGTTCTTAAGGTCTAAAATATAATTTGTTCTGATTAGAGTTGTATCAAATATTAAGTTCTAAGATAGCTCTACTAGTTCTACTTTTTAGACCTAAACTGGGGTACATTTAGGTTTAGAAGATTCAAATTATATTTAAATTTTCGACTCGGGATATTGAAAGATTATTTAATATATATTCATCCGAAGGAGTTCTCGAAATTTCGAACGCGCATTTCGTAATCTCGTTTCATAATTAATAACGATTATTTCAATTGCCGTAGAGCTAGCCTGGCGTTTGTAACTTTTGAGCGGACAGGTATAGCCGGCAGAAATGCCGGAATAATCGGCGGCGAGATATAATTAAGCCACTAATGACCACCGTTCGCCGGTCCCGAGCGCGGTGCTGCCGGTAATTATCAAATAAAATAAACACCTTCGAGAGAACCGAACGAAGGGACACACAATGAATCAAATCCGGCGGCGCTGCCGCTCGCCGCTGGCCGAGGGCTCTAATCTTTCCGGCCGATCGGAAAAATTCCCTGCCGCAGATGGATAATACGTCTCCGCTCTTTTATCTCGGCTCTGTCTATGGGTTTTCGTGTTAATAGTCGGCGGGAGGATTATTGCGTGAGATCGACGCGCCGATAAATGTGATTGCACGCGCGCGGAATGGACGCGCTCGTCTAATGAAGAAGTTCCCCGCGTGTACGATCCATAGAAAACTCCGCTTCCAAACCATTAGGCTCTGTTAATATTTTAGCAAACGCTATAATGTGCTATAACCCTTTCAGTTTTCAAAGGGGTGGCATATTAAAATCTAAATCCAACATTTTTACTTACTGTTCTATTCAGTTACTCTAGTTATTATTTTTTATATAATTCGCCCTTAGATTGTTAACTTTTTTATTCTTGAAATTAATCATTGTGTAATTAAAAATAAATTGCAAGGAATGACTTTAACACTACTAACTACTTATTTATTTTTTACACGTGGATTTCTCCATTTGAAACTAATAATTTTGACAGGTCTGGTAGTTTTACTGTTGAACTCTCGTTGGAAACGTGAAATCGATTATTCCGTTGTAAAGAAACGTGGAATCCGATTTACTGAAAGTGCTATATGAATTTAACAAAATTGAAGAGTGTATCGCGCGCGAATCACGTTTCCGTCAGCCGCGGCGAATAACTAACTATAACAAGCGTCGCTCATAAAAAGATCATTAGAGAGCCGGGAGTTAAGGATTCGACCGCGAGCGAATACCGAGACCGTGAAATCTCGATTTTACGATTTAGCATTCGCGTCCGTCCGCGTCGCGTCGCGGACCGACCGATTTAAACGGCGCGCGGATTATTAGCGAAACGTCCGCCGTGATAAATCGGAGCGTGTAAAAATTCAGTAAAAATTGGGTCATTAGCCGGGCAGCCGCTTTCCTCTCCTCGTTAGCTAATATACCGCTCCCGGTGAACGTACCGCGTTCGAAACCGAACCGGGTGGGGAAAAAGGAAGAGGATCGGCAGAAATCGAAACGAAAAAGCTTCGGCTGCGCGTACTGCGTACGTCTTCGGTTTAACGGTCGTTCCGCTGGCATTTATGATCGAGAGGCGTAATTTTTTTTCGGTAGAACGTCCCACGGCGCGGATTCGTGTTGAAAAAAGAGAGGACGGGCCGCTGTTTAAAAATCGAATACCGGACGCGTCGGTCGTGGCGCGCGGAACCAAGAAAAAGAAAAAAAACAGCTTAAATATTAATTTGCATCGCGCGTCGAATATTTTCGGCGACACCTCCGCGGACCTCCCACGTGCTCCGCGCGCAAATACGAGACGTTAAATCACCGGCAGAATTAACGGGTTAAATCGATTCCCCGAAAATCCTTATCGGCGACGATAAGAGCCTGCTAGGCCCGTCGCCGTCGCGGCTACTTGACATTCACGGCGAAGTGCCACTAATAGGAACACAAATTATTGTAATTAACGTCCGCGCGAAATAAAAATGACTGGTCGCCGCAAACATTCGTCGATCAACACGTCCGTGGAAAAATCCGAAGGATTCGAATACTCGCCGAGATCGTATCGCGATTCCTGTTCAGGAAATTTTTGCATTCCAACTCATCAATCAATATATTGCAATAATGTATTCGATTCGAAATAACTTTCATTGCGCCGTTTGAACGGTGCACTTGAGGAATTTCGAGAATTCGCAAAAGATTTCAGTGACGAAACTGGATTTCGTTGTGCATAACAGCGTTACGTCGCAAATAACTTAATACAAGAAACACATTACTGTTTAAGCCTGGGAATTTTTAATTGCCGTTTGACGAAATCGGATTGCTTAATGGGCCGGCCACTTCGGCCGCGTCTAATTACAGGGTTTAAATCCAGAAAGCGGGCAGGGGTTTAAATGAAAGCGGGAAAGACGGTTTTACGGCGCCGGTTAAAACTATATCAAGATAATCCGGGTACGTTTCTTCCTCGGTCGCTCGCTCGCTCGCTCGCCGTCTCCTCCAGTTAGCTCCGGAGCCGAAATTACGACGTGTCAGCCGCGGCCGTGCAAGCACCCATCCCGTCGTCACACTTTGCAAACACGCGACGAGGTCGGGCTGACATTTTCACGGAATGCGAGCCGATAATCGAAGGGCCGTGTGTCCACTGAGAACGTGAACCTCGGGTCTCGCCTCCGGTTATGGCCCCTCGCGGTGTAAACGGTATGATAACAGATGATGACAATAATGTCACTCAGCTGAAGTCTCGTCACAGCCATTGGTCAGCAACTTGACCCCTCGAAAATTAAGACGAGGATATTTTCTGCAGAATCCTCTTAGGAGTATTCGACGGCTCCGATCGATCCGGCCTGATATTTAGCACCATCTTTTAATCCACTATAAAAACTCCGCGATTTATTCAAATATGTTTCTTCAAATCAGAAATATTTCCTCTTCTTATGTAACATATATTTTCAAATCCTCATTCTATCTCTTTCGTTTAATTAATACAAAATTAAAAACACGATTTAATCGTCGCTTCAGAAATATTTCCTCTTCTTAAGCGACGATTAAATCGTGTTTTTAATTTCGTATTAATTAAGCGAAAGAGGTAGAATGAAGATTTGAAAATCAGTTCGGTCACTCGAAGGTACTCGAGATATATTCTATCGAACGTTTCTCGAAACGTGTTATCACTTGCACTCGGCGGAGATACTCAAGAGATATAATTTCCAGTGTGTATCGTGTATTCCTAGAAACAGATCGTTTTATCGAGAGGAGAGGATCTCGTGAGGCAACGCGCTTCGGGACCGTTTATACCTCTATCCGTATCTATAATCAAGCAACATTATAGAATTCTTTTAAGTAATAATGCCTAAATTACAGGCACTTGTTCAGTCGGTTATTGGCGCGGTCGCGGGTTAATCAACGGCCGGGGGTATAATTAAAGCAATTAAACCGGGTGATTTAGTGCCGAAAACAATTATTCCCCCACCTTTTTGACTCTCACGGATTTTGTCCACGGAGCCGGCGCACATATGTGCCCGTACATATGTAACACATAAAGCGAGCGGGCCGATTCGAAAAGGTTTCAAAATATAATTTGAAAGCCTGTTGCCGGTATACCTGTTTTACTGGTCCCGGACCATTTTCGGACCCTCGTAATTGTCCTCAATTCACAGAAACAGTCCCCCCCCCCTACGGACTTCCGATTTTATAGCGAAATTTTACGACGCCCAACATTCGCCGAGTCAATGCGCGTTTAATAGGAGTTATATTTATGCTCGAACTTCGTCCGCGACCATTGATCTCGTTTTTTACAACAGAACACCGATTATCTACCACATTTCATTCATCCCGACGAGGAAATCTGTACGAACGTTCGTCGAGCGTATGCAAATGCCGCGCGGCGTTATAATTTTGTCACGGAATTGAATGTAACGAGAGAACGTACCGTCGCGAAGTTAATAAAATCGGGGCCTTCTCGTTATTTTGCATTTCTCATTCGTTGAGTTCACTGCAAATTTCATTGCTGATTAATATTTAAGGAGAATATTTTATCAAACACACGACTTCAAATTACGAAAAATATTCTTATCACCACGTAATTGTTAATAATCGTATATAATACTACGACAAGTCTTATTCTGCCATGAATACTAGAATTCCTAAGGGCAGACCACTGTTTCGTCTGGCACGTAACCAAAAATCGTTTGGAAGGAACACCGGGGCCGATCGGTCGAAACGTGTCGACGAATCGGCCACACGACCGGCACGTGTTGCGTCGTGCTGCCTTATGATAATAAGCGGCGTCGCTTTTCACGCTCGCAGCATCCACTGGTCGTATCGCAGCTCAAACCTTGCGCACAGGTTCTATTTATTTCTCTGGTAACAGATCGGATGGGCGAAGGGCGCGTGCCGTTGGAACTCTCGCGAGGAGGTTCCTTCCTCATGCAAATCCTGAGGGGATGCAAGACGATTTTTTATGAATACCGGATCAGGGGTGGCCGTCGTGCGTCGCCCGGCCACGAAATAAGAATTGGTAATCGAGAGGAGCCAAAGCGAAAACGCTTATTAAAACCGATCCGACGATTGTCTGGTCGTCTGTCTGGCGACGCGGTNGTTCTCTCCCTCTGTTTGTCTCCTCCTCCTCCTCCTCCGGCCACCCCGCCCGCCCCTCTTTCCTCCTCCTTTGTTGCCTCTGTTCTTTATGAATAGCAGATTAGGGTGCTTCGGGAGTCACGGAGAAGTAGCGGCAAGCACGAAACGGGAATTCTTAATCAACGAGCCCGGGTCGAGTCAACCCTTCATTACAAATTGTGCTTATTAACGGTGGGGTACGGTTTGTCCGTTTTGATGTACGGTATCGTAAATATTCGTCCCTGACGGAAAAGCACCTATCCCTGCCCGCCCGGCCTTTTTAACGTCGTTTAACCATTGTCAGCGACGATTTCAATTATTCGCCGGTACAATTTGCTTCGGGGATTAAACGTTCCAGGGTCCTCCGCTTTCTCCTTTAAAGGGGAAATTAACCGAACGTTGATTGTACTTTTGCGTTATTGATTAGCTAATTAATTAGACTGTTGTTCTTTACGTACGACGGTGAATAAATATGCAGTTGAAAAGGATATTATTCAGGTACAAATCGTAATATCGATAAGATCCTCTGAAGAAATCTTTTGCCGAGACAGGAATACGGAGTGGTTTATAATTTTTTTTCTTTTTTTTTAATACTGGGAACATAAACTTCGCTCGGTAACATTAATTGTGTCTTCAATCTTGTTGCCATGCAAATTTCCGCGCATAGAAACGGCGTTATTTAGTAATGAGCAACGATAAAAAAAAGAGTTGTAACGACCACCCAAGTTCGAGTTTGCGCCACGTCTCGATGCTTAATCGACGATGGTAAAAATTTACGAGCCTTCCGTGTCCTCGAGGCACCGTACAACGCCGTTTCAAGACTCTTTGACAAACCAAAATCGAAAATGAATTGACTTTTGAGTGAAAATGCACTGGTCCTAAGTTACGAAAATTTATTGTTAAATGAGTACGATAAGAATGATTCTGCTCTAATGACGAATGATATCAGTTTAAGTTCCAGAATACTTGAAAAGATATTTTATCTAATGATTGTTTGTACTTTAGGCTTGCTTTACAACGAAGTGATACTCGAAGGGAAACGAGTTTCTTGTACTCTTTTTTAGAAAAAAATTGATATTAAAAGTGATAGTAGATAGAAGAAAATAGATAGTAAAAGTAGTGGAAATTAGCAAAGACTTATAATCATTTTATGACTGTATTAAAATGTAATGAATCATCTTTGGATAATCTACAATTAGAATACTAATTATTTTATTTTACCTGTAATAAATTCTTCAATGGATTATTCAACTTTTATTACACCATAGAGATATTGGAAATTGATATTGTAAAAGTAGTGGAAATTAGCAAAGGCTTATAATCATTTTATAACGGTATTGAAATGTAGTGAATCATTTTAGGATAATCTACAATTAGAATACCAATTATTGATTATCTGTAATAAATTCTTCAATAGATTATTCAACTTTTATTAACAAATTAATTACAATTCTTCCTTTCTTGAAACATTAGTCTGTTTTTATGCATTTATGAAAGAATGATGCAAAATGTCAATATTTTCGACGGAAACGGACAGGTCCATTAATTAATAGCAGTGGATATGGAAAAACAAGAAATCGAAAAGTGACACGTAGAGGTTGGAATTCCGCGCGAAGAAGTTGCCAATAAAGTGCGTCAAGATTCAGTGAACAAAGAGGCGAGACACGTTGAAATTCGCGTTGGCTATAATTTTCAGCCGGACAACGGTCTCGGGAAACCTCTCCGGGCCGGTTCGATGGGACAGCAGCAGCAGAGCAGCGGCGGCGGCGGCAGCGCTCGTCTTTTGTCTCTCTTTTTGCTTGTTTTCCCCGTCGATGATCACGGTCGTCACGTCAATTAACGCCGTCCGCGGTAAAACGGCGTGGCGTGGCACTCCGCGCCGTGCCCGAAGAATGGACGCCCTCGTTTTTAATTGAATCGGCGCAAATCGGAGAACCGGCCCCGGGAGAGCCCGCGCGCGCACACACCTCCGCCGCTCGCTCGCTCGCTCGCTCTCGGGGTGTCCATTAAACACGGCCGATCGTTTCAGATAGAGAAAGTAGTCGGGGCCGTTTTAATGGAGCCCGATCAGCCGAGATAACTGGATTACATTTCGAGTCGTCGGAAACACACCGCTTCGACTAATTTCGGATTTCGTCTCCCGGGACCATCCCCCCTTTTACCAATCACCCTATACATTATCAGCCAAAAGTCTGGGAACAAATGTTCACCAGTTTAAGAGAAGAAAATTAAAATAAACATTGCAAGAACTAAGATTGTGTAAGCCTTTGAATAAAAACAATGTTCAGATGGCATTAATGCCCCAATTTGTACTCACTGACTTTTTTCTGTAATCGTAATCTTAAGTCAGTGAGTAGAAATTAAGACAAGAAGTTTGTATATCGAATTTTCCGGAGAGAATGTAGGCTAATTTATTTTTTAATAATTCTATTCTTTAGAGAATATGATAATTGTGAACTTTTGGACGGTAGTGTATATGCATGTTTATTTATTTGTGTTCATTGTGGTATGTATGTATGAGAGGATCCGGCGCATTTTAATGTGAAACCGTGGATCATTACGCGCGATCCTGACGATGATTAACGACGCCGCGTCGCCGCGATATCGCGTGGCTTTCCCTCGAATCGGCCCCTGAAACACTCCGTGAATTTCGTGTAATTAGAACCAGGGTACATATTTCAGATTCCCGGTTCAGATATAGCATATTCCCGGTTTCGGGAATCATAAAACACGAATACAATTTTTATTCTAAGTACTTCATTCGTTTTGTATGTAATTCGTCTGTCAATTAAGAGTGCATGAATTTAATTATAGTAAGTTCTGTTCGAATCATAGGACATACACTGTTTTTCGTTATGAAGATTTTTTCTTCACTCGATTGGGCCTAAAAATTGACACGCATGTAAGATTGTATGAAGGAAAAGAATTTTGATGGATATCTTTGTTTAGTTATGTTCACTTGAATTATAAATTAGTGGATGATATTAGTTTATATTGACGTACATATTTGGAAAATACTATAACTTCTGTTTTTCGCATGAATAGCTTTAAGTATTTAATCATAGTTAGTTCAAGCTTTGAGATCTCTCAGAGAAAAATATTAAGAATGTTAAATTTCATCATTTTACATATCTATTTCATTATTAAATACAATTGCCTACCAAAACATTCTTTGAACCCATGTTCACAAATTGTATAGTGAGCAGTATTACCGCAGTTAATAAATAATATTAAATAATATTTTAGTAGAACTTATACGTGAAGTTTACCCAATAATTAAATACGCTGAATATTCACTGGATCCAATAAATAAAGTGTCATTAATTCACCGGCAGATGCCATTTCTTAATCCAAACTTCAATTAACATCATTATACATCACAACTATTCAATCTGAGATTTAAATCAATCCGAAAACAGTGAAAACCTACACGTAATAAATCGCGGCTGAGACGTCCTCCGTATAATTTCACATCTGCCTATGGCCGTACGAATAAATATTCATTCACTCTCGCAGAAATCAGTGTCAAAAGGCGCGAATTAATTTGTCATTTCGTTGGGAATTATGAAAGCAGCCTTCCAGAAACCCGGACGCGTCTATACTGCGGTTGTTTCTAATCGTGGAATCTCGACGAACGTCGCCGGAATTAATAATTTGACGCCTTCGGGACAGCTTGTGTTCCACGTGTGCGCGTGTGTGTCCAGGAGGACACGATGAAATTACTCACGCGCGGCGTACCGGCGCGGATACACGGAAGCGTGCGTACAACCGGCATCGAAGGGCTTCCCTTCCCGAAAATGTATGAAAGGGCCGAAGCCAACCCAGTATAAGAGGACGAGACAAAAATCGTTATAATAACTATCATAAATTTCACGATTTCTGTATTTTCCTGATTACAGTTTTTTCTCACTGCCCTAAAATTGTATGCAAAATTATTGCAAAATAGCATTGAGTATAAATTATGATGTGAACAGAAATTCATACATTTACTATACTTTTGCTTTTATTTAATTAAACACAATAATTGTAAGCTTGTAGAATTCTGTATTGTTCTGGTTACAGTTTTTTCTCACTGCCCTAAAATTGTATGTAAAATTATACCAAAATAGCATTGAGTATAAATTAGGACGTGAACAGAAATTCATATATTTACTATACTTTTGCTTTTATTTAATTAAACACAATAATTGTAAGCTTGTAGAATTTGAAACAGCAAATCTTTTTTCTAATATTACGCATCTAGATTTATAGTTTTAAATCAATGATAATTTGACGAAGAAATCTTGAAGGAAGTGTTTGAAAGAAGGTCTGTGGCGTTCATTTGAAATTCTCGAAATGAAGCGGGAACATTTTCGGATCGAACACACGGATTTTCGAACACGATTCGTGACAGCGTGACGGTGACGGTTCGAACGGGACGAGCGTCTATTTCCGGCTATGTAGGTGGCCCGGCACAGTGATTTCAATGCTCGACGCCAGGCCCGTCGGATTCGACGTGGCCACGCCACAAATGCGACGAGATAACTCGCCTCTCTTTTCTCGAATGGGACGATAACGAAGCGGCTCTCACCTCGTATGACGAGCTTCGAAATTGAGTAGACACATGAATTTCATTAATGCTTCTTCAAATTTACCTACATTATACAACATATTACATCCTCGTTTATTTTTTGCTTGCCTCTTAACATATAACCAGACACAACACAGTCTCCGGTTATATGGCCGCAAGTCATTTCTACTAATTCTTCAAGGATACTATTTTATTCAACTCTGTACAAAATTAAGGTCTCAATCGACAGCCAAATATCCAAAGACTACTGTATTTCTTATCTCAATCCATTTTACATACACAATTCCTGTCTTACCCTTTCATAGAATCAAACGTTCGGTTTTACGATACAGCTGCTATTCCCAGAGCGATTGACAATGAAAAATTGAGCCGCAAATCAAATTTAATTGCGCCGAAGAATTTATATCAGCAATTGAAAGAACGTTCGGTTTTTCTGCCCCGACTTATCTAATAACATTTAAGAATTTCAACACTTGATACGTTGTTAATCTCGCTGGCTGTCTCTCCCCCGGCCGCGCTCTCCTAACTAAACTTCGGTGGCTCGATTTCAATTACACGTTGGCGAGCGGGTAAAGAAAATAATTGTGTCCGCGCGAGAAGCGAACGACCGGGTTCGCGCGTAAACACGAGTCGCGCGGCTACGAGAGCGCGAGCACGGGGCAAGATAATAAATTATTACTATTTTAATTGCGCCGCGTCGTTCTTCCACGAGTCTAAATTATGGCCCGAGTGACGATAATATATTATGCCGAGCGATATTCCTTTCCACCAATCGCTAATGATTTATCGCGAGAACGACTGGGAACTGTTAAATGCATCTCGCCGATTTTTCTTTTTTTCTACGCTTCCCCTCCCCCCCTTTTTCCGTCGACTCCTCGCGTTGGTCCTCCCCCTCCCCCCCACCGGTCCCACCTCCGCGTGCCGCGGGAACGCGAGTTCAACTCGAACCTTTCCGCGGTGAGTCAATCAGGATTGCGAAACGAGACGCAGGGAAATTAGTAACGAGAATTCAAAACGATGCGACAGTTTTCCCTCGCTATGTACATTTTACATAAATATCCCTTATGTATCATAAAATTACAGCACAACGAGATTCACTCTTATAAGATGAATGCCTCAATTTCTCTCAGCGGATTTTTCTTAACATTCTTTACGCTGATAACGAAATCATGTTTATTTCGAATTAGAACACTCGCCATAAACATTGTTTACAAATATTTATGAAACTGCGTGAATAAATGAAGCATGAACGAGATTAGGAAGAAATGGGATAATTTTAAGA
>SMSR01016127.1:3479-17179 GCA_019453355.1 Ceratina japonica | reverse complement strand
TGATAATTTGACGAAGAAATCTTGAAGGAAGTGTTTGAAAGAAGGTCTGTGGCGTTCATTTGAAATTCTCGAAATGAAGCGGGAACATTTTCGGATCGAACACACGGATTTTCGAACACGATTCGTGACAGCGTGACGGTGACGGTTCGAACGGGACGAGCGTCTATTTCCGGCTATGTAGGTGGCCCGCCACAGTGATTTCAATGCTCGACGCCAGGCCCGTCGGATTCGACGTGGCCACGCCACAAATGCGACGAGATAACTCGCCTCTCTTTTCTCGAATGGGACGATAACGAAGCGGCTCTCACCTCGTATGACGAGCTTCGAAATTGAGTAGACACATGAATTTCATTAATGCTTCTTCAAATTTACCTACATTATACAACATATTACATCCTCGTTTATTTTTTGCTTGCCTCTTAACATATAACCAGACACAACACAGTCTCCGGTTATATGGCCGCAAGTCATTTCTACTAATTCTTCAAGGATACTATTTTATTCAACTCTGTACAAAATTAAGGTCTCAATCGACAGCCAAATATCCAAAGACTACTGTATTTCTTATCTCAATCCATTTTACATACACAATTCCTGTCTTACCCTTTCATAGAATCAAACGTTCGGTTTTACGATACAGCTGCTATTCCCAGAGCGATTGACAATGAAAAATTGAGCCGCAAATCAAATTTAATTGCGCCGAAGAATTTATATCAGCAATTGAAAGAACGTTCGGTTTTTCTGCCCCGACTTATCTAATAACATTTAAGAATTTCAACACTTGATACGTTGTTAATCTCGCTGGCTGTCTCTCCCCCGGCCGCGCTCTCCTAACTAAACTTCGGTGGCTCGATTTCAATTACACGTTGGCGAGCGGGTAAAGAAAATAATTGTGTCCGCGCGAGAAGCGAACGACCGGGTTCGCGCGTAAACACGAGTCGCGCGGCTACGAGAGCGCGAGCACGGGGCAAGATAATAAATTATTACTATTTTAATTGCGCCGCGTCGTTCTTCCACGAGTCTAAATTATGGCCCGAGTGACGATAATATATTATGCCGAGCGATATTCCTTTCCACCAATCGCTAATGATTTATCGCGAGAACGACTGGGAACTGTTAAATGCATCTCGCCGATTTTTCTTTTTTTCTACGCTTCCCCTCCCCCCCTTTTTCCGTCGACTCCTCGCGTTGGTCCTCCCCCTCCCCCCCACCGGTCCCACCTCCGCGTGCCGCGGGAACGCGAGTTCAACTCGAACCTTTCCGCGGTGAGTCAATCAGGATTGCGAAACGAGACGCAGGGAAATTAGTAACGAGAATTCAAAACGATGCGACAGTTTTCCCTCGCTATGTACATTTTACATAAATATGTATGTATCATAAAATTACAGCACAATGAGATTCATTCTTATAAGATAAATGCCTCAATTTCTCTCAGTGGATTTTTCTTAACATTCTTTACGCTGATAACGAAATCATGTTTATTTCGAATTAGAACACTCGCCATAAACATTGTTTACAAATATTTATGGAACTGCGTGAATAAATGAAGCATGAACGAGATTAGGAAGAAATGGGATAATTTTAAGAGCGGTCGAGCGTTAGAAAGTCCGGCTAATTCCAGGAACGATAAAAGCACTCGCAAATCGAGTAGAAAACCTGTCAAATCCAATCTCTATCCCTTGGTTGAAACACGGCTGACGTGTACATCAAAACACGAGTCACACTCGCAAAAAGGCGACCACGCTCTCGGCCGACGTCGTTTTTTTTTACCGCGAAACAATTGTTCGGCGATGTGAATATAAAATTGCTGAAAGGCATATAAAAGTGGTCGTGTATTTGCGACTGGATTTCAGTAGTAATAGCGGTAATGAGCCGGCAAACGGTGTTTTCTTTAGTTAATCTGGTTACGAAATAATTGTTGCGCGCCGCGGATCTCGGCTCGCGGATCTAATTAGTTCGGGAGCGCGAATGGGAAAGCGGACGGTAAATACGCTGGCCGCGATTAATTAGCCCGCGGGGAACGCCTTCTCTACACAAATTGCTATATCCGACACAACGTAGGAAAAAAAAATCAGTTAATGCGTAAAACGGAGGAGTCACACTTATCTGATAAACCTGTTCGGGAATATTGAAATTAGTATAATGAAACGATCGACTGTGTGTACAAGAGTGTGCGCAGATGTCTATCTGAAATAATGTACTGTATTTGTATTGGCATTAAACAAACGATGTTGCTGACGCGTAGAGAGGAGTAAAATCGATGGGAACGTCAAATAGTGACACCTCGACGTTATATTATCTCCCGCTTTGAGCGTATAAAAAGAATCGTCCAACTTCCAGCAGATATCTCCTGTTAAAAGAAACGACGATTCAAGAGAAGACAAGAGCTGTTCATCAAACTCTCAATCTCGTTACACTGATCACAAATAGTACCATTTTTTTTACAGGAGATAATTCACAATAAGTTCTTAAATTTGATTAAACTTTGTGATAATCATCAATGAATATTCTCCTCTTTCTAATCAGATTAGATGAAAAATATCTTAGGTCCTTAAAAAACAATATATAAAATAATCTATGCCAGTCAAAAGTCTAAGTATAGCAATGAAAACAATTACAGCTTCCTTAATTCTTCTTCCTCTTAAGATAACATAATTATCTATCCCACGAATGGGCAAGATATCTCCTGTTAAAAGAAGTGACGATTCAAGAGAAGACAAGAGCTCTTCATCAAACTCTCAATCTCGTTACACTGATCACAAATAGGACAGTTTTTTTACAGAAGAAAATTCACAATACGTTCTCAGATTTGAATGAAATTTTGTACTAATCATCAATGACTATTCTCTTTCTAATCAGATTAGATGAAAAATATCTTAAGTCCTTAAAAAACAATATATAAACCAGCCAAAAGTCTAAGTATAGCAATGAAAACAATTACAACTTCTCTTAACCCCTTGGGTACATTTGACGTCTGAGACACGTCATTCACTTGTGTTTGTTATAAGCATATTAATTTATTTTGGTTTTGCAATTCTAATTACTTGAAGACATCTCAATACTACATATGTCACCAATATTTCAGAAATAAATAAATTCTTACGTAAAATGTACTGCTTTTACACACAACTCCAAGCAACCAAAAATTATATCCGTTCCACATGAAAATATTTTCTCAAATAAATCCGTACCCAAAGGGTTAATTCTTCTTCCTCTTAAGATAACATAATTATCTATCCCACGAATGGGGTAAGGACGAATAACTACGAGGACGTTGTACAAAGTTTGCATTGCAGAAATGGATTAATTTTCGCAGAAATATCGGCAACAGGCCGTCGGCCGGACAGACGGTATATCAATCGCGGTTAATTAGTCAGCCACTGCTGGAGGCAGGCTCCGTAGCATCGTCGTGGGCGACGAGGAATAAAGGCCGGCCACGCACGATACCAGCCAGCCAGCCAGCCAGCCAGCATCGGGCAACGCGATACCGTTGACCCCGATGGTAAATTGTCTTTCGAGAAAGCGCGCCCCACGGCAGATGCAAAACCGCGCGGAGACTTTAATTAATTGCGCCACGCACCGACACCGGGAAAACCAGCGACATGGGAGCTGCTGCTGCTGCTGCTGCTCCTGCCGCTGCTGCTGCCTACCTCGCCTAATCACGATTAATTAGCACCGGTTGTTCGATTTAGAACCCCCCTTTGACGTGACGCGTCATGGGAACCTCTGCCTCTCTGCTAATGCACAGTTTTCAATTTTTCAAATGATTAAAGGATATTTATTTAAGGATTCTATAGTAAAAGTCTGAATTTCTATTCATGGTCTTTTTTTATAATAATTTTATAGGCAATGAGTTGAAATTATAATGGAAGTAAAATAGAAATTGAGGTGTTTATTTAATTATTATAGTTGAAGGTAGAATTGGATTTTTCATAATAATTTTATAGGCAATGAGTAGAAATTATAATCCAAGCAGAATAGAAATTGAGGTGTTTATTTAATTATCATAGTTGAAGGTGGAATTGGATTTTTCATAATAATTTTATAAGCAATGAGTAGAAATTATAATCCAAGCAGAATAGAAATTGAGGTGTTTATTTAATTATTATTGTTGAAGGTGGAATTGGATTTTTTGACATTCTTTCTTGTAAGATCTTACATTTTGTACTTTCTTTAATAAAACTAGAAGATTTCTAAACGAGAGAGAAATTGACAGACGCTATCATTCTAACGCAATGGGTATGATCATATTTGGAGACGGATACATTGAACTGACACTGAGATCGAGCGACTAAGAGGTGAAGGTTAACGCGGTCTCCACGCGAGCACGGATTTAACTATTGTGGGAAATATCTAGCGAACTTTGACTTTTCGCGGTGGGGTCAAGTTGCCAGGCGGACGTCGCGAAAAAAAATGATCGGGCACAATGGCTCGCTAGAAAGCGGCACCGAATTATTCGCTGTTTATGGAAACTGCTTTCCAACCGAACAACCTTGTAACAATGCGCTGCTCCCGGAACGAGCATACCCGACCTTTCGGTAACCGAATATAGATAATTGAAGTTCACTCGGGAAAATTCAAGGAAGAACCCCGTCCGGGTTTGTTCCTGCATCGCTTCGGCTTATAGGGAACGTGAATCCTTTACGCGATTCAGGAAATTATCCTGTTTATAATAGTTGTTCAATACTTCACACCATTTTTTATTTCTGCACATTGAATCTCATGATTTGATAAAATCTATGAAGTAGAACTGAGCGTGAATAACCAAGAGTCACTATAATAAATGTCAAAAAATTTCTGTTCATGTCGATTTCTATTTACTGGCTTAAGAGAACAGAGAAGTCATGTGACTTTTCTAACATTTATTGTTAAATGTTTGACATTGTTAGTTCTACTAATGATCAAGTAAAAATAGTGTAAAATATTTATTTACGCCACTCGATTCTACATGAAGGCAAAATTCATTTTAATCTTGAATCAACTTCAGTTTAAGGTACATTCCAGGATTGTCTAATTTTTGCCAAGATTTCTTTGACATAAAATTGCTTGAAACTCAAATTGTGGTGATTACGATTTTTGCTTCACTTTGTAACACTTATTTTATTAAATATTGGCATAATTTCACTGAAGTGATCAGAGCACGATAGAATGTACCTCAAACCAAACATTAAAATCAATTTTGTCTCGATTCTCTGAGAGATAAAGACGTAGAGTTTGAAGAGTGCGTAAATCCATATTTTTGGTCAATTCAATGAGTAACATTGAGTGACATTCTGCTATTATGTACATATTTGACCAGGAATCGAGAGCCAATAAGTAAAGTACGATATAAAACGAAATCGTTAAAGGAACTTCGACAACATTTCCAGCCTTCGTGCTCGGTATAAGTACAACTTGATACAATGTTTCTCGACCCGTTTGGGATTGTGATCCGAAGATAAGAAAAAATATATTTCATCTTCAAACATATTTCATTTTTTCAATGTCTGATCTGACATTTACATGATTCTTGCTACAAAATAAGTATAAAAGAAATGCAGAATATGACAGAATGAAATATGTTAAATATACCCTGCTTACTTCATTTGCATTTAATCAGAAAATAAAATTACACAATTATTTCTTTATTATATTTAAAATTCTACTTTGGGACGTTAAGATCATGTCAAATGCCAACCACATAATTGTCAGATCTAGAAATAATAAGGAAATAGATTTATTTCTATTTTCAGAGCTTGTCCCCTCAGGGGACTACTAACACAATAAAAAATAGTTAGAGATTCATTGTCCTAAGGCGTACGTCTTACTAAATACGATTTTTAAGTACGACTAAACGGACGTAACGAGAGAACACATAGACATGTCACTCGATCCGAGAAGAAAACGAACTCCCAATTTCAACTTCTTAATAGCACGAGCATGAAACTCTCAAGACTGAACACCTACGAGCGTTGTTCTGCCTACACGAAACTACCTGTCACTTCTTCCGAAAGCATCGCATTAGGAAGAAGCGACGCTATTAGGACTCTGAATTCTCGCCACTCTTAGAACACACAAACCTTCGCTATCACGTCGTGGCCGTCTTATCGCGTCGATTCGAGATTTCGTGGATTCTTTTCGCAGCGTGTTTGTAAACAAAAGAGTAGGTGGGATATCTAAATCGCGACGGGGGCATGGTGGCCGCGAGCCTCGAGAGGTTCCCTAATACCGGTTCTCTTATCTGCGAACGAATCGAAATCTGGCGTGTCGCACGCGTTTCCATCGCGTTCCCGGCGCTCGTTGCACGCACCTCTATCGCCCGTGCACACACGAACGCGCGACCGTTCGCCCGTGGAACCGGTTGAAATCTCAAAGCGAGGGAGGAACGACACGCGGGAATTCGCGTCGATCGAAAATCTCTTCCCCGACGTAACAGTTTCGATCCGGAACGAGATAAATTCGACACTTATTATTTTAAAGAATCACGTTTACACTCTGATTGACGGACGAGAATATTGAAATACGAATACCGGGAATTATACGAAGAAGGTCGAAACCTCGGAGCCAGGGAATTCGCGACGACTTAAAATTCCGCCCCGATNATCCGGAACGAGATAAATTCGACACTTATTATTTTAAAGAACCACGTTTAAACTCTGATTGACGGACGAGAATATTGAAATACGAATACCGGGAATTATACGAAGAAGGTCGAAATCTCGGAGCCAGGGAATTCGCGACGACTTAAAATTCCGTCCCGACAGAATTTCAATTTTTAACTGGTACATTGTACACATTTTAGAAGAGTACACTTGCACTGAGATTGACAGACGTGAATATTGAAACACCAGGAATTATACGAAGAAGGTTGAAACCTCGAAGCCAGGGAATTCGCGTTAATTTAAAATTCCTTCCAGACATAATAATCTTAATTTTTACACATTGTAGAAGAACACCTTTGCACTGAAAACGATCATAATTTAAGTACAGAAACACGACTACGGAATCATACAAAGTTGCAATTTGATGACGACGATGATAGCTCAGTCTCAATGTATACCAAATAAATGATATACATTTTAGAAGAGCATGTTTGCACTACAACGGACTTGAGTACCAAAACACTCAATACGAAGAATCATAGAAAATTAGAAGACAACCGAGACTTCAACCGAACGAATCGAACGAACTTTATTAAGAACGCAACGGAAATTTTTCTCTCTCTCACATATTTTACAATCCTCCAACTGTGCATCACAGAATATCACAACGTTTCAACCTGATATTCGACAACTGCGATCACGCACAAACGGGGCCTCACTCCACATCACAAGAACCGAACGTTTCCAGATCACAAATTTATGGGTATGGAATATCGAATGGATCGCACTAAAGATAAACCCCATCACTGACGCGATTTCTGCAGGACCACGGATCTCTATCCCTCGCATCGGCAAGACGATAATCACGTACCTGGGTTCATATCCCGCGCGCTGCCAGTTTCCTTTCGAGCAGCAGTGGCACTTGTTACCCTCGAACGCACTGTATCTCTCGTAGCACGAATCCCGCTTTCTCTCTTACTAACAACTAAAAAAATCGTCGGTCCGGACACTTTATATATATATTCTTTCTGCTGGCCGAACGCGACGAGAGGAACGCACCGATTCTAGGAACGCGAAACAGGAATATACATATATATTATACAGGATACGTTTGAAAGCACCACACACAGTTTACGGCGTCGTCCGCGAGGACAAGGGACGACGATATTCACCCTCGAATCGAACGCACCACCTTCCTAACTATCTATTCAGACCCGTGCACGTCCCGACACTACGACACTCGTTGTCCAAGACTCCGATGACACGCAGGATCCGGCCGCTCGCGACGAGTTCCCGGTTCGGCGATCCCCCGGTTTCGCGGTTATCCAAGCGGATCCGTCGACGCTTTCCTCCCTCGGGCCTCCTTCTTGGACGTAAGCTAGCCGGGGCTGGGACGCCTCACTTGCCGGTGCCGTTACGACGCGGTCGCGCGCACTTGTGACAGAAGCACCGGTCGTCGTCGTCGTCGCACACGCAGCGAGGGCTGGGATTAATCCTGGCCTCGGGTGTCCCGCGGTGCGCGCACAAGGAAACAACGCCGGTCCCGGGGCCGAACTTCGCGCGAACTTAGCGGCAAAAACCCCCGTCGTCGTTCCGAGAGAAAACGCGGATATATCGTCGGCGCGGCGGCGGCGTGCGCTGCGCGTTTGCGAGGGGGTGGCGAGAGTGCGTTGGTCGTTGTTGCGTGTGAAAACGGCGGGCGAGGGCTCGCCGGGCTCCGCGGGGCTCCTCTCTCTCTACGCACGGGAATAATATTTTAATGAAGGAAAGACCGGACAGCGAAGTGCCCACGTCGGGTCGCGCTGCCGAACTGCTCGCTTCCCCGCCCCTCCGCGACCGGCCGCTTCCCACCCCTCCAGCCGGGCACCGGGACGGCCGGAGCGTGCACCGGGGCCCCCGCCGACCCCGCCGCGGTCCCAACCGCCACACCGGATCGCGCTCGCCCTTCCCACCACCGCCGCGGACGTCGGCGCAGCTGCGCCGCAGCCGCGGTGGGGGCACCCTGGGCGTCGATCGGCGGCGTCGCGAGGCGTGACTTACCCGGCCCTGGATGCTGCGCCGCGGCCGAATCCCGGTGGGGGGACCCCACGACGCCCTGGGTCCCCTACTCCCGGCCGCGGCCGCCGCCGGCCAAACGCAGCGCAGACCGCGACAGCGCAGAAGCCGAGGACGATTCTCCGCCGGAGACATCGTCGGCGGATTGGACGCAATGGTGGGGATACCGAGGCGCGAGTCGCGAGCCTGCTCCTGCTTTGCAACTTCCCGGATATCTTTCCGGTAAACTTTCCTCTCTCTCTCCCTCCCTCCGAGGGGGTGGCCCTCTCGCTCTCTCCGGGGCTTCTCTCTCTCTTTATATATATACATATATATCTGCCCCTCTCGCCTCCGGACGTATCGTCTGCCCGACTCGATCGAAGATCCAGGATTTCCGACGGCAGGAGACGCCGGTTAGACGTCTTCGTCGCGTACTCTCGTTCTCCCTTCTTCTACTTTTAGTTTCTTTTCCCTCGGTCGAGCCGCGCTGGAGTTCACCGAGTGTGCCCCGTGCATGATTTTCCTCCTTTTCCAGGAGGACCTGTTAAATTGTGACTCGCAGCATCGATCCTGTGCGTCGCGGCAAGTGCGTGCCCGGTTACGTCCGCCGACTCGTTAGACTCGCGTCCTCCGTTCGTCTCGAACGGACAACAGATGCTCGTCGATCCTCGGCGACGGGATATCGAAATCGACGACGCGCGGCCCGACGCGTGAAACGTCGATATCTCCTCTCCGGACGCAACACGGTCATCGGGCTGTCCTCGCCGCGGGTTACAATCGATTATTTGCTGATAAACCGGGGAGCGAGAAGAAGAGGATTTCCAGCACCGCGAAGGCGGACGACGAGTTTCTGTGGGACCTTTGGCTAGCTTGCAGGCTCGGTTAACCATTTACGGCGTTGTACGAACGTCCGCTGTTCCGAGTGGAACGCGGACCGGTTCATTAGAGTCGGTCATGAAAAATGTCAATGTTTTTCTTACTATATACCTACGCCTGTACGCGTTTCGCCTATTTGTAATGATACCGTGTATCGACACGAGTGATTAACACGGGACGCGCGCGCGTGGGAGTCGACGGTTCGTTTCTTCGTCGATGACCAGCGGTGATTACCGCCTCGCGGTGATTTTCGATTCTCGAAACGTTTGCCCGTTAATTTGTTCCTCGTCAGGGACGACTCGCCTCTTAGAGCCTTCCGGGATATCTCTTTGGATTCTAATTAGCTCGATTTGGTCGTTCTTGTTAAGTCTGGAATGTTTCCATACATTTATTTTAAGACCTGCTAATCGGCTTATTAGTATCGTCACTAATTACCGATTCCTATTCACGTCGAAATTCTACGATATGCGACGTAAAGGAGTTAATAAGAATTCTAAGTTCTTTTCTATTACGCAAGCTTTTTCTCTTATTATAAAAAATTATTCGTATTCCGATTTCACGTTGTTCAGATTTTTTTAAGGAGGTTCATCCGGTTAAGGAATTAACAGATAGATCTCCAAAAGAAAATTTGATAGTCTATAACAGTACACCAGGATACCTCACAAAAATTTTTAAGTCATTTGGATACATTAATGATGAGATATTAATATAAATATTTTCTACAATTTTACATGTAGTCATATGGAAAAGAGTGATTTCCCAGACTTTTATCGCTAATTTATTAGGTACTGACAGACAGTTTTGAATGAAACTTATGTCATATTAAAGAGAAACATTTAACGAATATTTTAATTGCAAATTGCATTTGACTTGCTATGTACCAGATGAACCTCCTTAAGTAAGAGACATTTCTGAACGCCTGGATTACACGTAAAATTATAACTCTCCAAGTATAATTTCTGAAAACGTTGCCTGGTGGCCCGGTGGACGCGATCGGTGAAAGAGGATTCCGCTGAGGGTTGAACCAGCAGTTTAAGGGCCGAAAACGTGGAGCGTAGGAGTCATGGGACGGGGCGCGCGGTATCCGTGAATGGACCGAAAGGGAGCAGGCCAGTGTTCGTTCAAAAAGGGATTCCACCACATCCTCCCCGTCGCTCGCTCTGTCTTCGGTCAGTTTTACTGCAGTTTCTGGATTCCGGAGGATGGCCCTCGGCCAGGTGTCTCGCAGAGGAAAACTCGTAAAGTGACTTTAAACCGATTCCTTCCTTTCGTTCCAGCGAATCACTTTTCCTTCCACGGATGATGCGTGCCTTCCCCCGCCTGCCCGCCCTGCCCCACTCTTTTCTTTTTCAAAGCAGTTCTTTATGAATCGTACAGGAAACGAAGGTCTGAAAAAATCGCAGAGGTGGGATAGGTTCGGGTTCGCATTGTCACGTAAAACCGATTCCGAGAAATTTTCCTTTTGGGACGCTCATAATGACAGACTGTGAACCGATCATTGTTAGCTAGATATTTATTTGAAGCTTTCAGATTTTCATCCGAAATTTACTATTGTTACTATTCCTCTTGTTCGGCTTCAAATGCAGAACTGGATATAGGAAATCGCGTTAACTATGCGTTTTTTTATGTACAAATTAAATATGATTTTATCAACTACATTGGTAGACTGGAATATCCTACTGTAATAAAATTCATTGAACAAATTAATTCATTTCGATCATTGTTAGCTAGATATTTATTTGAAGATTTCAGATTTTCATGCGAAATTTACTATTGTTACTATTCCTCTTGTTCAGCTTCAAATGCAGAACTGGATATAGGAAATCGCGTTAACTATGTTTTTTTTTTTTATGTACAAATTAAATATGATTTTATCAATTACATTGTTAGACTGGAAAATCCTACTGTAATAAAATTCATGGAATAAATTAATTGAATAAGTTCATTGAATAAATTCTGTGAGCACAAAATTTGTTTAATAATAAATTTCCTTTGATCTGATAACCCAAATCCAAGTTCCCCTTCCGACCCATCAAGCATATGTTCTAAACACTCTCTTTCATTCGTCTACAGTTTAATTTCCGGTACATTTCCCTGTGTATAAAGACCGGCAACCTCCTCCTGTGTTCGCACTCAGTAAAATATACGATACAATAAACCAGGTTTAAAACCGAGCCATTTTTCCGTACCTCAATCGCAATCCTTGCATCGTCCCACGCTAACATCGTCGCAAAGATTCTAACTCAATAAAGAACATGAAAACCATCCCTGATTCTATCATATAAATTAAAATGAACCTAGCGAAGAGATTTTTAAAACTATTTCTAGAATTCAAGTATTCATGTACTTGTTGCATACAATTTTCTATCATAAAATTGTTTATAATTCATTATTTGTAAATTAAACATACTCGTTAGTATTAGAATTAGACTAATAAAAAAATAAGTAGTCGAATGACGTGGACAGAAATTGACACATTGACTAGACCTGCAATTTCTCATAGAAGTGAACATCCGATTGAAGAGACCGGAAAGTGAAATTCAGTTCAGATCTATATAGAATGCTACCTTGAAACCGGCGGTAAATGTCTGTCCGATTTCGAAAGATGACACTATCAATTTACGAACGCGTTTCAATACGACGTACCATTGTCGTCCTAAGGGTAACGAAAAGTCAGGCATCTTTTATTCATTCGGTGGCAGGAGAGAAGAGTGCGAGTGGCTCTCAATTTTCTCGTCAACCTTCCGCGGAGTTTGACAACGTAGGAAACATGAGGGACGAGGAAAGGAGACTCGGATAGAGAGCAACGCGGGTCGACGCGTTTTATGGGCTCGTGAAAACGTTCTCCAGCGATTCCGAGCAGCGCGGCTCCGCGCATTCCTCGCTGCCGCTGAGCCGCGCCGCGCTGACCGCGAGTCCGAACTATGAGAAATATTACTGGCCAGCTGAAACGGCGACACGGTAGCCGGCGACGCGACGCTCAACCACACGCGCCGGTGGGAAACGGCCGCGGCGTTTTTTCGCGCCGCCTTGGGAACCCGAAACGATTCCGCGCGGGCCCGGCCGTAAAATCGAATCGCCAGATCGTTTCACCCCTTAACCGTCCGACCGATTTCGCGGACCGATCTCCTCCGCCGAGCGCGAACAAGATTCTATGGAGATTTCCTGCGAGCAGTAAAACGCTCGCTGAAGAAAACGCGTCCGTCTTTGATTTTGATTCGACGCTCTCCCACGGTTACCGACAATTTTCCCCGCTCGTGAACTTAATTCCCCAAGAACTATCCATTTTATGGCAGTTACGCCTTTCGTGCATATTTTTTTACGCTACAGATACAGTTTTGCATTTACGTACGGATTTATATCTGCAATACGATCGTGAAATAGATATGACTATTAGTCTACGACTGAATTAATTTTCCTTTCTAATTTATTAAATTATAAAGTCGATTCTTCTGCTCTCCTTGAACAAACTAGACTCTATGCTCCCTCTCGTAACATCAGACCTAATAAAACCTTCTGTCCTGAGAGATTCACTTCTCGCTTTGGTCATTCCAGTGTAATTAACAGGGTTATTTCTAAAGCCAGTAGATTCAGTCACTTGTTTGATATTTTCTATGATTCCAGCTATATGATAAGGAGAAAGCTTCGTACATATTTCTTAACCCTTTGGGTACGGATTTATTTGAGAAAATATTTGCATGTGGAACGGATATAATTTTTGGTTGCTTGGAGTTGTATGTAAAAGCAGTACATTTTACGTGAGAATTTATTTATTTCTAAAATATTGGTGACATATGTAGTATTAAGATGTCTTCGAGTAATTAGAATTGCAAAACAAAAATAAATTAATATGCTTATAACAAACACAAGTGAATGACGTGTCGCAGACGTCAAATGTACCCAAGGGGTTAATGCGTAATTTATAAACTCCTTATCGCATGATACTTCTGTTATTCTTATAGCCGTTTTCTTATTTCTAATTATGTAAACCTTCCACTATTTTTTTTTCTTTTTTCTTTTATCTGCTCTTTTATTCTCACTGCACTTGTAAAGGGCCAATTTACCCATGAAATAAATAAATAAATAAATAAATAAATAAATAAATAAATAAATAAATAAATAAATAAATAAATAAATAAATAAATAAATAAATAAATAAATAAATAAATAAATAAATAAATAAATAAATAAATAAATAAATAAATAAAT
>SMSR01016126.1:104816-139492 GCA_019453355.1 Ceratina japonica | reverse complement strand
TGCATAAAAATCTGCAGTCCAATTATTATATTATTTAATATTAACGTTGCAACAATACCGATACGTGTCTCACTCGATGTTTCATTCTATGAATGAATGATTTTATAAAATTACAAACAATGGAATTTCATATTTCTATCATTTCTTTAAGCTCTCTCTGTTTATTCATTTAATGTTTTGTAGGTTTCACAAACTTTTAATCGGATTTGTGTCTTTGCGTTGGAGTAATTAACATGTGCGGTGTATTATACACATGTAATCTATTCTTACACAATTTGAACAATGTGCTTTGTATTGTTATCTTCTTAGAATCGGTAGTCTTCCAGTAATCCCAATTTATTTAACCATGATATCTTCACGTGCAGCAGCATTTTGTACATTGAAACCTTGCACGCTTCGTTTAGTTCTCTCTTTGTTACATGCGAAACGTATTAACCAAAAAGTTTGCGCCAGGAGTAGCATAAATCCTGCGTAAGTACTCCGTGGAATTAACAATTAAAACGAAAAAGAGAAGAGGGAACGGACGAAACGAAAATTGCGAGAATAGCCGACTCTGTTCTCTTCCGTTTTCATTTTCGTGGAAAGTCAGCCGCGAAAAAAGGGAAAGGTGTTAAAACAGCTTTTAATTACTTCTCCGATGGCCCAGCTACTTTTAACGCGGCACCAGCCTCCTTTCTCCGTTCGGCAGGGCGCAGCGTGGAGGACGACACCTCGCAGTCTCGGTAGATTTACTCGCAGCTGCATCTGACCCCCTACTGCGATTCTCTCATACATATTTGTTGGACTTTTAATTACAGCTTAATTCAGGGCCAGGGAAGATCCTACGGGCCGAAGATTCCCGGATGTTAATTACGCTCTCCGTTTCATCGCTGTTCCGTGCTCCCTCGTTCCCGACCATTTGCCGGTGTTACGGCCGCGTTAAAAAAATGTTCGTTACGCTAATTCCAGGCGTGCGAGCGAATTAAAATCGTTGAATCGATGCTCGAGTAATTGTACGCATAAATGCATTCGTTGCGCGGGCAATTATTATCGTACGCGGATAATTATAACTTTACGAGAACAATAATAATTGATACATTCGGTTTACGCACGCACGCGTAAGCTCGACGCTCGCAGGCATCGGATAGAATGGGTTAAAGCGAGCTGGCCGGCCTAGGACGAAGATGAATTTGCGGAAGCGAGTACCCCTGTTTCGTACTACCCTCGAGGCATGTACACAGAGGCGATACGCCGTAGAACCGATACGAGCGGAGGAAGTTGCTCAGGCAGTCGAAACACTGTTCCAGTCGGCGTTGCCGCGGGTAACGGACGCTGCGTTGCGTAGTTTACGGTTCCGGCGTAAAGACGACGTTGTGAAATTCGTATTACCGTGTTTGTGTCTACGAGAGGGAGATCTCGAAATTAAACGAAACATGAATTAACCGATTAACTCCATGCGCATCGGGCTCGGTGAACGCACAATAATCTCTGAGGGTCTTTCTCGTTATTTTACTTCGCCGGCGAGCAAACGTGATTGCGAGCGATTATACTGCGTTATTAGCATCCCTCTGGTTATACAACTGGAATCTTATACTATCTTTACTGGCATTTCCCGTCGCGGCTCGAGTCATTATACGAAGAGGTACGAACCATAGAACTGTGATTCGCTTTTCGGAATTGAAAGATACAGGTGTTCTGTTAACATGCTTAATTACGTGATGACGTCGTGCAAGATAGATGATTCGGATTACGTTTTCTATAAACGTGTTAGCATTCGTAGTGGGAATCTCTTCTTGGCTTATACAAAGTATTTATTCAGAAAGTAGACAAGTAAACATGGGACATTTCATAAAATAGAAAAGCGTGCAATATGGCTAGTAGAAATAGAGCTATATTTTCATTATTCATAATATTTTTTTATTTTTTAAATGAATATAGTCGGGAATGTCTAAGAAAACTCCAGTCCAAATGATACAAATGCTTTGGTCGTTTTTAAGATTCTTGCTTACGTACGAACTGAATGATTTTCTAGGCGCGGATTTTCTTTAGATTTTCTAGATGCGGGAGTAATTAGAGATAATGACATCGAGTGAAACGACGTTCGTTCGCAGCGGACCGTGCTCGTTAGAGATCGCGAGGGCTTCGTTTCTGACCTTTACCTCGCAGCGTAAAAAGGGGATGTAACGACGTACCGAAGACGAATAATCGTAAAAATGAAACGCTGAAATAAAGGCGAAAGTAGAAAATGTTCGGCTGGAGCACGTTTCCCGAAGATACGACCGACGTAGAGCGTAGAAAAACGCGCGACCCCACGTCCTATCGTGAAAAATAGCGTCCTCGATGCTCGGTGACGTATATCTACGGCAGGGGATTCTGGTTAAAAATGAAAAATCTGTTCCTCTTTTGAATCTTTTACTCAAGATACGTGTCATATCTCGGTGTCGTTGGTGGCATCTTTAAGGCGGAATAAGTGGAAATAACTGTACGATTCGTCGATCATAAGTTTTTCTCGTTTAGCGTGATCAGTTAACCAATTCTAAATTAATGTAGATTTTGTTTATATGTAGATTTATACTATAATCATAGATGAGACTGCAAACTCGAGGTGTTTTTTCTTCTCCTTAGAAAACAATTAAGAAACCGTGTTTGTCGACGCGAAACGCGAATATTTGCTTGCGGACGGAATAGTGAAAATAATTAATTCGCGGTAGATCGGAGCAAAGAGAAGTTGTTTGTACAAGTGTATCAACGCCGAAGTAACTTTCCTAATAAATGTTTTGGAGTTTCCAATTTCCGAGCGAGCACCATCACGCGTTTTATTCCGTAATTTCACCCATTTTTATAGCGCAGGTAGGTGGTATCGGGGAACCGTTTTCGCGAGAGTAACGTGGATACGCCCAGCGCGCCATAATGCACCAAAACAATTGGGAACCATTAAGAACATTGGGAACGGAACGAAATAAAACGATTCGTAGGAAAGTTTTTCTCTTTGCGTCCCCGAGCGAAATAACAATTCTAGTAGCGGGGCAAGAGAGTTTAAACGAACCGCGCGGCCGCACATACGCGCACCGCCCCGTGCCGTGGGAATGCTCTTTTAAAACGTGCTCTCTCGCCGGGAACACCTCGCGTGCCGCCCTTTATTTCTCACTCGTTGGATCGCAATGACTCAAATTTATGAACGTCCTTCCTCCGTGACACCAAAATCGTTTATTCGAAAAGGTCGTTGAAAATAATTACAATTCCCCGTTTGTCGGAATTGTCGACTGACCAATTAACAAATTTTCGTTGTATTCTGTCCATCGCATGGCGTGGGAGTGCTTTTTAAAAAGTACTGTCTCACCGGGAATACCTCGCGTGCCGCACTTTATTTCTGACCCGTTGGATCGCAATGACTCAAATTTATGAACATTCTTTCCCCGTCACACGAAAATTGTTTATTCGAAAAAATCGTCGAAAATAATTACAATTCCTTGTTTGTCGGAATTGTCGACTGACGAATTAACAAATTTTCGTTGTATTCTGTCCATCACGTGCCGTGGGAGTGCTTTTTAAAACGTGCTCTTTCGCCAGGAACACATCGCGTGCCGTCTTTTATTTCGTTGGATCGCAATAACTCAAAGTGAATGTTGTTTCCCGTCACACGGAAATCGTTTATACGAAAAGACCCTCGAAAATAATTACAAATCGTAGTTTATCGGAATGTACTGATTTTTGTGATAATCAAACTGAGTTTGAAAATAGTGCCCGATCTCTCGGGAAGGACTTTAAATATGATCTGCGTGGATTGAAGAAAGAGCAAATAAAAGAAACGCTTACCGAACAGTCGTTGAGGTAACAGAATTCACCGGAAGCTGAGGTCGGTACCCAAAGATGTTCTCCATTGAGCGCGGTAGGACCCCAATCGGGTGTCGATCGGGGCTCGCGGTGACCGCCACTCGTTCCGCCCTCCTCTCTCCCTCTGAAACCGCAAGACACTCGATTACAGAGTGACGCTTCGATATCGGCCCGGCGCGCCCTTGCAATTGACGTTGATTCCTCCGCGATCTACAGAAATTTCATTAGTGCCCGGAACAATACGCGTCTCTCGAATCGTGATAAACAAACGAATCTCTTATTCGCTCAAATATATTATATTTTTTACACCAGAGGAATCAACCAAAACTGCGCAGCTCACCTTGGCCAAGAGACACCGATTCACGAGACACAACAACGTAACGGTTACACGATACGTAACGACACCAAGCTCGTTCTCGTCATGCTGTAAATACGTACAATATCGTCGATTTTTGTTAAGTAGGATCGCGACTACACCGCGTCATCCTGATTTTAATCGTAAATCATGCTTCCTTTCATCCAATAATTCCTTTCACACGTTTAGGTACTACTAGATTGCGGAATTGATACGTATTACAATAAAAAAATCATACTTTAACTTGAAACACGTCGAGAGGGAAATGAAAAATAAAAAAATGTTATATTTAATTTATATATTGTTTAACGTGTAATCCAGGTTCCTCTCAGACATGTAGGTATTACCAGATAGCGGATTCGATCAATAAAAAAATTGTACAAGATGTAACTTAAAATACATCGGAAGGACGATCAAAAGTAAAAGTATGTTACGACATTTAAAGGTCAAAACAAATTTCTATCCAGTTCTCAAATCGATGCCGTAAACATTTTATATCTGATTTGAAAAATCTGCAGTCCGCTTGTTACTATTTCTCGTCAATCGTCATCGTACATACCGAACAGAAATCGTGCGAAACTCTCGTTTAACAAAAACGATCGATCGTTCATTGCGTCGACGAACAGAACTCCCCAAATAATATGATAGTTATTACTCAACACTGAAGTTGTTAGAAAAGACAGGCAGGCACTTACTTACTTTCAATTCTCTGGTCATCGTCGAGAACGCAAACGCATTATATTCTATGTAACAATTTAAAATGCGTTTGAAATATCGTGGCAATTTCAAGTACCATTGCACTTTTGTATACAACAACAATTTGAAGGGTGGAAACACAAATGCTTTACGTAATGCGGGAAACGAGCCTCGTCGAGATTTTGCGAAACTCGCCGGAATAAATTCCGGTAAAAATTCGTCGTGGATCTTTATAAAATTAACGAAGGCAGTCGAACTAAATTAACGGCGCTCGTACAACGAGTACAAAAGCAACGTTGTCGTTCTGCTGGAAATTACAATTGCTCTCAAAGGGACTGTATTTTCCAGCTCTTCCCAAGAATAGTAATTAAAAAATAATAACGAGGAGCGATTCCTCTGCCGCGTGTTGCCAAGCGTAACAATTCTCATGAATTTTTAAAGCGAACGTTACATCCTTCCTCTTTTAATCTGTCTTCTCATAATATACGATACCAGCTCCGATCATGAGAATTACATAACGTTAACAAGTGTTCCGAACGAGATGACGCGCATTTATTTTAATAATCAACGAATGGGAAACGTTTTATATACTCGTATCGCGATTCGAGATATCGTAATGTAACGACGCGTCGATGCTCGCTAACAGCTTCATGAGCCGACGCGACCTTATATAAATGGATTAAACGGCATAAAAAAGTGAAGTGACCTCGGTCGTGGCTCGACGCGGCATAAAACTCGAACGACCCGAGTCACCCCGGGCCTTCGTACTCCCTTCCGACGACCGTATAAAAATTTTAGGCCGCGTAAGCCAGGCGGACGAGACTCGCGCCGGGCCGAGCTTTCCGCGTAATTAGTCCGTGGAAATTGGCGGGTATCTGGGTCAAACGCGATACGGAAAAAGGGAACGCGAAATGACGTTACGCGGCTCTTCCCGGTACATATCGAAACGTTCCGATACCAGCCGTCGGGNTTCCGGTAAAAATTCGTCGTGGATCTTTATAAAATTAACGAAGGCAGTCGAACTAAATTAACGGCGCTCGTACAACGAGTACAAAAGCAACGTTGTCGTTCTGCTGGAAATTACAATTGCTCTCAAAGGGACTGTATTTTCCAGCTCTTCCCAAGAATAGTAATTAAAAAATAATAACGAGGAGCGATTCCTCTGCCGCGTGTTGCCAAGCGTAACAATTCTCATGAATTTTTAAAGCGAACGTTACATCCTTCCTCTTTTAATCTGTCTTCTCATAATATACGATACCAGCTCCGATCATGAGAATTACATAACGTTAACAAGTGTTCCGAACGAGATGACGCGCATTTATTTTAATAATCAACGAATGGGAAACGTTTTATATACTCGTATCGCGATTCGAGATATCGTAATGTAACGACGCGTCGATGCTCGCTAACAGCTTCATGAGCCGACGCGACCTTATATAAATGGATTAAACGGCATAAAAAAGTGAAGTGACCTCGGTCGTGGCTCGACGCGGCATAAAACTCGAACGACCCGAGTCACCCCGGGCCTTCGTACTCCCTTCCGACGACCGTATAAAAATTTTAGGCCGCGTAAGCCAGGCGGACGAGACTCGCGCCGGGCCGAGCTTTCCGCGTAATTAGTCCGTGGAAATTGGCGGGTATCTGGGTCAAACGCGATACGGAAAAAGGGAACGCGAAATGACGTTACGCGGCTCTTCCCGGTACATATCGAAACGTTCCGATACCAGCCGTCGGGTATACCTACGAGGAGTACTGTGAAAAAGGAATATCTACGAACATTCGACATCGACGCGGCAGAGAATTTCTGATACGCGACACTAAAAATCCGAAGGGTTTAAAGAAATGATGATTGGTCCATATTCAATGTTTCTTACTATGTTTTTTGTTGATTATAGAGCGGCCCTTGAAAATTAATGCTTTGCACTCTATTTACTAGCTCGTTTGCGTCGAATCAAAGTCCTTTATTTCAAGACCACATAAATTCGACCTACTTGTTCGCAAAATAATTTTTTCACGTAAAATTCAGAACTTTTTGCTCATTATTAATACCGATGTTTCACCTTTATGGTTTTACAATGTGGAATTCACATCAATTGTATTATTTTTTAGATGTACTTTTTTACATGGAAATTTTTAATATGATACGATACGTGTCTCACTCGATGTTTCATCCTATGAATGAATGATTTTATAAAATTACAAGCAATGGAATTTCATATTTCTATCATTTCTTTAAGCTCTCTCTGTTTATTCATTTAATGTTTTGTAGGTTTCACAAACTTTTAATCGGATTTGTGTCTTTGCGTTGGAGTAATTAACATGTGCGGTGTATTATACATATATAATCCATTCTTATACAATTTCAACATAATTCCCATATTCAATGTTTCTTACTACATTTTTTGTTGATTATAGAGCGGTCCTTGGAAATTAATGCTTTGCACTCGTATGTCATGCTGGAATTGACAATTTGTTAGAGATATGTCCAATGTTGGCAATGCTTACTGTGACGTATGTTCCGGTCACGTCTACGTTGTTCGTAGGTTCTCTCTCTGCCATGATGTGCAGTTGCATATTTTCGATTAAAATTCCTTTATAATATAATATGTTATCATTTGTGTGTATTCTTCTATTTAAGTCTATATTCTATTACAAATATATAAATATATATTCACAATATACGTAAGTGTCAGATAGCCTTATGTCCCACGACCCACTTAAGACAATTCGAAACAACATTGAAAATCAATCGAATGCAAAGGGTTAAAATAGCTGTTCATGATGTCAGCATTGACTTTTTCTATTTTAATGAAAGACAAATTATTCAAATTCAGAACGACTACCGAGTTCATTTTAATGTCTCCACTCTGCGGTACAGCTTTTACCGCTGCGTCGATTCGCACAATGCGCTTCCCAGGGCGATCAGATTCCAAATCACGTTTAAAATAGAAAAATATAGTCAAACCAGTCAGTCTGGCAAGCCGTACAATATATTGTCTTACGTTTGTCGGTAGCGTCGTGATACGAATTCTAATTTGGACGTTGTTGTAGGAAGATCGTGGAATAGAGTACATGCCAATTCAGTAATAGGTATCGTAGAAGCTATGTTCGGTCGCTGGAAACTACCAATTAAGAGCTAGTTACACGCTGTGCCAAGAGCAGAATCCACTCGATCCATCAACCAGCTGTTCCCGTAATAATTAACAACGATGATAAAGGCAATCATTTACTTGATTACGCGGTTCTCGATTACGCAAAGTAATATCGTTATATTATTAACACTTTATAAATATCTGTACAGCAGGAAACGTTCTAATAATTTCAGCAATTAGTAAATCGTAAATTGTTCACGGGTAAAGGAAAATGTGTAAACGTAAACGAAGGAAATAGAAGAGCCAATTACGTCCCGCGTGAACGAGCAAAGAGCGGAAGAGATTATACCGGGAGTACCGATGTCCGGGAATAAATTGTAAATACGTGTACGTGAATAACAGAAGGAGCAGGGCGCGGGACGGCCGCGCCGTGTGTAGAATTAGTTGATTAATAATGAACGCGCTGCGCGGTGGTTAAAGATTAACGAACGTCCCCACGGAGAGGGTGTACGCGGCGGTAATACCGGAGCCTGAAAATTTCATCTATCGATAGACCGTGGACCGGCCGACCGCACTCAGTCCACGACCCCTTCGAGATCTCTCAATATTCAAACCTCGATTCCGTGGTTATCGTTCTTCGTCCTGTTCAGCGAATCTTTCCTTTTACTAAACCGAAGTCGGGCCGGATCCGTCTCGAAGAATTCGCCTAATCTCATAC
This sequence comes from Ceratina japonica, assembly GCA_019453355.1. Classification (NCBI taxonomy): domain Eukaryota; kingdom Metazoa; phylum Arthropoda; class Insecta; order Hymenoptera; family Apidae; genus Ceratina; species Ceratina japonica. The sequence continues at coordinate 130,818 of SMSR01016126.1, read as the reverse complement.
GACCTTTAGGAAAAATACTGAAGCTTTGAATAATAATTAACTGGAACGTCGCCAGTGCCGTCCCGATCGATATTTAAGATGACCGTGCGAATAATTTATGCTCGAAACACGCCCGGCCAATGTGCACGGGTAATGAATTATTATCCGCAGATAATTAATCCTGCGTTAATTACGGTACACGATGCGGAAGATAAACCCATAATGCTTCCACGAAACATCGACAGCCATAGTGATTGACTCGCGCTTCAATTATCTTCGGGTCGAGNCCGTCGGGATGTATTTAGGTCGAAAATTGACTAGTACAGAAATTATAGTTTTTGTCCTGGAATATTATACATGCAGGACACTGTGCATCACATAAAAAACTGCGTATGTAATTACTGCGCATGGTTAACTCGGACCGCTTAAATCTTCGTTATCGAGAGAAGAGAATTTTCCACATAATTTCCGTTCCCATCGAAATAGAATCTCGAGTTTTACGACAAGGTACGTAGGAGCAAAATCTTTGTACCGTCAAGATTGCCCATCTCATTTAAAACGATCCCTGAGAGCGTTCACTAGTAAAAAAGAAAACTGTCTTATAATATTTTCTGCTGCTCATCTCGGAATAAAGAGGGACATTTCCAGCCCTATCAACGGTTCCATCGTTATTAAAAGCGTAATCTATATATAAACGCATACATTGTGATGCACGATACAATCTGAATTTATCATCGACGGTACGATAAATAGGTCGTTCGTTTGTACGAATTACATTATGTGCATTATGCCACGTATGTTTAACTTCCCGCATAATGAAAGGGTCGAACGATTTATGGCGAGCATGCGAATTTACTTGGGCGAGCAATATAGTAGACAGATTTATCGCGAAAGAAAATAACGACGATTAGTCGTTTCGCCTCCCCCCCCCCTTCCGTACCGGTTAAATAAAATTCGTTTCGCGTCGAACGATATTTCATATAACGGCGTCCTGACGTTCCTGGCAACCTCGAAACGACCAATTACGACCGCATCCGCCGTGATCTCGGAAATTAAATTCTACGGCACGCGTTGGGCCGGACACGACGTAACCGCGAATCGTTCCCGGGGAACTTGTAAGGTAACGTTAAGACTCTGGTTATCCGACTCGGTTCGGCTTCCATGTCCGCGAAGGACAAAGTCGCGGCGAACGTGCGACGTTCCATGGATCTGCCGCGACCGCGGTGTCGGGTAGCCACGGTTCGATTAGACGCGTCGCAGTTCTAATCAACCTCNATCAACATTTTCCACGTTTCGATAATATTTATTTTATTCTGTATACGCATCACACTCTTGTCTTATAATGTCTTGGTATCGAATATCTCGATATCACCTATTTCTGTCAGACCTCGATCGCTAATGACTGTATGGATTTCACGTATTTATAGCGAAATTTAATACCCTGAGCAAGTATATAATAACAGAACATATAGTATGATATTTAAAGGATTACGCGACATTCTCAGTGAATTTCCTAAATTGTCCTGCGAGTTATATTTCCTATAAAAGTCTTTCGGAGAAAAGTCTATTATTAAATACATCTCGATTTAAATTTCATAAAACTCGATTAATTCTATTAAATGAAATTGACTTTTATATAGAACGTGGGCACATTGACGTCGTTGCAAGAACTCAATTGGCTGATAACACGTTGGACAGGATTAATAAAATATATTGAAGAATTCTGAATTCCACAGTCTAAATCTATCAGAATATTCATTACGTTTTATAATCGTAAACATCCGTGATGCCAAACGTAAATAATATTCACTTTCTCAATTGCAGGGATGTAAAATATCTGTCGTAATTACGGACATTAAATTCCCTCGTACTTCTCAGAATCGTTTCACAGAGAGAGAGAGAGAGAGTGTCCCTTCCTAATTATTTGCAATTATCGTACGCACATTATTCGTTACCTCCCATATATTAACGAACTGTATCACTAATAAATATACCAGAGCGAAAGACACTGGCTCAATCAATTGTCAATTGAAAAAACGGAATCTAAATCGAGACATCCTTCACTTATCGAACGACAAAGATTTTGCGGTACAGAGAGCTTAGAATAGACCGTGGGTCTAGACTGTAGACGAAATTCAATCTCCGGTTTGCGGTACGGAGGGAACGGGAAACATCGGACTGCGCCGCGCCGGGAGAGATTGATTTCGATACGATTGCCCATTGGCCGTGATTCGATTACGTCCAGAGCCGAGTCGACTTCTTATAGAGCCATTAGAAACTCGTTAACTTGTAAAACTTGTTTCGCGTTTGACAAGGGAGAAAAAAAGTGGCGACCGACGATAAAACGGTATTTAACCGACGACACGCAGATCGAACACGGTTCTAAACGCGTCGCGATCAAAATTACAGCTGTCACCAATTACGAGATGATCCATCTTTTTATTCTCCGTCGGGATGTATTTAGGTCGAAAATTGACTAGTACAGAAATTATAGTTTTTGTCCTGGAATATTATACATGCAGGACACCGTGCATCACATAAAAAACTGCGTATGTAATTACTGCGCATGGTTAACTCGGACCGCTTAAATCTTCGTTATCGAGAGAAGAGAATTTTCCACATAATTTCCGTTCCCATCGAAATAGAATCTCGAGTTTTACGACAAGGTACGTAGGAGCAAAATCTTTGTACCGTCAAGATTGCCCATCTCATTTAAAACGATCCCTGAGAGCGTTCACTAGTAAAAAAGAAAACTGTCTTATAATATTTTCTGCTGCTCATCTCGGAATAAAGAGGGACATTTCCAGCCCTATCAACGGTTCCATCGTTATTAAAAGCGTAATCTATATATAAACGCATACATTGTGATGCACGATACAATCTGAATTTATCATCGACGGTACGATAAATAGGTCGTTCGTTTGTACGAATTACATTATGTGCATTATGCCACGTATGTTTAACTTCCCGCATAATGAAAGGGTCGAACGATTTATGGCGAGCATGCGAATTTACTTGGGCGAGCAATATAGTAGACAGATTTATCGCGAAAGAAAATAACGACGATTAGTCGTTTCGCCTCCCCCCCCCCTTCCGTACCGGTTAAATAAAATTCGTTTCGCGTCGAACGATATTTCATATAACGGCGTCCTGACGTTCCTGGCAACCTCGAAACGACCAATTACGACCGCATCCGCCGTGATCTCGGAAATTAAATTCTACGGCACGCGTTGGGCCGGACACGACGTAACCGCGAATCGTTCCCGGGGAACTTGTAAGGTAACGTTAAGACTCTGGTTATCCGACTCGGTTCGGCTTCCATGTCCGCGAAGGACAAAGTCGCGGCGAACGTGCGACGTTCCATGGATCTGCCGCGACCGCGGTGTCGGGTAGCCACGGTTCGATTAGACGCGTCGCAGTTCTAATCAACCTCTCTCTCGCACTCGAATTATTATCGGCGTCTCAATCTTCCGAAATAGAAAAGTCTGAGCAACGGCACCGAGTAAAAGATACACCGATACCCGCGTAGCGCAGGGTAGAACTAAATTGCCTTCTACCCACGTAGGCGCGTATCGCAACGAGAAAGAAACCTACGACGCGTTGGGAATATTACCCTTGCCGTCTTTGCATCTCGTTTCAATCTTAGGAACGATGAGAGAATTCGAATACGTATAAGGAGCAGATACGTAAGACGGAGCAGCGAGACAGAATCGCACAAAATTGTATTCAAATCTATAAAAACTGTTACTTCCTGTATATTTTATAACACTTTTTAATCAGCGTCAGTAAATCAGATTTAAAGACGAGTTTGTAATCATTCTAGTATTCTATCGTTACTATTTGTATGCTCGCGTGTCTACAATCCTTTACATATTTCTCTTAGTTTTCGAAGTGTTTTTGCCTGCCAAAGCAATACGAAATACTCACGCAAACATGCGTGCTCAAAATTCGTGTCTGTCAGGGTGGGCAGCAGACCCCGATCGCAAACCTACGCAATTCTCATGTCCCCAATTTTAGTTCCTCGTTGCCTATCGGGCTTTCGTAAATAGCGATTGATGAAAGCTTTGTAAATAGTAGTTAGCGAAACAGTAATACGTTTAAGCAAATACACAGCATAGTTCTCAAACGGACCCATCTATTTAACTCCAATTATTGTTTATCCTTTTCCTTTTCTCTGCAGGTGTTTCCTATTTACATTTCGTCATGTCTTCTTTCTTTTATGCTTTCTAATTTGATTTTATGTTATTCTCGATTTGTTACGTGCCGTTCTTTTGTCACATTACTGATTAAAAACTGTCAATATTTTTTAAATCGGCCTTCAATAGCAAAACGAGCTCGAACACCCTTTAAATAAATGTAAATTCAAATCTCCGGAACCCCATGTTAAAATCAGCGAGTGTGTGATCATTGTTGAAATTAATTATACCTGCAAGCTGGCGCACAGCTACGAGGCAATAATGCGAACAGTATCGAGTCACTTCTCTCTGAAAATGTTACTGCCTCCGGACGCTTAATTTAACGCGGGCGAACAACGTTCGCATCCTCGAATAGCAAGTACATCAACCGTCGTTGCTCGCTTCCGTGCATCATCGTTTCCAACGCCGAGAGCGACCGCAATTCGGCGCGCGGCGACGAGAACGAGCGATACAAACGCGTACGAACGGAAAGCACATAGAAACCAAACAAAAAAAAAAGTAAAACAGGAAAATAAATAAACGAGCAGTAAACACGAACGAAAAGAGAATTACGTCGACGATGTTGAATCGAACGGAAATTGGAGGAGGCTACCGATTCGCATCGGGGAGCCGTTCGCGATGAGCGCGTCGACTGCTCGCGTTCGAACGTCCATCGATCGGTCCATCGCTCGATCGTTTTCGACGAGTGTTAGCGACGGCAACGAGCAGAGTAAACAAACGTTAGTTCGAAAAGATCAAGAGCGGATTAATTCTAGGAAAACAATCGAGATTTTTCACGATCTCATATACTCCATTCTCGCACGCTCGATGGACGGTTATTCTCGTATAAAGGACGACGCGGCGTTACGAGTGCAGACTCGATCGGCGGAATCGATCGAGCGAGCAGGTCCAGGTTCGGGTCAACAACGTCGACGGGGAATTGGAAAGCTGGATGCAAAACGGAACATCGAAAATATTCGGAAGTAGAGAACCGTTCCGTTCACCAGACGTACCCACCCTCTTGGAGGTCGAGCCTCGGTGCTTGGCAGCAGAGCTGTGTACCTCGTCTGCGCCTCGGTGGGCAGGACGATGTCGACGCTTTTCGATCGTATGCTCTGTTGAGGGACGGCCAACGAGTCGACGTCTTCGCCGTGGCCGTTCTTGTTGTTGAAGCAAGAGTCGACGGACGCGGCTCGGTCTCTCTTCAGCTCCGGGACAGTCAGAAATATATCTCTGACGACGAACTTGGCTTTCCCCGCGTGATTCGCACCGTCGTTGTCGTCGTCGTCGTCGTCGTCGTCGTCGTCGTCCGCTCTCTCCTCGTTCTCCGTCGAGCCGACCGCCGTCGGCAGATCGACGGGGTACGAGGTCAGAGCCACTTGTCGAGCGAGTTTCGGGGACGCGAGAGATTTTCTGCGCTGTCTCTCGGGGAACAAGCCGCCGCCGACGTCGCCGAGGGTGGTAACGTCGGCCGGACGTTCGCGATCTTCCGGGACGATTGACGCCGGCTCCGGTTCTGACTGCGGTTCCGATTCGGGCTCGGGGCTCGTTTGAGAGACGTCCAGGTCTTTTTCAGCGAAGGTCGTCAACGTGACTCTGATCTCGGGACTACCCTCGCTCCTGTCGATCACCTCGGCGTTTTCGTCCTCCTCTTCCTCTTCTTCGTCCTCGTCCTCCGACGTGTAACCGTCGTCCTGCTCGTCGTCGAGCTCGTCCCTCGACGAGCCATCGTCCTCGTCCTTGGTCGCATGTAGATTCTTGTATTCCTCAACGCAGGCACAGTGGTAACACCCGGAGACCTGTATCGTCGGCGTCTCGGAGCGTCGTACGCCTACGAGGGACTGCTGGCTGGACGAGGATCCGTAACTCCTCTCGCAGACGTCGAAGCTCTTCGACCTGCGATCGCTCTGCAGCTGCGGCACTCGCAGCGTGGACGCGCGTCTGGCGCGCGACGAATCTTGAGACCTCGCCGGTGAACAGGACGAAGACGAGGAGGAAGTGGTCCTCGTGGACCTGACGTCCTTCGCGTCGTCCTGCCGTTTCGCCTCGAGCTGGATCTCGTCGAACGAGGCCGACCTGACCTGCTTCGGCACCTCGAGGCTCGACTGCGACTTCATCTCCGCTCCCGTTGGGGTGCGCGACCTCTTGAAGGTCGAGCGCAGTCTCTGCATTATCGCTTGGCAGCTATCTGCCGAGACTCGACTCGTCGTCGAGCGCGAACTGCGGCGACGACACCGGTCGTACGTACCGGGCCAGAGCTTCCTCTTCCTCCTCGACCTCCTGCGCCTCCTCGTCCTCCGCACCCTGAGGAGCGGGACTCGAGCTTCGTTTACGAACAACGATCGTCCGACTCTCGATGATCTCGGTAAGCGAGGAACTCACCTCGAGCTGACACCGGCCGTACCCTTCCGCCACCGTCGACTTAGCCGCCGGTCTGCAGCCCATCATAAGCGAGAATCGAGTCCCACCGAGATCCTCTGCCCTTTTCCTTTTCCCTGGTCGCTGATCGTTCCCACGTGATCGCCGATGTACTCTTCGTTACACGTATTTACTCGCACTTGTCCTACGGTCGGTCGAGCTCGAAGTTCGAGGCACGTTTCGCATGCGTACAATTGTTTCCTCCTTTGTTTTTTACCGCGCAATCGGTTTTAATTTTTGTTTGACGATTATCGTCGACGTTCACCGTTCACTTTACCGGGGAGAATTGGAATTTTACTGGCGGTCGTTCGCGAATGTTATGAAGTCACTGCAGCCTCGAACCCGTGGAGGAACGAAGAACGGTCGATCAATTAACGTCCATGGTGGCCGGCGCAAGACACGAGTCGCAAGGTCGTGGTCGCGCGTGGTACACCCTTCGGGAGAAAGAGAGAGAGATCTGTTCGCTAAAATTACATTCCGATCCGGGACGCGTCCGACGGCCACGTGGAAACGACGCGACGCGACGCGGCGTCCTCGATCGAAGTCAGTGTTTGCGATTCGAACTCGTTCTCCTGGCCGACGGAATTTTCTCCTCAACGGCGAACGACGATCGCGCTAAGCATCTCGAATTAAACGCTCCTTCGTCGAGGACGAAAAGACGCTCTTCGGCCCAAGGCTCTCAATCGTCTAGCCGTAATTTGATCGCACACCAAAGACGACGCGTGAATTACTCTCTCTCTCTCTCTCACACTCTCTCTCTCTCTTCTCGCTTCCTACGCACGTTTTACCTTGTTCGTCGAGATCGATTAATTTAGCTTCCGTTCTCGTTCGCGATTCTTAATTCACTGATGCTCTCTCGTCGACTTCGAGAAATTGACAACGGAAACACGAAATCGATCGCGATCGACGGATGCTCCGTCGTCGGAAATCTGGTTCGAAACATGTTTGACAAATTTTCCGTCAGGCGCGACGACGAGGTCGCGATCGTACATCATCGTTTGTATAGCGATTTTCTCAACTCTCTTATCGCGAATCCTCGAACTTAACTATAGCGACAGGTTCATTTTAGAAGAATTTCCAGCGAAAAATTCGACCGGATCGAGATCCTTTGTTCCTTTTGTCGCGAAAATTTTTGTCCATCGAACTTCAACGGTTCGCGCAGATGAGTCAAAAATTGGCGGCGCAACACGGTGTTTGCATCGAAATCNTCGAACGTCCATCGATCGGTCCATCGCTCGATCGTTTTCGACGAGTGTTAGCGACGGCAACGAGCAGAGTAAACAAACGTTAGTTCGAAAAGATCAAGAGCGGATTAATTCTAGGAAAACAATCGAGATTTTTCACGATCTCATATACTCCATTCTCGCACGCTCGATGGACGGTTATTCTCGTATAAAGGACGACGCGGCGTTACGAGTGCAGACTCGATCGGCGGAATCGATCGAGCGAGCAGGTCCAGGTTCGGGTCAACAACGTCGACGGGGAATTGGAAAGCTGGATGCAAAACGGAACATCGAAAATATTCGGAAGTAGAGAACCGTTCCGTTCACCAGACGTACCCACCCTCTTGGAGGTCGAGCCTCGGTGCTTGGCAGCAGAGCTGTGTACCTCGTCTGCGCCTCGGTGGGCAGGACGATGTCGACGCTTTTCGATCGTATGCTCTGTTGAGGGACGGCCAACGAGTCGACGTCTTCGCCGTGGCCGTTCTTGTTGTTGAAGCAAGAGTCGACGGACGCGGCTCGGTCTCTCTTCAGCTCCGGGACAGTCAGAAATATATCTCTGACGACGAACTTGGCTTTCCCCGCGTGATTCGCACCGTCGTTGTCGTCGTCGTCGTCGTCGTCGTCGTCGTCGTCCGCTCTCTCCTCGTTCTCCGTCGAGCCGACCGCCGTCGGCAGATCGACGGGGTACGAGGTCAGAGCCACTTGTCGAGCGAGTTTCGGGGACGCGAGAGATTTTCTGCGCTGTCTCTCGGGGAACAAGCCGCCGCCGACGTCACCGAGGGTGGTAACGTCGGCCGGACGTTCGCGATCTTCCGGGACGATTGACGCCGGCTCCGGTTCTGACTGCGGTTCCGATTCGGGCTCGGGGCTCGTTTGAGAGACGTCCAGGTCTTTTTCAGCGAAGGTCGTCAACGTGACTCTGATCTCGGGACTACCCTCGCTCCTGTCGATCACCTCGGCGTTTTCGTCCTCCTCTTCCTCTTCTTCGTCCTCGTCCTCCGACGTGTAACCGTCGTCCTGCTCGTCGTCGAGCTCGTCCCTCGACGAGCCATCGTCCTCGTCCTTGGTCGCATGTAGATTCTTGTATTCCTCAACGCAGGCACAGTGGTAACACCCGGAGACCTGTATCGTCGGCGTCTCGGAGCGTCGTACGCCTACGAGGGACTGCTGGCTGGACGAGGATCCGTAACTCCTCTCGCAGACGTCGAAGCTCTTCGACCTGCGATCGCTCTGCAGCTGCGGCACTCGCAGCGTGGACGCGCGTCTGCCGCGCGACGAATCTTGAGACCTCGCCGGTGAACAGGACGAAGACGAGGAGGAAGTGGTCCTCGTGGACCTGATGTCCTTCGCGTCGTCCTGCCGTTTCGCCTCGAGCTGGATCTCGTCGAACGAGGCCGACCTGACCTGCTTCGGCACCTCGAGGCTCGACTGCGACTTCATCTCCGCTCCCGTTGGGGTGCGCGACCTCTTGAAGGTCGAGCGCAGTCTCTGCATTATCGCTTGGCAGCTATCTGCCGAGACTCGACTCGTCGTCGAGCGCGAACTGCGGCGACGACACCGGTCGTACGTACCGGGCCAGAGCTTCCTCTTCCTCCTCGACCTCCTGCGCCTCCTCGTCCTCCGCACCCTGAGGAGCGGGACTCGAGCTTCGTTTACGAACAACGATCGTCCGACTCTCGATGATCTCGGTAAGCGAGGAACTCACCTCGAGCTGACATCGGCCGTACCCTTCCGCCACCGTCGATTTAGCCGCCGGTCTGCAGCCCATCATAAGCGAGAATCGAGTCCCACCGAGATCCTCTGCCCTTTTCCTTTTCCCTGGTCGCTGATCGTTCCCACGTGATCGCCGATGTACTCTTCGTTACACGTATTTACTCGCACTTGTCCTACGGTCGGTCGAGCTCGAAGTTCGAGGCACGTTTCGCATGCGTACAATTGTTTCCTCCTTTGTTTTTTACCGCGCAATCGGTTTTAATTTTTGTTTGACGATTATCGTCGACGTTCACCGTTCACTTTACCGGGGAGAATTGGAATTTTACTGGCGGTCGTTCGCGAATGTTATGAAGTCACTGCAGCCTCGAACCCGTGGAGGAACGAAGAACGGTCGATCAATTAACGTCCATGGTGGCCGGCGCAAGACACGAGTCGCAAGGTCGTGGTCGCGCGTGGTACACCCTTCGGGAGAAAGAGAGAGAGATCTGTTCGCTAAAATTACATTCCGATCCGGGACGCGTCCGACGGCCACGTGGAAACGACGCGACGCGACGCGGCGTCCTCGATCGAAGTCAGTGTTTGCGATTCGAACTCGTTCTCCTGGCCGACGGAATTTTCTCCTCAACGGCGAACGACGATCGCGCTAAGCATCTCGAATTAAACGCTCCTTCGTCGAGGACGAAAAGACGCTCTTCGGCCCAAGGCTCTCAATCGTCTAGCCGTAATTTGATCGCACACCAAAGACGACGCGTGAATTACTCTCTCTCTCTCTCTCACACTCTCTCTCTCTCTTCTCGCTTCCTACGCACGTTTTACCTTGTTCGTCGAGATCGATTAATTTAGCTTCCGTTCTCGTTCGCGATTCTTAATTCACTGATGCTCTCTCGTCGACTTCGAGAAATTGACAACGGAAACACGAAATCGATCGCGATCGACGGATGCTCCGTCGTCGGAAATCTGGTTCGAAACATGTTTGACAAATTTTCCGTCAGGCGCGACGACGAGGTCGCGATCGTACATCATCGTTTGTATAGCGATTTTCTCAACTCTCTTATCGCGAATCCTCGAACTTAACTATAGCGACAGGTTCATTTTAGAAGAATTTCCAGCGAAAAATTCGACCGGATCGAGATCCTTTGTTCCTTTTGTCGCGAAAATTTTTGTCCATCGAACTTCAACGGTTCGCGCAGATGAGTCAAAAATTGGCGGCGCAACACGGTGTTTGCATCGAAATCGAAGGTCGCGCGTCCGCCAGAAACCGTCGATGACCTACGCGAATCTCGACGCACTCGAGGTCGTCAAACGGCTTCGCCGACGAGTTTTTCAACCCTCTCGTCTCGTTCCTTCGGACGTCTTCGATCCCTCGCTCGCGCGTCGAGACTCCGTCCTCTGTAGCGAGCAGCGGCATCGATCGGTAGCCGACTAGCTTTCCACCAGACACATAATTCAATTTCTCGGCGACGTCGGACTGACAATCTATTCGACCGATATCACGTCAAATTCCATGGGACGGCTAACGTCGTTTCGTTTCCTCGAACGTTCCCGGTTCACCGGCTCCTTGACTTCCTCGCGTCACCCGTCGTCGAACTCGCGCGCGATAGAGTTCCGACCCGCGGAAAAAGAATGCACGCACGCGCGCGCGATTCGAATTATGGAAGAAACGAATCGACCGACGGATCCGCGCGATCACCCTGTTGCCGCTGTCCGAGAGGCAGCGGTCGCCGGCGACCCTCGTGTTCCGCGTTCGACGCGCAACGACGCTCGGCCAGTAGTACGCTACCCTTCGCGGGCGACGAGAACAAACGACGGCCGGAGCGCGTGGTCAAGTCGAAAGAGGAACGGCGACGAGTGCACGCGGTCGCGCTGCGCTCGGAACCGTAAGCGCGTTCGTCTTCCCGACGAGCGGGAACATCCGTCGTGGTCGTCGTTGTTCACAGGGGGTCGTCGATCGTGGAAGAAAACGGAACGAGTTATGCCATACGCTGGGCGACAGGGTAGACTGGTCGGACCAGTGACCAGGGCTTGGCGTTGGCGGATGCCGCGAGACTCAAAGTGGGGGTCGACGCTGGGCTGTCCTCTCCCTCTAACCCTCGCGCAACCCTCTTTCGCTCGCGCCCTCCTAACCGTCGTCGTCGGTCAGACATGCGCCCTCCGACGGATTCTATCCGTGCCCGTATACACGAATACGCGAATGAGGAACACCGATGCCGTCGCGTCACGGGACGACCAATTGGAGATTGCGCTATGCGACCGAGTCGAGCCGAGTCGAGCGTCAGGATCGGGGACGCAGGAACAGGTACGTGGCGCGACGCAGGAAGGGCAGACACGTGTGGACGTCGACTGCTCTCCCGACTACTGAAGTCCTCCACCGCCTCTTCTTTTTCTTTCATCCTTTTTCCTCTCCGCGCCACGAGGCTTCAGAGAGATATATGTATCTACCCCCGCGCCGTCAACGTCGCTCCGGCCTCTTTCATTTCAAGCTTTCCCACCCCTCGTTCCTTTTTTTATTACGCGTCAACGTGGACCACGAATTTTTCTGTTTCTAATACAGCACTCCTTTCGAACTGACTAAGTCAGATTCTTTTGAGACAAGTTTGTTCGGCATAGTACAGATATTACTTATTTAATATCTTCTAGTCGTTTCGTAAGAAGGCCTGCCGCTGGATTATCTGTTATCTGCTGTGACGTGAGACGTAGACGCGAACGTCCCGCGCGACATGGTCACCTCTTCGCGAAATATGAGACTACGATCCCACACGCGGCTATTCGCACTGAAGAGCCGGAAATTTTAAAATGTTAGTTTTCCTAATGTTAGTTAAATATGTAAGTCCGTAAAACGGAAGATCGAAGTTATTCAATATCGTCGTAAAGAGCGAACGGACTATCAATCGAAAGCGACTCTTCCGCTCTCGGGAGACTCACCTCCAGACGCTAACTTTCCGAGCTCGTCACCAATTCGTTAACCGTAACTTATGACCGAGGAGAGAACTTAGGACCGTCTCGCCGGGTGACCGCAATCGCGTATCGAAGATCGCCGACTCGGTCTGCGCGCGATAAGCGTTGGGAATAGGGAAGGGGATTCGGAACGTCACATTTTTCAATCGAACGGTTCCGCGTTATACCGACGCAACAAATGAGTTCGCATAGCGGAATGTCGAGCCACGGGCTAAAAATTATTTCAGTAATTCATTGCGTTGACGAGAATCGGACAAATGTTTTGTGGACAAAATTAATTTCACTACGGAAATCATATGAAACGTACAAAATGTTCGATCGGTGCGAATGGATATACGGTGGTACGTAACTTTGAAGATGTATTTAATAAATCGTGCGTAACGCTTATGCAGGAAAAGGGAATCGATTTTTTGTGTTAAGCGGTGATAACCAACAGTGCATCGATTGGTGGGAACTGTAAAATCGAGTAAAACGTGTGCAGCAGATTAGTATCGCCTTTTATTCGCCTGCAATATTCAAAGCGAGACGCTGTAGTTCGTAGCCCCGTTTCTACGCGGAATAATCGATACGACCGATCGGCGTCGCGAGATACGTTCTCGGTCGACCCGTGGAAACCGACACGATTTTCTTACCGTCCAGTCCGACCGACCGGCGACCGACCGCCTGAACGGACGCGAACACGAAATTTTTCAACCCCGACGAACACCCGTTTATTACTCGGTGCAGGAATAACTTTTATACATAACTAATGTAGTAAGCGATAACTAAAGTAGGCGCGCAAATTATTTTTGCATCGACCCGGTACTCGCGTCCAGCGAGAGATTCAAGAAAAACTCCTGTGCAGCGTCATCGATTTTTGGTTCGAATTTACATTTCCACGTATGGAAGCGTGGAACATGCAATATTGCGATTAGACCTCGCCGGTGCAAAGCTGTTCGTTTTTCTTCCTCGACAGAGAGCTTTCAATAAAGGCGAACGAATATTTGACAATAGAAAAATGATTGACACGAGACTCGAATTTCGATGGCCAACGTTATCTTNATCCGACTGACCGGCGACCGACCGCCTGAACGGACGCGAACGCGAAATTTTTCAACCCCGACGAACACCCGTTTATTACTCGGTGCAGGAATAACTTTTATACATAACTAATGTAGTAAGCGATAACTAAAGTAGGCGCGCAAATTATTTTTGCATCGACCCGGTACTCGCGTCCAGCGAGAGATTCAAGAAAAACTCCTGTGCAGCGTCATCGATTTTTGGTTCGAATTTACATTTCCACGTATGGAAGCGTGGAACATGCAATATTGCGATTAGACCTCGCCGGTGCAAAGCTGTTCGTTTTTCTTCCTCGACAGAGAGCTTTCAATAAAGGCGAACGAATATTTGACAATAGAAAAATGATTGACACGAGACTCGAATTTCGATGGCCAACGTTATCTTCTATTTTTCCTCGCACTACTATGTCAAAATGACTGGTTTGGTAATTCTGGTGTTAATCTCCGTTTCACAGGATAGAAGAAGAAGAACGGCGAGATCTACAGAGAACTATTATAGTTTAGGCAAACCGACAATAATAATTCTCTCTAAACGCGTCGCCCTCGATCACTCAAATGCAAAATTGATGATCCACCGTTTTAGACCAGAGCTTTTGCATTTTCGATCGATTTCATTGCCTATGCATTCGAAGTGCAACCTCCGCTCGTTAAAAATAAAATTTGTTCAACTGCACATTTCCGGTATCGATATTATATGTATATACCCAACTCATTGCATTTTGTCTGCACATAAGGCATCATCTCTGTCTGTCGTTAACGGCGATGCATACTTGTCTGTCGTTATTTTTAGTCAGATTACTATCAGTCAAATATACATACAAATAGCATCCGGATATACGTGACACAATTGATCGAAATCGAGCGTAATTAACTATAGTCATAGGTATTCATCCGGAGGAGGCAACATGAATAAAAGCAAACAATACGGACTATGTGTGCGAGTCAATAATATACAGGCAAGAAGCATAAATTGTAGGTAAGACTCGAGGCTCGTGTAGAACGAGCACTTCTAACAATTGGTAGATTCGGCTCGCGGCCACGTATCCGAACTGCTAGCCGTTTGTAATAAATAAATTATTAGTATCTCTTCGAATCGTTTCGCGATATCTCCGAAGACTTTATCGTTCCAATCGTTCATCGATTTTCATCGTACGACCAATCGTAAACTCTCGTATACGTCAATATTCAGTTTGCGATACGAAACTGCAGCTGTATGTCACGTGTTTCAACGTTTCTCGAGAGCGAACATTAGTTTACACGAGACAAACGAATATCTATTAGAATTTAAATTAGAAACGACCACGATCAGTTTCGTTTCTTAGATAGTTCGCTAGAAAAAGGTGGCCGTTTTAATTTAAATAAAACGCTCACGCGACGTGTAAGTCAGTATCGTGACAAAGTTTAAGCAAAGAAAAAAAGACAAATCAAAGATCGATCCGCGGAACGTTTTAATTTACGTTCTCATAAATATTCCATCGACGAAGGGGTCTTACGTGTACCACGTGTAGTTTAAATAGCACTCTCAGCTCTCTCGTTATGTTAAACATTTCGCGTTATTTGCGTTGCGTTTGCAGTACTGTAATTACCCTCTACTCCGCGGCGCTCGATCTAAATTCCGCGGCGAAGGTGACGCGGCTGAAAAAACTAAGTAAGATAAATCGATCCTCGATACGAATCTGTTTTAATATTAACGTTGTTCCGATTCCGGTCTCGAAGAAACAGAGCGATGGAAAATAAGACGTAGAACCGTTTTTCACTTTTAATAGATGACTAAATCTGAATCGATCAGTTCCGTGCTACATAGATCGTGCCTGGACGAGGAACGATCCATCGTACACAGTGAAGCAACGGTGATCGGGTAAAAACGAGAAAAACGCAGAGGGAATTGATATTCTAATCTATTTATTCGCGTTCCCCGTTGTCTCTCTCATTTCTCTCTAATTACTTTAATATTCCTGGCGGTACGAGTCGGTTCGAGCGATCCACGAATCACGCGTCACGCAAGCTATCCCGCGAGGATCGTCACGGATTTCTGTTGGCAAAAATGTCGAGGCTGACCGGTCTAAGTTATGCGCATACGTAATATAAAAGTCGCCTGTATCTACGATCATATATCTAAACGCGATTCTTTATTCCCCCGCGCCACGTACTCGCCGCTTTACCTCTTTTTTCCGTCCTACCTTAATCCTCACGCACCGTCGTCGTACACCTATGTACGTAACATACTTATACGTACGTACTGGCTGTTACGCACGCAAAAGCTTAGACGGGTCTTACAACGAAATAAATTTAACGCTCCCGTCGAAACGGTTGGCCCGACGTAGAGTACGATCTGATACGCGGTGTGTATCGGATCGACGAGAGCCCGCGGCTACGGATTTCGATTCCGAAATTTAATTTGTCCGATGAAAATAAATCTCTTGCTTCGGAAATATTTACTTCTCTAAAATATCGTACGATCGTGGCAATAAAAACTATATTTTATCACCGAATTATTTTCTGGTCGATGAAATTACACTAACGTCTGATTTTCTTTCAAACGAAATACTCGATATTAAAGAACGTCGTAGCGATATAGTGACCTGGAACATGTCCTACCATAAATGAGTCTTTTGAACGGTAAACTGCCCGATAAACGCGGATGGATTTAGCTCGTTCCGATTTAACGACCCGTATTGTATCTGTTCCATCGGTTAATTTAAATTCGATTAATCGTTATAGCCGGCAAGCGAGAAAGGCGCGACCAAAATTGGAAATGTCAGCGTGCGGCTTTTCCGTCCGCGAAGCAAATCCTTTGAAATGATTTAACGAGAAGCCGACAGCGTATCGTTCCTGTATATCCGGTCATCGATCGAGCGCCTACGTCTATGTAAGGTGCGAGTCGAACACCTCTCGGCTCGGCCTCTGAATCTCTTCAAGTTCTATTTTAGACTTGAACCTCGATTTCGTAAACTTCTATCAGAATCCCAATACCACGTGTTTAAGGTTGTATGAGTTTTTAAATAAAGAAATTTTGATTGTTATTAGATATCAATATAGATGTAGAGTACCTCGCAAACAGGCTCGAACTTTGATTGATGGAATTCGAACTCTCTATAAGTACTTCGGAAGACAGAAACACAGAACTCTTAAGTATAGTCGAAGCCATGCCAGATAGTTCCGAACCTTTCACAAGTACTTTGGTAAACGGAAGTATACTCGAATCTTGATCGAATGTATTCGAAACTTTTATGAATGTCGTACCAGGAATTCTCCGACCTTCCTATTCATTATCTCTTTATGTTTAAAATCAAATATAAGTTTTCCTAAAAGCTCATCGCTGCAAATATTGAACATAACTTTTTATTCAATTTCTTAAACTTTTGGCTTATACAACCTTAAATCACGTTTCTCGAATTAACACTGTATGCCGTATTTCGCATAAAAAACCGCAGTTAAATAATTATTGTTTGATTTATCAAGCTAGAGCGTACCTGTAAGGGTTTCAACAGCTGTTAATAAAAAAAATCTTTTCACACCCTGTTAAGCCTCTACCATCGCATCTAAAGATGGGTGGTATCCGTTCGCATCGCATCGTCGTTGCGTATTATCAAACAATAGATAGGATGATGCNCTACCATCGCATCTAAAGGTGGGTGGTATCCATTCGCATCGCATCGTCGTTGCGTATTATCAAACAATAGATAGGATGATGCAGAGATGATAAATAGACTGCGGATTTCATCCATATATAAATAAATTTGATATTCAGAAATTATGAATACTGTTCGTAATGCAGAAAGCTATTTAAAATGCGAAAAACCGGATGCACGTTTTAATGTTTAAACAGTAAAATAAATGTTTATCTAAATCACATGTTTCTTAAGACTCTACAGTCCTAAATATTTCATTTCGCATAAGAATCTGGGATCTGCTGATAAAAGTAAATTTAGACCCGCAACGGCGATAGGATGTCCGCGGACACCAGGTTTGCATTTCGATTTTGGTATCGGGTGGTGTTCGGGAAGGGCGAGGGTCGTCGGTGGGTAAAGTCGTCGGTCCTCGCCGACTGCCAACCTTTCCTCCGGCTCATCATCAGAGCACACTTCGAGTTCCGGTTCCGGTTCCTTATCTTCGCGGCACCGTAAGTTCGTGCCCTCCGCGAAGTGCACCCGTTGTCCCAGGTACGGCGACAATCCCATCAACCTACAATGCAGACGAGAAACACCGAGATGCTGTGGCGTAACGATAGAATGGATCGCTGCTGATATCGCCGAAGCACTGCCCTCGAGGGACGGGGCACACTGTCTTCTTTTAACGCGCACCATATACGTACAATCTCGTTTCGCCGTCGTAGGCGCGATCGATTCTACGTTCGCGAGGAACCGACGATTAGCCGACGAGGACCGGGACGAGACCGAGGATTTGGTTCGAGCGTGTACGGGGACTGAGGAGCGTAAAGCGTACCCTGAATCGCACAGGTACTAAGATGATAATAGTCTAAGAGCTCGGAGCTAAAAAGGTCTCAGAAATGACAAAGACTAGTTGTTTAATAATCAATTATAGTAGTAGTATGCTATAATCACTCGAGCCATTATTAGGACAGATATCGTGTCGTGAATAGTAAGGAGTACTAAAATAAGTTCACTAAAGCTGGAACTTTATGACCAGATTATATATATCAAATTATACGCTCCATCTCGCAATCTCGGACCTAACAAAACTTTTTGTCCAGTGAGATTTACTTCTCGATTTGGACACTCTAATGTAGTAAACAGAATATTATCTAAAGCCAATAGATTTTGTCACATTGTTGACATTTTTATTAACTCCAGCTCAGTCATTAGAAGAAAGCTTTGTTCTTTTTTTGCTTCTCAGTCGTTATAATATCTCTTTTTCTTTTTTTTTCTTTCTTTTTACTGCTCTGTACCACTCTCTTCAATATGTAAAAGGGTTAATTACCCGTGAATTAAATAAATAAATAAATAAATAAATAAATAAATAAATTATGGTAGTCAGATGTATGTAAGAACGGGGGTGATCAGTCCTGTCCTAATAACGGCTTGATCGTCCATAACATTTATGTATACCACTACTATAACCGAATACTAAAAACCTAATCACTGTCGTTTCAGATACATTTTTGCCTCTGAGTATGTGAAAAATGTACGAGCATCTGTATTCGCATTAACGAGGTGCGAATGGATAAATACTTAGTTCTTTAATGGGCTCAAACGAAATACTCGGGCTAATTCGATTATATATGATTTTATCGACGCGACTCATGGATTTATAGCATGCGTCGATGCACGTCAGTGATAGAAAAAAGAAGTAAACATTGGTACGTGTAAACGTCGCAGCGGAATAAGCTATGAATATTTCAGTGCGCGACGCGAGATCATTGATAGGCGAGCGTAACGTACCGTCGCATTATTATATCGTTGTCTAATGGCGATGGAAATTCAACGTGAAGTCTCGCGATCGATGAAATTCTTGACGCAACCGATCAAAGTGCAATAGGTTGTTTCAACAAGAACGATTTTCCGCGAGATACGTTCACATATATCATTATAAGAATCTTAAGTTTTTCTCTTCTCATCGACAGGTATACATATGTATAGGTACAATCAGGGACAGTGAAGTTTAGCCACCTCCTGCGTTTGTGTGCGTACCCTAGCGGGACACATTGAAATTTTGATATACATATACATACATATTGAAATATCGATGTGTTCCGCTAGGAGACGCACACATACGCAGGAGCTGGTTAAACTTCACTGTCCCAAGCCGTACAGTGTCCCAGTATTGATAGTGCAACCGTGTAAAGGAGTAATTGTGAAAGTATGTCGAAAATATGGAATGACTTTGTGTCATTTTAGATTTTATTTTCGAAAAAGTTGACTCGAAAACAAAACGTCAAATGAAAAAAATATATATTCCACGTTTTGATATTTTATTCTAGATGATAATGATTCCAAACCATCTCCGACTTATGTTAACTTTCCCCTACGGGGACGAAATTTAAAAAAAGTAACAAATCTGTATCTTGTTTCTTTCAGTATAATAATAATAATATAGTACAATACCTATGTTTTAAAGCATTAATGAAGCTAATAAGTGAATAAATGCTTACGCCTTAAAATATTAATTATGTTAATAAGTCATTAAACAATAAATATGTAGATAAAGAAATAAGCAAGTAAGAATGTAAATAAGTAAATGACCCAACGACGTTTGTTATTTTTTAAATTTATATAGTGCCTATATTTTCACATTTTATTTACATTCAATTTCAAAAAATGAAATTATATTAGTAATTATTTATCAAGACGTAGATTAAAATTGTTCCCATTTTTAAATGCCAAAATGATGTCAAAACCTAGCAGCATTAATGCCAGATCAAGCATTGAAAAAAACAAGATGTAGGCTTGTTGCTTTTTTCCTTCTCCCCCTTAGGGGAAATTAACACAAGCCGGAAGTGGCACGAAATCGTTGTCCCAAACTGTACGATAATCCCCTCCACGGTTGTACCATTAATACTGAGACGCCGTGTATAAATAAAACGGTATAAGTATACATCGATGAAAAATAATGTTACTTGCGATAAACCAATAATTGAAATACACGAAAGACGAGGACGGTTTCGTTTCCTACCGGACTAACGAATCGAAGTACGGTGCGCATATTCACTTGTGGCATTTTTGTGTACTGACAACTTTTGTGCACTGAAATTCGGAATATTTGTTGGATTCTTTAACGAAAGATAAGTACTTAGAAACTTACTACGAATGACGCAACGTTTGGCAGTTAGCAACGGCACGGAACGGTGATACGATTCACGGTATGATACAAACGAATGGGTGCCTTTTGGTTCTCGTCGATCGAGCGATCGATGGTTGCGTAACCGCGTTGCACTTCTTATCGAGAACGACTTCTAAAAAAATGATCGCGATAATCGCAATGCGAAAGCGAGTGGAAAAAATAGATGCGAGGAAACGTATCGGTGACACCGACCGTACTGGTTGCGGGCACCCGATTCCGAAGCAGGCGGAAATTGGATTGAAAATTGAAACGAAGTCGGAAACGATACGGATGCAAATCGTGCGAAACGTACCGGTAAATCCGATCCGATTATGTATAAACCAAAAGTCTCTATTCGTCGTCCTTTTCTTGTTTTTCGCTCTCTCCTCTAGCATTTTTATTCGCCGCCTGCGAGACCGACAGTTAAACGATTTCGTTATTCTAAACGTGAAGTCTGAAAAAGTCATGGAAAGCTCGATGCCGTTATTGGAAAAATCAATTTGAGTACGTTAAACGCGCATCCGTGACACGGAATGCGATTAATGGCTCTGAAAGGCCGCGGCAGAGACGCAAATATTTGAAAAACGCAGCGAAACTGGATAACGAAAAAAAAAAGGAATGCACGGGAAATACGGATGTTAGATTAGTTTTAGCACGGAGATCGCGAAAAAAAAAAATGTGTACTCTCGCACAATCCGCGTCATTCGCTTGGAAAAGTGCGGCGGAAAAATATCGGACAGGTAGAACCAGTATTTGCAAGAGTTGAACGTAGGTAGAAAATCCTCCACCCGCGTTCGCTTCCGTTTCGCCGCTAGATGAATCTTAATAAAACTGAAGAGTCATCGCCAAAGATTTGTAAATGTTGGACAAGGACTCCCGCTGGGGAACCGAGGATGTGTGCCCCTTCTCTCAAAGTTTCTTTCGAACAAAAAATCAAACTGCGTGAGAACGTGGAACAGGGAAAAATGNACGAAGTCGGAAACGATACGGATGCAAATCGTGCGAAACGTACCGGTAAATCCGATCCGATTATGTATAAACCAAAAGTCTCTATTCGTCGTCCTTTTCTTGTTTTTCGCTCTCTCCTCTAGCATTTTTATTCGCCGCCTGCGAGACCGACAGTTAAACGATTTCGTTATTCTAAACGTGAAGTCTGAAAAAGTCATGGAAAGCTCGATGCCGTTATTGGAAAAATCAATTTGAGTACGTTAAACGCGCATCCGTGACACGGAATGCGATTAATGGCTCTGAAAGGCCGCGGCAGAGACGCAAATATTTGAAAAACGCAGCGAAACTGGATAACGAAAAAAAAAAGGAATGCACGGGAAATACGGATGTTAGATTAGTTTTAGCACGGAGATCGCGAAAAAAAAAAATGTGTACTCTCGCACAATCCGCGTCATTCGCTTGGAAAAGTGCGGCGGAAAAATATCGGACAGGTAGAACCAGTATTTGCAAGAGTTGAACGTAGGTAGAAAATCCTCCACCCGCGTTCGCTTCCGTTTCGCCGCTAGATGAATCTTAATAAAACTGAAGAGTCATCGCCAAAGATTTGTAAATGTTGGACAAGGACTCCCGCTGGGGAACCGAGGATGTGTGCCCCTTCTCTCAAAGTTTCTTTCGAACAAAAAATCAAACTGCGTGAGAACGTGGAACAGGGAAAAATGCAAAACAGATACATATTGCGCAAAGCCAGAAGTAACCAGTCAAAAACTACTAGAGACGTCTAAAAAATACGATGAACCGTTCCTCTCGTTTCACACCGAAGAAAACGCGTGGAGAAAAGAATATTGAAATTGACGAGAGAGCGTTACCGAAGAGAAAGTAACGTTTATCAATGACCGATAACCGATAACAGACGAATGACTTCATAGTCGCTCTAACATTCTACCGCTAATCCAGTCATGCTCAACCTGCGGCCCGTATAACATAACGAACACACGTACTACGGAAACCGGAAAGAGATTCCACTATTTTTTATCTTAATAAAAAGCTAAAATCATGGATTTCTTTCCGGTGTTCCTAATATGTGCCGGAAGAAAAAAAGGTTAACTATGACTGCGTTAGCTGCTATAACCAGTGCCCGATCCTACCATCGTTCTTCATTGCGCGATAAACGTTTAAAAAATAAAGGCTGTTCACGGATTCTCGTTCGATGGATACATGTACACCATCGATCAATCTTTCGATGAAACGTGGACACGATCCTACGAATGGTTCAGTCAAACATTCGGAGAAACGCGTGTACCAAATCGATAACGTAAACTCGAAAACATCAGGTTTTATTTCGACACTCGATCGCGACGTCGGAAATTTTTCATTGATTCATCCATTCGGTATCCTCGCATCATTCAATTTACATTAGGTACTGACGATAATAATTTGACATCGCCGTACCAAGGTACAACGTTTCAGCATCTCCATGTATTTGCGTTTCTCTGTCACGTCGCATAACTCAGCGTGCCGCAATAAAACTGTAGACCAAACGAGATACGGGATGCTGTTTAACTTTGGTAAAGTGCTTTTAGCGCGTTCGTCGATGGAAGCAATACGACGGAAGCGCTTAACAAAAACTAACGTCGTGAGATGCGATAAGCGTGTGCATGCGTAAAGATTGTTTGATCGCGACGCACGAGATTTAAATCGACGTGACGTAAAATATACTTAAGACGTAAAGTAGAACGTACGTTGCTTTGAATTGAGCGGGCGACTCTGAAGCGACGCGACGCGACGCGACGGGCCGAGTCAGAAGGAAATCGCATCGCGGATCCTCGAGGAGATCCACTCCGCGGTCGTTAAAAACCTTTAAATGACCGCATATTTTTTTCCGATCACTAATTGGACGTACTTACTCGCTACTAATTAAATCCGTGAAAAACGTCAAAGTCGAGACATTGCCGCGTGAGACGAAAGCACTCGTGCCTCGACCCGTCGACCTTTCGCGAGCGGCTAGCTACGGAATAAGTCGCTTTAATTTCATTTCGAATGGAGGTCAAGGAAGACTCGATTCGGTGCCGGCAGGCTCGAATAACGACGAGGAAGAGACCGAGTCGCGAAGGGAAACAATAAGAAAAGAGAGAGAGAGAGAGGCCGAGACGTGAAGACGATCCTCGCAAGAAACCAGACTCTCGCGCACTCGTCGACTTCTAATGGAATTTAATTCCGCGAGCAAGTTAAACAGAGAGTGGCAAGTTAAACGAGTACAAAAACGCGAGAGAACCAAGAGAGTAGTTCTTTCTGTTCTCGGTTGCTTTTCCGCGACGAGGGAACGGAAATCTTCAATGAGCCTATCTGAAACCGATCTTTCGTCAGAATTAATCTGCCCGCTTTCGACCCTCGGCCCTTTCGAGAAGTAAATGAGTTATTTGTTTCAACGGGACGTATAGACGATTCCCCTAGTCTAAGTGAAATAAATGTAACAAACCAAGCTGTTGAACTATCGTGTATGCGAAAGGCCTTAGCGCGAAAATGAATAAATCCTTCTTATCATTTTGGTCATCATTGTGAGAAGATAAATCGGTGTACCGAATTCTATTATATATGCACCAAATCCACCGTGTACTGTCGTCGATAAAGACCCTCCGCGCGTTCCGCAACGGGACGAAACGATTAAATACGAGGTCGCCTTGATTTGTAGCTATTACTACGACTTACAGCTTAATGCGTTCCTAAAACATCGTTCCAGTTCGTTTGGGAACTTCCACGTTTAAATTTATCGCGCTTTTCCCCGTTCGGACCGCGAACAGGCATCTCTGGAGAACAAACCCCGTCGACTCTTTTAGCACGCATGCATATTCACGCGTTATTTCCGCTTTTCGAGCGCGCGTAAACATTATTCTTTGGTTCACGCGAAATAAGCTCCGTCGAAACGAGTTTCGAGTAAATCGTAACGAGTGCGTGGAAAGAAAGGGTTGTTCTTACTAAAAGCAGAGATTAAAGCCCTCTTTGCGACTCGCGAGCATTCGTTCGCGTAAAAATAAACAAGTGCGAGGAAAGTAATAGGCGACGTTGCTACGAAACTATAGGCAACCTCGAAAAGGGGTTAAACGAAGCGCGGCGGAGGCGCGTCGGAAGGTCATTTCCGAGTGCGGAATAAAACAG
The DNA here is from genome assembly GCA_019453355.1 of Ceratina japonica. Taxonomy (NCBI): domain Eukaryota; kingdom Metazoa; phylum Arthropoda; class Insecta; order Hymenoptera; family Apidae; genus Ceratina; species Ceratina japonica. The sequence goes on along the minus strand of SMSR01016126.1, from coordinate 106,416 downwards.
CACGGGGAACACGAATAAAAGTGGGAGAGGGAAGAACGGGCAAGGGGGAATAAGAGGACGTTTCGTTTGACTCTTGTTCCAAAGGTCCCGGCTAAGGAATCATTTTCACTCGGCGGGATTACAATGAAAGAGCGTGAAAGAAGACACGAAACGCGAACAAACCGTACGCCAGTCGGAGAAGTACCGAAAGCTCGATTGAAAAGCTGCGCGACCCATTTACGAATTCTCGGCCTCACCCCCGTCAGGCCGCTTTTCTCCTCGAATCTCGCCGTTCCTTCGCACCTTCTAGACATCGATTAACGTCTTTCTCATAATATGTCTTCCTCATAGTCGACTGACTCGCCAACGAGCCACACTGATCACGACTACTGTTCGATCATGCTGGTGGGACCTCGATTATTGACCTGTGAGTAACTATATATGTATGTGTATCGTAGTGTATGGTATACGTATACATGCATGTTTAACTTTACGCTTTACGCCATTGTGACGCTAAAAATAAGTTCTTTCAAGTCAATTTGAAAGTACAGGCCTTACACTTTTGCGGATGAGTCATAGTCTAGGGATCCTAATCACATTCTAGTGGAGTATGCACTACGTAATGAAAAACGTAATTTAATGCACTCCTTGCTGAATTGTAAACAAAGCTGACTTGACAAACTAACCGCCAAAATATCTCTCGATGACAAGCTTTGATAGATGTACAGAACATATAGTGCACAATACATAATTCCACTATAGTATGGCTCACCCGCAAANGCTAAAAATAAGTTCTTTCAAGTCAATTTGAAAGTACAGGCCTTACACTTTTGCGGATGAGTCATAGTCTAGGGATCCTAATCACATTCTAGTGGAGTATGCACTACGTAATGAAAAACGTAATTTAATGCACTCCTTGCTGAATTGTAAACAAAGCTGACTTGACAAACTAACCGCCAAAATATCTCTCGATGACAAGCTTTGATAGATGTACAGAACATATAGTGCACAATATATAATTCCACTATAGTATGGCTCACCCGCAAAAGTTTAAGGTCTGTACTTTCATAATTGACTTGAAATAACTCTTATTTTAGCGTCACACAGGCGTAAAGCGTAAAGTTGAAACATGTATACGTGTACACTACAACACACAGCTTCTAATGCATCAATAATCGAGGTCCATCGATTTCCGAAATTATACTCTTACGTAATATATTAAAACACGATGTAAACTTTCCACTCTTATTGGAACGACTAAACTCAATGCCCCCACACAGTGTCTAATAGATTAATAAAGATTCACTTCTAGATTTAAGCACTTAAGGTTGTACTCCCCCAGCTGTATAGTGTGTGTAAAGTTTGGCGCCTCGTAAAATGCCCATACAAAAGTAAAATTAATATTATATATATTTTTATTATTAAATTATGTTATATTATTATAACATAACGAAAGAAAAAACTGAAAAAGTAATAATTTATTATGATTTTAACGATTTTAATTAAAAATAGTCTCAACTTCGTGTATTTTTGTCAATGGGTCAATAATCCCATTATAAATGTATATGCAAAATTTAAATATAATTTGCGAGCTAGTTTTAAAGTTACGACGGAATTACGG
>SMSR01016126.1:75458-104567 GCA_019453355.1 Ceratina japonica | reverse complement strand
GGTATACGTATACATGCATGTTTAACTTTACGCTTTACGCCATTGTGACGCTAAAAATAAGTTCTTTCAAGTCAATTTGAAAGTACAGGCCTTACACTTTTGCGGATGAGTCATAGTCTAGGGATCCTAATCACATTCTAGTGGAGTATGCACTACGTAATGAAAAACGTAATTTAATGCACTCCTTGCTGAATTGTAAACAAAGCTGACTTGACAAACTAACCGCCAAAATATCTCTCGATGACAAGCTTTGATAGATGTACAGAACATATAGTGCACAATATATAATTCCACTATAGTATGGCTCACCCGCAAAAGTTTAAGGTCTGTACTTTCATAATTGACTTGAAATAACTCTTATTTTAGCGTCACACAGGCGTAAAGCGTAAAGTTAAAACATGTATACGTGTACACTACAACACACATAGCTACTAACGCATCAATAATCGAGGTCCATCGATTTCCGAAATTATACTCTTACGTAATATATTAAAACACGATGTAAAACTTTCCACTCTTATTGGAACGACTAAACTCAATGCCCCCACACGGTGTCTAATAGATTAATAAAGATTCACTTCTAGATTTTTAAGTGTCGGAACCAGAGTAGCTTCGAAAGCCAGTAAATTCAACCACTTGTATGATATATTCAACGATTCCAGTCAGTACGCGTAAGTTGCGCTTGTACCTTCTCGCCTCGCATGGTGACTCGTCATATGCTCTCAAAATTATACACGTATGAACTATGGGCGTCGTAACTTTTTGTACAATCTACCACTGTAATTCTCCTGCTCGTTCTATATTTTCATAAAAATATATTATTATAGTTTATAAAAGTGTTTTTTAGTCCGCGTAATAAATAAATGATAATAATGTGAACTAAAAACGCCACAAGTGCGATTAACCCGATTTGTCGTTAAAATGTTGAATGTATAATCGTGCTGCGATTAGCTGTAATTTTGCGCGATCTGAATTGCATTAATCTCTGTATGAAAAGGGCCGACGAGAAGCGTGTAGCATAGCGGACCAGCGATTTTTCCCGACGCGATCCGGTCGAGCGTCCGTTTTGGTGTCGATTTCAAACCTTCTCAGCGGCGAACGGACTGTAAACGCCAAACGCTCGCGAAACCAAATATCCTCTTACTTTTATCGAGTGGAATTCCGGTAGCCGAGAAAAGCTTGAATTGCTTGAACCTTAATACGTTTATTACGGTCGGTGGGACGGTACGTACCCGGAACGTAACGATTGACCGCGATGCGACGGTTTCCGGGCAGGTTAGTCGATAACAGTGGGACCGTTCGTTTCGAAGCGTCTCGCAGGAAGATTAAACGCGGTGCCCGTTTCCGGCAACGGAATTTATGGAACCACCCGCGATTACTCGAACGACGTGGAACCAATTTTCCCAAGGAACTCGCTAATTTTACACGCGACACGCGATTTTAACGCTAACATTTATGGTCGCGTTAAACAACAGGCATTTCTCACGGTAATCCAGCGACCGGCTGCTACACGAATCGCGCTATAAACCTTCTTTGCGAGATTCGGGACGATGGTTATTTACCTGAATGGTTCGTTACCTTGTTCGCTAACAATAAATTCTGTTGATCGCTCACACGTGTCTCTAAATAGCTTACATTACGTTTCGATCCTACGGTTGTCTTTTGTCTTTAATACTTGGTGTGCCAAAAAATGTATACACACTTATTAAATAACATCTAAAGATCCTATTACATTTTGAAAATCAAATGTATTTATTATTTATTATGATCATTTAATATGTGTACACATTTTTTGGGACACTGTAGAGATTAAATGTTTTAGAACAAGTAGATGTATTTCCTGAAATTTCATGAAAACTATATTTGTTAGTTCAAATGCTATTCGAAGAAGGACGCACCCGGCATTGCCGGCCTTCAATTTGCAGAAATCAAAACGCTTGATTCGAGAAGCTTCTGGTTAATAATGATTTGTAAAACCGAAATATATTTAAAGTTATAGTATATTTAAAATACTACTTATAATATATTACAAAGTTAAAGTATATTTAAAATGCTACTTTTTCGAATTTATTCGGTAAAACTACCGATCAAAACATCGTATTATCTGAACGGGCCGTTGTCGCGTTTCGAATGAAAAAATATCTGTTAACTTGTCGACCTGACACGTTGCGTTACGAGGAAAAACGTGTTCGTTCAAAAGAGTACATATGTATTCAGTTCGTAAAATTGTCCGATCCAAAGTTTACGCCTCTAGTTTACATCTTACGTTAATGGACGTGATCCGTGTATGCGTATTCGAAGAGAATCGAAAAGTCCTCGCGTTGCGAGCGCGTCTAATTATAGAACGCGAGATCGTTCGTACTGTTTAACAACGCGAAGCAACATACTTCACATAATGGACTGGTATTAACGCAAACGGAGTGCCCCCCTGCCTATGAATTACATAAATCAATCGGCAAACAGTATCCGAGCAGGTATACGTAAATTACGTCGTGTTGCGCGTTTCCTCGAAATTCTCGGCTGACGATGGCATATTAACTTCCGACATTTTCCGCTGATCCTTTATTTTCTCGTTTCAATCGTAATAAATATCTCATTTTACTTTTCTACCTTTTTATTTGTTCATCTTCTCACCTGGACGTATCGCATATTTTCAATGTATCATTTTCAGCCTGTACGCTAATGGGAACATTCTTTCCCGTTCATAAATAAATAAATAAATAAATATATAAATCGCCTTTCTTATACCGGTTTTTCTCGACCCAGTCGTCGTAGGTGTATTAACGCGTCATTTAATTATTATTTGCAACAAATAACTTAATCGCGATAAAAGTGGACGCAGCAACGACCGATAATCTCGTAGCGAACGAATTCGTGGAAAAAAAAATACGACCGGTATAGAAAATCGAACGTTATTAAATATTGAAGCTCGTGGCGCGGTGTAGCTCGACGTTGATACAAGGAAAACACGAGAAAACCGGCGCGGAAATAAATCACGGTCTACATTTTTCCTCGAGAAATAGGATCCATCCCGGGTAAAAACCGCGATCACGAACGATTCGTCAAATTTTAACTAGGGAGTGAGAGAGGGAGAAGTTGCCCCAATTTTCGCCGCGTGAAATTTTCAGCAGCAGCCGCCAGCTTCCCGTTCAATTATCTTACATTCTGCGCAATCAAATTGCAACGCTCCGGCCGTAACTCCGCCGGGCACGGGATATTTCATCCCATCGATTTCCCTACTGAAGATTCGAAGATCGTCCCAGAATTATCTCTGTTACGATACAATGTGTAATATCTATGAAAACGATTTAGTGCTCGAGAGTAAAAAAAATTTACTCTGTCAACATCAATGAATCGAAGCGCGACGCTTCGCAACGGTCGATTCGAGACGGAAGATAAACGACGAGACTGGGACGATATTTTATCAAATCCGACGGCAAACTCATGGACGGACTGCGCCCGTAATTCGAAAAATCGAATAAAGCGGAATGGAAGCAATTTTCAGACAAACACGTTTATTCGTCTCAAACGATTCGTCCGAGACTCGAATAAGTTCGTCTACTAGCTTTGACGATTCGTCGAAACTTGTTCTACCTTATTGTTAGTTTCGCGTACATCGGTTTCTCTCGCGTCGGTGCAACTTCCTAACTTTTGAGTAAGACGTTCCTCCTACCTCGTTAGAGAGTACAATACTATTAATTAAGCCCGGGTTGGATTGCATCTCGCTGTACGCTCCCGATCGAAATTCGATATAGCTATTCTTCGAACAGTAGACTTCTGCGCGAAACTATGAATAATGTAACAACGTATACGTAACAGAAAAATCGTGACTCCGCGAACTTCATAAGAAATCGAGTAATCTCGAACCTTGGCTACCGTGCTAACATAGACGTTATACGTAAAAACGTTAATTCAACACTGTTATTACTGTCTTCTTTAAACTTGGTATAAAAACTGCACAGTTTTGCATATTGAATATTATGACATGGCATTAGCCACGATTGGCAAGAGCCACAATTTGGTATCGCGTACGTAAAAATGTGTAACAAAAAAATTAATACGATAAAAATAAAAAAAAGACTCACTTGAAACTCAACCCAAAGACGTTCGGTGATTCCGGCGACGACGAACTACATCCGAGACAACTGAACCAGGGTATACACTCGATGAACATTTTTTCTTCAAACAACGGTTCACCGTTGAACGGACGTAAGAGTTATATCAATATTGCTCGCGCACTTCGTTTTCGACTTCTTCCGGATTCACCATTCCGATTTCTTATCCGTGTCTCACTGTTTAGCTTTTCACTTGTTAGATATGTTCATACCGTGCGTCACCTTATTGTTATCAAGAGACAACTCGGAGACGATAGATAATTCAAGCTACGCAATTCATTTCTAACGAAACGAAAATAGTACGTATCGATGATAAATATTAATTAGTAATTACCAATTACTCAATTCTTACTCGAAGGAGCAAATTAATCAAAACACCGAAAAATTGTTTCCCATCTAACGGACTGTTCCCGAGGAGAAACAAAAGAAGACTGATGTACGTATGTACGTATTTATACAAGTCGCGACTCGCGAGAACTTATGACTTGTTTGAACACAAGTTATTGACAAAAATTGTGTACATAAGCGTACACGGATCTAGTTATGAAGCGGTAGCCGTGACACGTGGCTAATAAACAATTCAAATCGACAGGCTCGCACTTTTTGTGAATAAAATATTCTACGTTCGAAGTATTGCTTAATCGGAAGGTAGTTAATGCACAATTTACGACAGTTCGAAGACGTAGACTTTCGTCATCGATATTCTATTGTATTTCTATCTCTTATACATATGTCCTTATACATGTATAATTGCTAGACTGCGGATGTTCATGGATTTATAGAAAAATTAAATTTGCGAAAACATAAAAACTGCATGTCAAGTATAAAAGTACATGATATATCCAAAGCAGTATGCTCAACATGATTTAAATAATGAAAGAAACTTCTATACAAATCACAATTTTTTCCTTGATAAATCTTTTATTTTTCATAAAAATGTGCGGTCTAGTAATTACCGATGTACGTACAAGAGTATGATCCGAATACAGAAAGCAAATGAACGAAATAAATAATTGAAATGGAAACTGAAAACCTAACTCAACGAGGAGTACGTAATAGAAACTCTGTCCGAGTTTTATATTTTACGTTTCATTTTTAATTTCTTTTTGTTACTGTATCCCAATGAGTTTTACAAACTCGTTGATTAATAATAAATAAATTTGTTCGTACAGGACAATAACTAAAAAAAAAACGATTACTCTGTTCATATCACAAGTTAATAAATTAGTAAACTGATATAAATTCCTAATTTCGATAAATATGAACTATCGGCCTTGTAATTGTTTTGTAAACTCTGTCACCTCGATTCTCCTATACTCGCTTGTATTCCTATGTATATGCAAGGGTCTTTCAATCCGTGTGATTAATAAATATGTAAATATAAACTACTTCTAGCTTCTGTTCTACATTTTTTGCGCACGAACCGATCGATTGCATGACGCGCAACAGAAAATTATGTCGTTACTCTGCAACCGTTGGTCGAAAGACTTTAACGACGCTGTAATTCTCGGTTGTCTTTTTAATCGAACCGTGAACGGATAACGAGTCTATAAATTTTACGTAAACGAGCAACANTTGCTTAATCGGAAGGTAGTTAATGCACAATTTACGACAGTTCGAAGACGTAGACTTTCGTCATCGATATTCTATTGTATTTCTATCTCTTATACATATGTCCTTATACATGTATAATTGCTAGACTGCGGATGTTCATGGATTTATAGAAAAATTAAATTTGCGAAAACATAAAAACTGCATGTCAAGTATAAAAGTACATGATATATCCAAAGCAGTATGCTCAACATGATTTAAATAATGAAAGAAACTTCTATACAAATCACAATTTTTTCCTTGATAAATCTTTTATTTTTCATAAAAATGTGCGGTCTAGTAATTACCGATGTACGTACAAGAGTATGATCCGAATACAGAAAGCAAATGAACGAAATAAATAATTGAAATGGAAACTGAAAACCTAACTCAACGAGGAGTACGTAATAGAAACTCTGTCCGAGTTTTATATTTTACGTTTCATTTTTAATTTCTTTTTGTTACTGTATCCCAATGAGTTTTACAAACTCGTTGATTAATAATAAATAAATTTGTTCGTACAGGACAATAACTAAAAAAAAAACGATTACTCTGTTCATATCACAAGTTAATAAATTAGTAAACTGATATAAATTCCTAATTTCGATAAATATGAACTATCGGCCTTGTAATTGTTTTGTAAACTCTGTCACCTCGATTCTCCTATACTCGCTTGTATTCCTATGTATATGCAAGGGTCTTTCAATCCGTGTGATTAATAAATATGTAAATATAAACTACTTCTAGCTTCTGTTCTACATTTTTTGCGCACGAACCGATCGATTGCACGACGCGCAACAGAAAATTATGTCGTTACTCTGCAACCGTTGGTCGAAAGACTTTAACGACGCTGTAATTCTCGGTTGTCTTTTTAATCGAACCGTGAACGGATAACGAGTCTATAAATTTTACGTAAACGAGCAACATCGAACAACTCTTTTCAAGATCGCGAATCGTTTGATACATTCCATACTGCTAATCGATATCGCTTTCCCATAAATGAGAAATCGTAAAAGAAATTCCGGAATGAAAATAAAACGTCAAACTGTAAATATCGCAATCCCTATATTAATTATTTATTAGTACTATACGTGCGTCATCCATTGGATAATAAACTTATTTTCCCTTTAAACTTTCAGCGTTCAATTGTTAAATCTGGCAAGGTAAAATTCACAAGAATACGTGGAATAACTAAAGACCTAGATATTAAGGCTTGTCGAAGCAACGGGTCTCTTTGGAGAAGAAACAAAGATCCGTGGATGGTGTTTGTAAACGAGCAAGCAGACCGTTAACAGTAACAAGTACGAGTAGGTTGAAATAGCATCGAGCGTCGAAATTCGATGGAACTTCGTTCCAAAATCTGACTGCCATTCCAAGGTTGGCCCGAGTCGCTTGGACAGGTTTTTTCAAACATCCCGAGAATCTCAAGAATTCCTATGTAAAACTGCTTCGATCGAAGGAACTGTTCAGTGATATTATTAAGATTTCTATCGAAACTGTACAGAAGATTTCACAAACCTTAATCGTATACTAATGAAGCTATCAATAATAAGAAGGAACGTAGAACACACACCACAATTTTTGTATGATCTATACTTTAATACGATAATTTCCCTGCTTCTTAAGTACATAAAAAGATATTTGAATTCGTGAAATAAGTAAATATGTAAATAATTCAAGGTTAACATCTAAAGCGATTCAAACAGCGCGCCGAGAACGACGACATACGAGCTTTTCGTTTTGCGATAAATGCTATACGACGGGCTGCTAAGCTTACCTTTTCACTTCACTGTTCTTATCACTCGCGAGCCGATATCGTATCGCGTGCCACGAAACGTAAAATATCGAACATGCAACGAAATCCAATGGAAAATTGAATCGCTTGAGTCCAGGCACGCACTACTTCGCGCGTTATATATAAAAATGCTTTATCGCCTGACGGTCTCCGACGTTTTTCCGCTAGGCTTGAGAGTTTGATCGGCGACACGCGAATGCACTTGCACACACTGGAGGAGCGAAGCGACGAACCATAAATTGGTATCTCGAAACGTGTACTACTGTTGCGTTCGCGAATTCGCCCGTAGCCCGTACCCCGCAGGAGGAACGCCGTGTGACTCTTCGTCTTTCTTTCTTCGTTTCATTTCTCTCTCGCTCCGTGGTTCTCCTTCACGGAGCTCGTGCGAACACGAGAGCAAGGCAGACGGGGTACGTTTACGTATACACCCGATCGGACTCGATTCGTCACGATCGCGTGATCTTCGGCCTCCGTCGTCCTACGCGAAGTTCACCTCTTACCGGGTGACCGTGAACAATCGATGACAATCGAAAACAGCGGATTCGGACAATCATACACACAAGGTACGGAACGTTTTATTCAATTTACTCCGACTACGATGTTGCAATTTATGTATTAACTTTACCCGGATTCGCTCCGTAACGCTCGTCGTCATTGTCATTTGTCGTGCGACGAACGCGCGGGCTCGCACGGTCGAGTGTAAACACTCGGGGAGGTTAAATCAAACGCGAATGATCCGAATCAGTTCGAGAAGTTCCGCGCTAAATTGATAGTCAGAAGGAGCTTCCTCGAAATAACAAGGATCGAGTTTCTTCGAGAAATCTTAACGCTCAGATTACAATTAAGCATTTGAGCTCCTATATCGAGTCTCGCTCGACGTCAATTCGATTCACAAGAAATAACAATGTAAAAATATTCGGATCGCAAAGGGCTAACGTTAGAATGATACGCGCCAATTTCGTACGAATGCGATTTCGGCGTTTATCGAAGTTTGTTTGTTCACGAGTTGGCTCCACTGACGGAAACAAAGTTCTGACGCAGAATCTCCGTAACTTCCGAAGGTAACTCTTGCATATGTACATACATACGTAACGTCCTATCTATCCGATTCGCGTCAAATTAATGAGTGAATCCAATCGAAAATGAACAACTAGTCAGACCTCGTTTCATTTCATTTGCGCGATGTGAACAAGTGTAACTGTAAGTTGATTCGTTTCGCGAACGAATCTGTGCATAAGTAGTGTTCAACTTTTGCAGAACTGTGAAAACTGTTCGGAATTGTCGAGGATATCGCTGCTTTATTCCGGTCAAGGATTCCATGCTCCGCTCGACCACGTAATAAAACAGGTACGTCAACTCTTCTAATAGCCACGTCGCGGATGATTAAAACCAGCAGATGTAATTCGTCTTAAATCGGCGCGTGCATCTTCGAACGACGTTATATATATTATTCCCGTGTACGTAATGATGGCTCATCGGATTCCGGACTCAGTCCGCACGTACCCGTAGAAAATGTGGTATATTCATGTAGCTCCAAGTAGCAGGGTCGCTTGGAGAACATTAAAGATAGACAGAGAACCTGCTAATTTTCTCTACGCCTATAGATCCCCCTGGGCCCGAAATTCAATGAATATTCGATAGGTGTGCTTGTGCCGTTCTAGAATTGTTCGAATTTTATACAAAGAGAAAAAAGTTATTTCGTGTACCTAAAAAGTTTGAACTTATTTTGTTCGCCACACGGGAAATGCGTTGGAAAATTGAGGGGCGAACAATACTAACTGAACGTTACGGCTAACATTTTCTAATCAAGATTCAAGATATGTTTGTACAGTGAAACAAAAGGACTGGGAACAATAACCAAACTCGGTAATATAAGTAATTCAAACGTATTCGTAGTTACGATGGTCGTTCCACTTTTCCAATGGCGTCTATATCAAATTATGAATGCAAAATGCTAGCACGTTGCAACGATACCGTAAAAAAATAAAGCCTACATATGTTCGAACGTAAAGAGAATATAATACTCGCGACTTTGTAAATAGAATCGATGAAAAAGCGTTCACTCATCAGCCTATTCATTGAGTTCGTCAGAAATAAATTATTTGTATGATATTCTGTTTAGACACGTTAAGTATCTTGACAAATGTCAACTATGATCTTCATCTCTATCGAGAACAGATTATGCGAACACGCTTCGGAAATGTTGCGAAACTTTCTCATAGCTGCGAAATCGAATAAGTATATTTCCTAACAGAAATCCATTCAAGTTTTTACACTAACCGAGTGTACGTTGATTATCTACTTTGCGAACATCGTGCGGTGTTCAAGGCTCTTCGAGAACGTATGGAGCAATTACTTCGATCTATATTTCACAGTTTTTCTGTCGAGCTAAATAAGAAACGAAGGTCCACGACATAATCAAATGCATGCGTACGCGAAGGACATCATGTGTCGACTTCCATAAATGAAGAAAATTTATTTCATATCGTCCATTTACTTTCTCATATATGTATAGTCACCTCCTTCACGGCTCTATCAACAATACTGGGATATCTTCTGTATTTGCGTATAAATCAAATTTAGAAATTGGCGGTAGAGCAAGTCGAATTAACAAGATTTTTCGACCTCTTTAACAATTCCACCGATGCAATCCGGCGAAAACTCTTCCTTCACATCCGTCGACCGTAAGCTTGCTTTTCACTTTCGGTATTCCGTCTCTCACTGATTTTCACACTTACGATTAGTCCGTTCGTCGTCTGGCCAGTTGAGAGCTCGCACGCTGGTGTTTACTCTGCACTTTCTTATTACTCCTTCTCGTCACTTATTCTTGTTTCTCGGTTTTCTATCTCTCACTGATCTTCACGCTTACAATTAGTCCTGTTCATCGCCTAGCCAGTTGGGCACTTGGACACTGGTGTTTACTCTACGTTTTTTTATTACTACTTTTCGTCATTTATTCTTGTTTCTTGGTCTTCTATCTCTCACTGATCTTCACGCTCACAATCAGCCCTGTTCGTCATTTGGTTAGTCTTTTACCTATCATTATATATAACATGTATAATTTTGTCTTATGTACAACTTCTGCTCTACATTTATCTAATACTGACATAAAAAGACATTAGCCCGTATATAAATGAAATAAAATAAAAAATGACCGCGATACGCGAGGGCTTTTCTATACAATCGGCTACGCGAGTTAGAGCAAATGTTGAACGGAACATCTCGAGGTTTCCAGGAAACTGCGACTCGTTTACTATTCGCAATCACTCTAATGCTCTGTTACACTACGAATAACGTAATCCATCTGAAACACCTTCGCAACGTGCCGTAAACCATAAATATACCTCTGACTGACCGACACTATTATTACGCAGGGACAACGACAACCGAACAATACGAGTCATTCCGTCCAACTTTCGAATCATTGCAAAAAAAATTTGCAACGCGACGTTAACCGCTTGCATAATCGTCGAGGTCACTTCAGTTAGACGAACGGTTTACAAAAATGTTTAAATCAGTGAGAATTCAGTTGTACACATCACAAGTTTGCAGGAGTGGTATATTCAGTAAGAAAATCGTATTGCATTCAAATATGCTTTATTCAAGGCTTTCAGCTTCTTTACACCGATTTCCACTTTTCGTTAGACTAGCCGGAAATGCTAAACACCGTAGTCTAAACCTTCGTACCCTTTTTATTTATTTATTTATTTATTTACGGGCTATAAAAACCCTTTATAATATATTGAGGTATATACAGGCAATACGTTTGAGCAGACACGCAGTTAATGGTTGATTTGATGTATAAGATTTAAAAAATTTTTACTTATTTTTACTTATTGCTCTAAACGACAGTCTTTTGTATTAACTGCAATTCCTATCATGACCCAGAGCCCGAAACATGCTCTGCTTGCACAATGGTACGTACAGGTACCTCAAACGATTTCGGATCTTCGTAAAGTATACCTACGATATGTGAAACCTACTATGTTTTTAGTATACTTTATTAATATCAAACGCAATGTGTTTTAGGTATACATTACAAAGCTGGTCCGAAATCGTTTGAGGTACCTGTACCTCGAAAAAACAGCGAGGAATATCGATAGACCGGGATAGACCTTTTTATGAAANTGTAGTTATGTACAGGTACCTCAAATGATTTCGGATCTTCGTAAAGTATACCTACGATATGTGAAACCTACTATGTTTTTAGTATACTTTATTAATATCAAACGCAATGTGTTTTAGGTATACATTACAAAGCTGGTCCGAAATCGTTTGAGGTACCTGTACCTCGAAAAAACAGCGAGGAATATCGATAGACCGGGATAGACCTTTTTATGAAATTCTGATTAGAAGCAACGCGCAGATAACGAGTAGCGATAAAAGGAATTGTGAATAGTGCGTACTCTCTGACCAGATCCGAGCAGCGAGCTTTCGTATTTTATTTTTTATAGTGTCGGTCATATTCGAGGCGTCGAAGGACTCGCCGATATCACCGCTGCTAAGCGTGCGCAAATGACGTTAAAGGAAACGGAATGCGTTTAGGCGAGTAGGCGATATGTACGGGAAACGGAACTCTAGAATCGTAAACGCGCAATAGAGACGGCTTAAAGGATTTCAGCATCGTCGTCGTCATCCTCCAACGTCAATAGGACGACCTCCTCGCTTACGGTTATATCCGCAGGAGGCCTATCGACGAAAGACTCTTTCGCGCGGCTCCATTATATGCCTGTTCAAACATTCAGGTATTGACGCTTTTCAACATTTTACAAAATTCGCAAAATAAAACACGTTGATACAAGATCTAAATGGATCGATACGAGTGTACTTGGTGACAGAGTCTTTACTACAATACTTTAACAAGAAATAACGCGACACTTCGTAATATTCTTTCATAATTTTATTTGCTTTTGGCATAAGAGATTCTATAATTATCACGTAATGGGTATTGGAAAAATGAACAAAGTTTTTTAGTACGACTCTCTAATCAGGCGCTCCTTTCCTTTTTATGGTACTGTTAAACCATTTATTATGTATTGCATCTGCTATTTTTCTCCAATTCGCCTCCTTTTCTATCCTCCTCCACAATTCCTCCCCCTGCTCTCGTCCTCTTCTGACTACTATTGGCCCACCTCCTATCTCGATCATAAAAATTCTCCTTTCATCTCCCCATCTCAATGCTTCCTACTTCTTCCTGTCTCTTTTTTATATTTCTTCCAGACATGCGTTCGATCACTCACGTTCCCACTCTCAACTTCTCTTCGTACTTTCACACATGCTCTCCTCGACTACAAGTTCTCCCAAAAATCCGCATTTACTTTTTATGGAATAAGACTGAATATTGCAGAAAAGGTTTGTTTTGTTCGACCGTGTAATCATTTTGAGAGAAAATTCGACTCCGAGACATGTTGAAACGAGTGAATATTTGAAACCTTTCGGAAGATTATTTTCGTAAACGCAAGGATGAGCAAAAAGATGTCGTTGAAACGCTTTGGAACTCGGTCCACGTTTTTAATTCCATTGGACGCAGACGGGAGAAGAAGTTCGTTAAGAAAGTGTAACGGGGTAAAATGAACGAGGAGATAATGACCCGACCGAGAATACGTGGCTCGCATTTCGCCGCGATCGATAGGTAACGCTGAAAAGGTATCATATACATATAGTATATGCATATAAAGAGCGAAAGACGATTCAGCTGCGAGGGATAAAACGTCGCTGCGACCGCAGCCCCCGATTCAAGTCGGATACCGTCTAATTGTCAGAGAAATTCGAGTACCGATAAACATACACAATTGGTTCTGAGAATTCCTCGTCCTCGCGAGACTCCTTAACTTTTGACCATTAACCGTTGGTCGTAAGAAAAGAAGGAAACTCGATAAACGTCGCAGTTTCGAATCCAACAAACGGGAGGAAACCGAGAGGAAACTTGTTGCGCTACTCGTTACGAGTAATTTTANGTATATGCATATAAAGAGCGAAAGACGATTCAGCTGCGAGGGATAAAACGTCGCTGCGACCGCAGCCCCCGATTCAAGTCGGATACCGTCTAATTGTCAGAGAAATTCGAGTACCGATAAACATACACAATTGGTTCTGAGAATTCCTCGTCCTCGCGAGACTCCTTAACTTTTGACCATTAACCGTTGGTCGTAAGAAAAGAAGGAAACTCGATAAACGTCGCAGTTTCGAATCCAACAAACGGGAGGAAACCGAGAGGAAACTTGTTGCGCTACTCGTTACGAGTAATTTTATTTTCGAATCTCGGCCAGACATACCTATGTACGTAAATAAGTATGTACCTGGAAAACTACTGTGAAACGAAGCGATGGTTCTAGAAGTTTTAAGAACCTCTGTGTAATTACGGAAACTGGATTTCCGATGACCGAGCCAAATCGATCGAACTACTATCCTTGCTCGAGTCGATCCCTGGAGTTCCGCGAATCGTTCTGTTTCCATGCGATATTCGTGATTACGAATCCACGATTTATTAACTAGAGAGAGATGATGGATGACGTAACACGCAAACAAACTGTGATACAATTACGAATGAACACAACGCGACACGGTGCGACGTAACATCTGCCATTTCCCATGAACCATAGACCACGGCAGGACGCGGTGTGACTCGCATAGCTAATTTGGCGCTAAAGGATCTGTGAAAAAGCAACGGGAAATAAGCGTTCGTTCTCACCCTTCCTTATCTTCCTCTCGATCCTCGTCTCTGTTCTCCTCGTCAGCCATGGTCGCACTCTCGCGGTCGCGCGATTACTTCAAGAATCAGCGATTGACTCGCGGCAATAACTCGGTTTACGACGGTCGGTTATTCGTTCGAGTCGAGAAACATCGTATCTCGGTGGACGACGACGAACAATCGGGCCCTTCGGTAATTCTCTCACTTCGAACCGCGCACCCCGAAACTTGTCGCGAGGAACCGAAGAAAACTTGTGTTTCGCGAACCCAGTCCGGTGTTCTCGCGGACTCGGACTCGCCATCAAATTTTGCTCGACTGGCTGACTCGAAGTAGCCCAAGGCGTCGTTAACTGTTACGGCTTCCGAAATCCCGCAAGCACCCAATTCTATTTTGTATAATGCCATAATTCCATTAGAGGTAGCCTGTATCGTCGTATTTTCCGGTCGCGGTACATGTCGCAAACGCGGAGTCGCGCGGCGGGAAAGCTGAGATACAATCGTAACGCGGACGAAAGCGCGGGAACCGGAAGCGATATCCATCGCTCCCGTTTTAACGCGCCGCCGAATACCTTCTTTCTTTGAGAATAAAGAAAGTAGGTTACAATATTCGTCTCGGGAAAATTGAATTATTGTTTACTAACATCCCTCGTCGCGGCTTCGGTCACGTGTTTTTACGTTGCAGCTAGAATCGCGAAGTAAAAGTCATAGTGGCGTAATTCACTTTGCATTGAATAAGTCTTCTTATAGTATCTACGTGCACAATCATACTGTAAAAAATTTATCTTCTTAAATTACTTCTCTAAACAGTTGTTTGTTTAGATAAATATCTTTATACACATACTGTTGTGCATTTATATGTATATAGGTAAATATGCCTATGTGGTATGAGGTATGAGAGCCATGTGCGTGAAAAATTTCAGTTCAATCAGTGTAGTAATTTTGGATGATTGAACAATAAAAATTTACCCAAACTTTCGTATTTTACAAGTATACGAAAACTAGAAATATATTTGCAAAAATTTTATCTTATCGGAAATCGTTTTTTAAGAAATACCCCATCAAATCTGGCAATATCTTGAAATTTGCAAACTTAATGAATTTTTATCTAATATAAATTATAAATGGAAAAATCTGGAAGAATTCTCACATGTTCTACTCGTATAATCGTACGTCTCTGAATTCTTTCATTAATGCCCACCTACTAGAGTCGGAGAAATTAAATCTGAAAGATATCGGAAACCGTTCTTTCAAGGAATACCCCATAAAATTTGACGATATCCGAAAATTAACGAATTTTTATCCATATGAATTATGGATGGAAAAGTTTGAAATAATTCTCACATGTGCTACTCGCATAGTAGTAAATGCCAGAATAGTTTCATCTATATTCACTAGAATCGGAAAAATAAAGTTTGAAAAGTAAAGTCTGAAAAATGCAGTGAGTCGTACTTCAAGGCATACCACTTCGAACTTGGCGACATTTGAAAATTTGCAATTCTATGCGTCGTAACTATTTTAAATTGATTCGAGTTAGAAGACAGGATTCGGATGGACGAAACGGGCTTCCTCCGACTTCGATCAAGCGTGAAGTCTAAAGTCTAAAACGAAGCGACGTTTTAATCCCAGTATATGGGACCGTCAAAAGGATACCTGTCGATGTCTCGATATACGCGTGTGTACTTAGATTTCACGGAATTACGCGAAAGAAGATTAAACCATGGTCGCCGTCGCGCAGCCAACGTGAGCCCGACGAATATCGCGACGCGAGCTGATGCAACTTCCCGCGGAAACTCGACAGCTGCGAACTTTCAAATTGTTTTAAACCGTAACGCGATTAACCAACTTCGGACGTGAAATTCGCTCGAAGCCTTTTACGCCTTCTTTCGATAGGCGTCCGTCGCTCGTATCGTCGTTCCGTTCCTGCCAAAACCTTGAGCGACCCGTGAAACTCGATCGTCGCTCGTATTACGCGCTTATATTTAGATACCGTAATTAGAATAAGTTAGAGCAGTTTTACTCGAGTCGAGGGACGAACGCGTGGAATCACGAGAGATGCGTCGACTCGCTGATCCGGTCAAAATCCAGCGCGTTGCACCGGGAAGCTCGCATAATCCGTTCAGATGCCCCACAGACCGTATCGATCAGCTCGGATATCCATTAGAGTCGACCTACGTTCCGGGATATCGATCGAACCGAAAACGAATTTTTGGCAATTACGTAATAGTGTATACGTGTGTATACGTCAAACTCGTTTCAGCTGCCGGCATCCCATTTTGTTGGCCAATACGCTACGCAGATATATTTACACGTAACTCGGCTGGTAATAATTTTCACGATGCGCTCCGTTGGATCTCGAATTCGTTTGACGCGAAAACAGGACCAGTTCGCGTTATTCTAAAAAGAGTCGTAAGGTCATCATAGTACGCTAATCGGCAGTCTACGGTTCTATTTCGTTAGTCTCATCCGAAGCTCTTAAAAATTTGCATATACATATATGTATATTCACGTGTACATACCTGCTGTCTACGGTACTATGTATAGGAACTTAACGAGGCAACTAAATAGTTCCGTTCGAACTCGGCAAGCGTTCCGGGAANAATAAAGTTTCTCAAGGTGTAAATGAAGTTCTATTCTTGGGCTGATAAGGCTAAAATAAATACTGTACTACTATATGCATAACTATTCCTGTACTCGCGTTCGGCTGACATTATAAAACCGGAGTGAACGGAGGTAAAGTCAGGGTCGCTTAAGTTCATATTTTTNAGTTGGGTGTAGTTTATCCTTCGAAAGCTCGGGGAGGAAGTCAGGCCTGGATCGGATCTAGGTGGATCGAACCGACTCCATCGATTTCGCTGCTGAACTTTTAACGAATCCGCGTCGCTACCTTGTCTAGCCGAGGTTAACGGAGTCTAGGTCGCTAGAACTCCCATACCGGGTAACCATTCTGGTTCACCTCATCGCGTTTCGGACGGTTCCCGGCGCTGCACTTTAGTTCAACTTTCAAATAGCTTTATAGAGTTCAAAAGTTTCTTTGTATACGCGCGATCATACGGTTAATACTCGATACGGTCAGGGTTACTTAAAGAGTTAAGGATTTTGTGTGCAAAGTTCAAGCCTAACATTAGTTCTGAACCAAAGATAATGTGTTAGTGCAAAAGTAGCTGCTAGTAGGTACTTATTCGTTAATTCATTTATTTATCTATCTATTTATTTATTTATGATTATTATACAAGGCATGGAATTCGAGGAAAATGTAAGATACTTGATTGGGAAAAGATTCGTAAGAATATACAGGGTGGTCCGGAATTCGTAGAACAACCGGGCAGGGGATGATTCTACGTTAAAAAATAAGAAAATATTTTGGTATAACATTTTTTCATTCGGCACTCCGATTTCGAGAAAATCGATTTTGAACTTTGAGAAATCTTAGTACGATTTGCTCGTGTATTTCCCTGCTGATTGTGTCTCTGTCCGGATCAGTGTTTACAAACATTGATGATTGTGTGGTTAATACATTACAAAGTGTTTTTGTTGATTACTTATTTTTTATTCTTTGTTATACTTTATATTTTTTACATTTAGTATCAAAATGCTACAATACAAAACGCTTATTTTTTGTACTAAATCGTACTAAGATTTCTCAAAGTTCAAAATCGATTTTCTCGAAATCGGAGTGCCGAATGAAAAAATGTTATACCAAAATATTTTCTTATTTTTTAACGTAGAATCATCCCCTGCCCGGTTGTACTACGAATTCCGGACCACCCTGTATATTTGGAAGGGAAGGAGAAAGCAGTAACGCAGGGTAAGAGCACTAAGGAAAGAGAGGAATATTTAAGAAGGGGCGGATAGAGCCGATTAAGTGTCAACTTGATGAGAGAAAAGATGTGGCGAAAGAGTTGATAAAAATAGATTTTAACGTCCAACGGCAAATAGATGATAAAAAGGTACAAAAATTAAAGTATACAAGGTACAAATATACACGTTAAGGTGATGAAAACCCATTAGTACCTGAATAAAAAATGAAGGGAAGGTAAGACAAATAACTGGACTAGTTAGACGCGGGTCTACATTAAAATTAAACAATGAGATTTGAAAAATATTTAAACATTCAATAAAGATTTTGTGGGGAAAAATCAAGTTTAGCATTAGTGGTCTCTGCTTTGTATCGCACCGTATCCCCATTACATACGTACAATCTCGATCATAAATCTTATAATCGGTTATTACATCAGTCGAACTAGTATAATAAATTAACAATGAATTATGAACGGTTTTGATTCAAAGTTCTGTTTCGAACGACAAAATAAAATGTTCATAATCTTAAAACGAGAGCACGAAATTTTGCAGATTTCGAAGGACTATCCTTCGGGAAAAACTAGCATCCTTTAGACTCGTTTGATCTCCCGCTGACCGAGACTGTGACCGGAGGGTTTACATTTATGTCTGTACGTCGTTTATTTTTATATTACTCGGAGTGAGACCACTGCGACACATCGATAGACAAGGAATCAATCGTTGCATCGCGCCGCATCGGTCGAGTCAGCTCGGGTCGGGTCGCCACAAGTTATTTTTAACCCCTCGCCTCGTCAAATTTAATTAGCCCGACAATAAAATACCGTGTTTGACCGGATTATACTTTTCCTTGCGTACCCTTTTGTCGTCGCGTTACGGTTCTCTTGATACGAACGATCAAATAATTTATTTTCCAACTCCATTCTCGTCCTCTTATTAGTTTTTACCGTGAGGTACACGATGCTTTTTCACTCTCGTGTGTATTTATGTTTTGATACGAATTCTCGTAAAATAGTAATTGAAAAACAAATTTTTGGAGACGCGTCGTTCACGGTGGAAACCAAAGACAAACATATAAGTGAACGTTAGAGCAAAAGTTGAATAATTTAATATGCCGCGGTCGCTTCGGACGCGAAGCTGCAATTTTACCTGGTAAAATCATATGCATACGCGTCACGCGCACGATGCCAGGAGCGACTATGTAATTCATGTTTGCTTTTAATCCTGTACGCTCGAAAATGTAACTATTACATACAGGTCTCTGATATTGGGAAAAATGAAAGTAAACAGTCGTATATCGTACGTAACGTTGTAAGAGACAAACAAAGAATTCCGTTTTCACCGAAAGATCGACTTCGTACGAGAAATGAGTATAGGAAAGGGCAAGCTGTTGGCAAAATTCTGTTTAAAAAAGGCTCGATTGACATTGTTCGAGCGGCTCTTTCCAGATTAAAAGTCCTTAGAAAGAAACGAGTGGGCACGGTGGATGAACGCGCGGCGCAAAGAGGTTGAATACGAAAATTGAAAGTATAAGAGCTGTTCAAAGAATAGTCAGCGATGAATGGTCTTGTCTGAGCCTCGATTGGAAAGCCAGGATAACGCGAGCCTTCGTACAAATATATACTGCGCTTATAGATGCCTATAGATACTGCGCTTTATCGCAGAACTAAGCGCTTTCACTCATCCTAAAAGATATATCGTATACATATGTAAATATATGCGCGATGCACTGCAAAGAGAAATAAGGTGCATAAAAAAAAGGTTCGATCGGTGAATAATTTGTTTGACAATTAGATCAGTTTTTAAATCGTTTACTCACATCGCGGTCTTTTTTGTTTAAATTGACTCAAAAGAACCTAAAATCAATTTATTCGGATAAAAAAAAGTAATTTTCATCCGGCAAACTATTGATCTTTATTCAGGGGCATATCCTAAAGAGGTGAACATACAAAAAATATTGAAGAAGAAAATACTCTCATACGAATGCGAGGTTTTCGCCTTGTCTAACTTCAATTCTAACGGGACGCTGTTTACTCACTATCATTTAAAAAATACGGCCTTTGCGCGGTCCGTTAAAAAAATCATAAAAAAACAAATGTAAGAATTACCATACGTACATATATGTAACTACTCCTGAACGATAAAGTTTCTGAAGGTGTAAATGAAGTTCTATTCTTGGGCCGATAAGGCTAGAATAAATACTGTACTACTATATGCATGACTATTCCTGTACTCGCGTTCGGCTGACATTATAAAACCGGAGTGAACGGAGGTAAAGTCAGGGTCGCTTAAGTTCATATTTTTTCTTTAGCAACTACACAATCGTACTGCGTGCGTTCAAGTACGCGTAGAGCTCTCCGTTCACATAAACAACCGTAAAATCTAACTTTATCCCTATAAATGATTAAAAAATCATCGACGTTTGCAATCGTCGCGTTCGAGGCCTCGCAGTTACGTTCAGTACAAACAACTAGTGAGAACAGCTACTATTACATCGTTGTCGAAGGCTTCAGAACTGATCATTATCATAGATGCTGAGGTAATCGTTGCGATCACGTTACGTTAATAGACCTATTCTCGTTAACATTGAAACCGGTAATCGTAATCGCGTTCTCCTCGTCATCGCGAACAGATCCGATTCCGAAAGTTCATCTTCTCTAGCCTCAGTTTCCAGCTGTCGTCGCACGCGGGACGAGGCTGCGGGAACCGTCGCGTCCCCAGACATTTCTAGCTTCTGGCGGCTCTGCCAGTTACAACTGCGAAGCGTATCATAGAGATACCTCTACATAGGTGGTCTCGCGTCTCGGAGGCAGTTGGAACAGTGATCTATAGATCGTTTGGTTGGAACGATCGCCGCGCGTCGCGACGTAGGTAGGAGCGAGAAAGAGAGAGAGAGGCGAAAAACGCGCGCGCGGCCTTTGTCGCTGTCACCGCTCGCTTTTAATTCCGCTTTGTACTTACCTCATCGAGCGTCGTTTCCTCGCGTGCGAAACGTTGCCTCGTAGTCAGCTCCGCATCCTTTCTCTCTTCTTCTGTCCGACGACGAGCATCGCGGCCCCTCGAACATGAACCTGAACGAGAACGAGAACGTGGCCGTTCCCCGCGACCGATCACCGCCATGACACGCCGCGATTTATCGTTCCCGCAACGAACATCTCGCGATCCCGCACTCGGTATTCAGAGAACTCGTAGGCGCGCGCTCGCGCACGACACGACACGACACGACACGACACGACACGGAGCGACGTTACGGTGTCTCGTTCTCGGCGACCGGCAACAGGTCGCTGCGGTCGGTTTCCTCCGCGGCTCGTCGGCGTTCGGTCTCGTTCGCGACGCGATTCTCAAAGCGTCGACGGCCTCGGGGTTTCTCGCGGTCGTTTTATTTCGGTGTCTAATCGTGAGCGTCTACTGACGCGATCAGGTAAGACGCCGACGATAAGAGGTGGGACGGTGCACGGTTTGTCTGTCGGACGAACGTTCGCCGACTCGGCGCGGCAGCGACGCTGGTAACGAAACGCGCGTATGTACGCGCCCGTCCGTGCGAGTGTCGTCCGAAAGAGAGAAAAGGAGAGGTCAGAAACGAAGAGCGAACGCGAAAGAGAGGAGAGAAACGCTCGAACCAGCAGCGCAGCGGCTATCATTATAAATAGTTGCGGCTCGGCCAGCGATGGGACCGATGGTTCCGTGCTCGCCAGCTACGATTCACAGTTTATCCGAGTGAGGAAGAACGTACGTACGTCCGCGCGATGCACATTCCAAAATGCAACAACGAAGAAACAGCTCGTTTCGAATAGGATCGCCTTTCGACGATAGAAAGTTCTTTTCAGTCGTTTCGAGGTGTTTCGTTCCCATCGCTGTTCGCTACGATCGCTACCAACGACTCGGTTAGGTGAAAGAGGGACGAGAAGCGAGGACGGAAGTATGCGCGTGAGATGAACAAAGACGCCCTCAGAAACGGAAAGGAAAACCGTTGGTCGCTCGCCTCGGTTTGCGTTCCTCGCTCCGCGCCGTCCGCGCCCTTCGTCTCCCGCGTTTTGCGTCATCGTTCCGTCACCGCGTCGGTGTCTGCCTTGAATTTTAACGAACCGCGGCCCTAACGCGTAATCGAATTTCCGCAACTTGCTCCCGGTCAATTTCGCGACTTCGTCGTTGCAACGCGTCGCCACGGAGAATCGTCCGACAAGTAGGTGCTTCGCGTACGCGCGGGTATATGTACATAAATACGCGTTTTATCGTGATATTAACGCTGACAGAGACGGAAAACGATGAGTCAAGTAAATTCGGCAGATCATGCTCGTAAACGTAAACAATTTATTCCGCAGCGTACGTTTCCGCGTCGACTCATGTTTTCGAGATCTGCTCGATCCATTTCCGCGTTTTTACGGACATAATACGGAAACAGATGTACTATCAAAATTGCATAATGCACATCCCATCCGTAATTTGTTTCTACTCATGCAACGAAGCTTTGCGAGCGTACTAAAACGCGCAAAGGCGACTGTCATTAGACATTCTCCGATGATTATTTTAAGAAGGAGCGTCCGATGTTTGGCAACCGTCGACGACCCTCCGAACGTTTCGCACCCGTTTAGAAGCTTTGACGCCAAGCCGAATTCGCAGCGTCACGACTACGATGATTAAGTACCGGGCGTTCGCGAAAGGACAGCGAATCCCAGGACCCATGTATTCGTTTGTGCGCGCCACAATCGCGTCGTTGACGTAAACGATCATTCCTAGAGATTTGCTGATTCCGTCCACGTTACGCTCGTAACGCAAATATGCTGGATTGAAACGACTAAAAATATGACGGGAAGGAAAGTAAACGCGATGATTTTCATCTTGTCGTACGGTTTTCTCGGTATCCTGCTCCTCCAACCGTGAAGCTCGGGTCGACTACACGAGGAGGAAAATTTGTCACCTCTACGATCGAATGCCATTTCTTCAGCTTCGTAAGACGTATGACGTATGTATATGTATGTACAGCAATTTTGGCTGATCCGTGAGTTGAACAACGTGATATCCATCGAAAGTGTCTCCTTTCCTAGCAACGCGAATCGAGATCTACTCTACGGGACAGGTGAGAAATCGTACACGGTCGCGATCGATCTTCCTTTTTTATTTTAATAATGTGTGTGTGTGTATTTTGTACAATATAATAATAATAAGAATAATAGTAGCAATTAAGTATTACGAGCAACGAATGGTATAAGTAGCGGTGGCAGGACAGCCGAGAAGTGGTAAGCGCGTTTCGTCGCGGCAGAACGCTCGCCGTCGCAGGGTCGGTCGTGGGCGAGGAGAAGGCACGCGACCGTTCTTTTCGCGATCGTCTCGACGCGGCGACGACGACGCGCGACGAAAGAGGAAACGGAAGCGAAGAGCCGGCCCACGGTGACGAGATTCCGACCGCGGTCGCGCGCCATCGTCGTCTCCGCTGCCGCCACAACTATGTCCGTCCGATGGTCCGAAAGTTGTTTCGTTATTTGTGCCGATCGATCTCGCGATCGAACTCGCGGGTCTCGTTCAGGCGCCTGTGTACTCGTTCGAAGGAAGATAAGCTTATTCCTCCTCTTCTTCCTCCTCTTCTTCTTCCTCCTCTTCCTCTTCTTCCTCCTCCTCCTCCTCTTCTTCTTCCTCTTCCTCCTCTTCTTCTTCCTCCTTCTTACCGCCTCCCTTCTTCTCTTCCTCTTCCTCCTCCTCCTCCTCCTCTTCTTCTTCCTCTTCCTCTTCGAACTGTGGTTCTTCCAGATCTTCGTCCTCAGCCGCAGCCTTCACGTCTTCCTCGCCCTCCGGAGACTCGGGATCTCCAGCCTTCTTGCCCGGCCTCTCGCCGAACCATTTCGGCAACTTCGCTGTTTCCAAAAAGAAATTCCATTCCAATTATAACGCACACCGACCATCGAATTATTTTGTTTTTAACGAGTGGACATCGTTAGCGTGGATCGGGATTTATTTTCGATTCGTTCTAGGATCGTCACAAAGGTACGATAGGTAGCGGATATATGAGAGCGAAGATCTGTGAAGATTCGTCTAATTGTAAGGCCAGTATATACCGAGTAATAGGTGAGACAACGAACAGGAACAGATACGCAACGCGTGTATTAAAAGACGAGCAAATCGTCAAGTTCGTAGACAATTGTCAATTTTTTAAATACAGGGTTTCTCACGCATGGAACAGACTGTAGCTCTTAAACGGTTAGGAATAGATGAAAATGTTATAAAGGAAGGTTAATTGGTATCAGGCGTTGTGTAATATGTAACTAATTTTATGCATTTTTATACGCCGGTGCATAAGAAAAATGCAACTGCACTTTTTTTAAAATGGAAACCTATATTTCTGACTGCATCAGTCGATGCAGTCTCTTCAAAAAAGTATTAACATACTTATGCCCTAAACTTATTCGTTTGAAAGTTATCGAAGCCTTAAGTTCTCCGAATAATTTCGGTTTCTCGGCAAGTTTTCCGGAATACCTACGTTATGTTACATTACAGTGTTTGTAAACGTCAAGAAGCGGATGGAAAAGTGCTTGGAATGCAAAGGAGGATCGTTAGAACATTATTACGAACATTTAAAAAAAAAGTGCAGTTGCATTTTTCTCATGCACCGGTGCATGAAAGTGCATAAAATTAGTTACATATTTATTTATTTATTTATTTATTTATTTATTTATTTATTTATTTACGGGCTATAAAAACCCTTTATAATGTATTGAGGTATATACAGGCAATACGTTTTGCCTGCATATGCTGCTGTAAATGGCATCAGGCGCTGCATATACGCTGCGTAATGCAGCGCCTGATGCCATTTAACCTCCCCTTGTAATATTTTTATCTATTCCTAACCGTTTAAGAGCTACACAGTCTGTTCCAGTTGCGTGAGACACCCTGTATATTTTCGCGATTCTGGGCTTGAGTGTTCTTCGATAAATATTCTTCATGACTGTCGCGGATCGTCTTACTTTTTACTTGATATTCAGGTTGATCGAACTTACCGAGTCCGCGTCTCGAGCAAACGCGCGGTACGAAAAACAATCTTTTACTTCTTCATTCACTGTCATAGCTGGCATCCTCCAGTCTCTCTTTCATTCACTCTTTCATGTAGTCACAATTATCATTTTTTCATATCTTCATTCATCTATTCATCGTTTATTCATACTATTCTCATGTTTACGAAACGCGTCATTAATATTTTGGTTAAAAAAATTCGATGCGTTTGCTCGAGAGCGGGCCGTGTCGTACGTACTCTTCTGACGACCGAGGAACTGCTCCTTCTGTTGAGTCCACTGCTTCTCTATAGTCTCCTTCTGCTGCTCGGTCAGGCCCTGAAACACGGAACGGACAAAACGGCATGCTAGGACGCGTCGTCACACTCGGACGCAGGGACCCTATCGTCGTCCGACGGTATCTCTCCGGGCAAGGGGCTCGACGGGGCGGCAGGGTGGCACCGCGGTACGCGCGTTTTCCTCTGGAACCCGCTGAACGTTCGACGCGGCGACGATTGTTAATCGAGTTTGGTCGTTCCCTCGGGTCAAACGGAATCGAGCCTCATCGGTTAGTCACTCGACGAAAATGGTAACGCGGGCACATGGAGTGTCTTCCGTGGAGGCGTGTACGGGTGTAGTATACGGTAATTCGTGTCGTGCGCCGATGCGCGTACCGTGAATAATTGATCTCGTTGTAAGGGTACTTCCGTGTTCTCGGGGCAGTTTCGATATTATTAAATTAACGAGGGCTCGTGCGGTGGTAAATTAAACAGTAGGGGCAAGCTTGGAAACGGCAGCGAGTCGACTGCTCGAGGGCCAACCATCAAATCGGAAGACGCGACGATCCCGATCGCTGGGTCGTGGGTCGTGAGGGGGGTGGGCGGCGGTCAATCGGAAACGCAAACAAACGAGGCGTTGGGGGTACGTCGACGGATATCTCGGCGAGACTCACTTTTGGTGCGCTTCATGAACTGTTCCGTTTTCTGTTTCCAAAGTTTCTCGTTGACCTCCGCTAAAAGCGTGTCATAGCCCTGCGATTCAACAATCGAATTCGTCTCTGATCATCAACTCGTCGTTACACTCGACCGTTAACTTTCTACCCTACGTTCTACGAGGATCTCGCTAAGGGGCTTCGTCGCTTGTTCTTTTGACCGGGTCGCATCGTTCCCGCGCGTTCTTTCCAACAATTTTTCGACGTTTCCGCGAGATCCACGAGGCCGCGCCGAATCGCGTCACGAAACGGTACTCGCCGTGACCGTTCGAAGATGCGACCGATCGAAGGGAGAAATCGTAGAGATACTTACACCCTCGAAGAGCTTCTTCTTATCGTCGTAGGACCTGGTATCGACTCGACGTTCGTATTTCGAGGCGACTTGGATCTTGGGCTGAGCGGAAGCAGAACAAATAAGAGAGATTTTCGCCGCATTAAATATTCCGTTCGGTTTTGCCGTAAACTTACCGGGTACTTGCCGGTAAGGGCTTCGGGATCGAGACCTTTCTTCAGAGCCTTGTGCCTCAACTGCTGCTTCTGACGTTCCTTTAATTCTTTAAGCTGCAATCAACGACGAAATACGACCATCATCCGGAACGTTCTTCCGTCGATACTTATCGTTTCGCATAAACCCGGTATGAGAGCTGATACAATTTTCATCGCGCGTTTTCACCGTCGTAACGTAAATTCGGAAGCGACGTATAATCGTCGCGCGTACTCACGTCGTAGTCTTGACGCTTTTGCCGCTCCTCGAGATCGTACTTCTCGGTTTCCAGCTTGACTATCGTCTCCCAAAGGTCGTTGGCTTTTGCCCGGAGTCTCTCGATGGACAGATTCTCGACCTCCAGAGGTTTGATGCGAATGCTCAAAGAGATCTTCTTCTCCTCTTCGAGCTGCTCCTTCGTCTTGTTGCGTTCCAATTGCGCCGACGTCAGGTTACCCTGGGCGCGAACAGAGAAACAGCGTTTAACGAGTCGATAAAAATGACCGTCGAAAAGGTACGAATAGACGGAGGACACGAACTGCCAAATCTTTCCTGGTGATGGTGAAGTTAGGGCCTTTCTTGCTCGCTTGGTCCTTCATAGCTTGCATCATAGCCTGGCGTTTCTTTTCCGACTCCTCGAGACGCCTGGGTTAGGAAACGATTTTGAAATTTCCCGAACGCACGTTTAGAGAAATATTTTTACGTACCGTCTCTTCTCCTCCATGTCGCGTTGTTTTTTCTCCTCTGCGAATTGAAAGAAAGCATCGTAAACGATATCGAGAGGCATATCACGCGCGATTAGGATTAGGACAAAGTGTAAAGAGCAAACCGACCGATTTCACGTTGGCGACGTTCTTCCTCCTCCTTCTTCTTCTGAGCCAATCTCTTCTCCTCGTCCGCGCGAGTGATCTTGCGCTTCGCTTGCTTCTCCTACGGAATGGGAACCACGAGAGAAATAAATTCGCGGGAACGGAAGCTTTTCCGGATTCATGCACGCGGGTCATAAAACGGATTCGAGGTTGGTTTACGTCGCGCGCGAACCTTCAATCTCTTCAGCTCCTCCTCCTCCTTGGCCCTCTGCTTCCGCCATTCCGCGATGTATTCCTTCAGCTGATCGTCCAAATCGCTCCTCTTCTGTTCTTGCCTCTGTTCGCCACCGGAAAAATAGAGAACGCCCCCGAACGTAAATAACGAACTTTCCTTACCGAGCCGTATTCGAACGGTCCCCGACATATCGTATCTCGTGGGTCTACGAGATCTCGGGGATCCCGGGATCTCGCCTCACCTTCATAAACTCGGGATTCTCCGCGGAGTCCCTGCGATGTAGGCCGGAATCGGAGCGAAAACAAAAGTAACTCTCTTTAGTTCCAGTCGCTCCTCCCGATCCGCAACGTCTCCGCTCTCGCGTTCCATTTTCCGTTTACCCTTATTTATTACGTCCCTCATCCCTCATCGCATTCATTCCGAGTTCTCACTCGCGGCCTCGCACCCTTTTTTAGTTTTCGCCGTTTGCCACTCTCAAACACACTGACGCACGTAAACGGACGGACAGGACGGACAGATAGATAGATAGACGGAATAGATAAATAGAGAAGAGAGTGGAGCGTTTTTCAACGTGAAAGCGTGTTAATCGGATGATCGAAGGAAGAGAGGANGTCATCGACGTTTGCAATCGTCGCGTTCGAGGCCTCGCAGTTACGTTCAGTACAAACTAGTGAGAACAGCTACTATTACATCGTTGTCGAAGGCTTCAGAACTGATCATTATCATAGATGCTGAGGTAATCGTTGCGATCACGTTACGTTAATACACCTATTCTCGTTAACATTNGAACGTAAATAACGAACTTTCCTTACCGAGCCGTATTCGAACGGTCCCCGACATATCGTATCTCGTGGGTCTACGAGATCTCGGGGATCCCGGGATCTCGCCTCACCTTCATAAACTCGGGATTCTCCGCGGAGTCCCTGCGATGTAGGCCGGAATCGGAGCGAAAACAAAAGTAACTCTCTTTAGTTCCAGTCGCTCCTCCCGATCCGCAACGTCTCCGCTCTCGCGTTCCATTTTCCGTTTACCCTTATTTATTACGTCCCTCATCCCTCATCGCATTCATTCCGAGTTCTCACTCGCGGCCTCGCACCCTTTTTTAGTTTTCGCCGTTTGCCACTCTCAAACACACTGACGCACGTAAACGGACGGACAGGACGGACAGATAGATAGATAGACGGAATAGATAAATAGAGAAGAGAGTGGAGCGTTTTTCAACGTGAAAGCGTGTTAATCGGATGATCGAAGGAAGAGAGGAAAGGACGGGCCGAGATTTTAACGAATTGTCCAAGGCAATCCGGCAACTGTTCGTTTCGTAGACAAGATATCAAATAAATCCAGAGAGGATTTTACCGAGAATTACGTACAGAATTTTAGTTTTAGATTTTAAATCCAGAAACGCGGTAGCATCCCAAAGGCAAATAGTCGGCATGTTTTAATTAATGAATTTAATACTTTCGTTACTGCATACTAATCGGTTTTAATAAAATCCGTCTTAATAAATAAATAAATAATATGAAAACTTGAAGTCCGCTTAGGCTCCGATGTTCGCAAGGATAACGCGTCTATCCAAGCGTTACGAAATCTATCGATGCGAATGTCTGTAATAGTTGTGATCCGTC
>SMSR01016126.1:64721-75448 GCA_019453355.1 Ceratina japonica | reverse complement strand
GTCCGTTAAAAAAATCATAAAAAAACAAATGTAAGAATTACCATACGTACATATATGTAACTACTCCTGAACGATAAAGTTTCTGANAAAAAAAGGTTCGATCGGTGAATAATTTGTTTGACAATTAGATCAGTTTTTAAATCGTTTACTCACATCGCGGTCTTTTTTGTTTAAATTGACTCAAAAGAACCTAAAATCAATTTATTCGGATAAAAAAAAGTAATTTTCATCCGGCAAACTATTGATCTTTATTCAGGGGCATATCCTAAAGAGGTGAACATACAAAAAATATTGAAGAAGAAAATACTCTCATACGAATGCGAGGTTTTCGCCTTGTCTAACTTCAATTCTAACGGGACGCTGTTTACTCACTATCATTTAAAAAATACGGCCTTTGCGCGGTCCGTTAAAAAAATCATAAAAAAACAAATGTAAGAATTACCATACGTACATATATGTAACTACTCCTGAACGATAAAGTTTCTGAAGGTGTAAATGAAGTTCTATTCTTGGGCCGATAAGGCTAGAATAAATACTGTACTACTATATGCATGACTATTCCTGTACTCGCGTTCGGCTGACATTATAAAACCGGAGTGAACGGAGGTAAAGTCAGGGTCGCTTAAGTTCATATTTTTTCTTTAGCAACTACACAATCGTACTGCGTGCGTTCAAGTACGCGTAGAGCTCTCCGTTCACATAAACAACCGTAAAATCTAACTTTATCCCTATAAATGATTAAAAAATCATCGACGTTTGCAATCGTCGCGTTCGAGGCCTCGCAGTTACGTTCAGTACAAACAACTAGTGAGAACAGCTACTATTACATCGTTGTCGAAGGCTTCAGAACTGATCATTATCATAGATGCTGAGGTAATCGTTGCGATCACGTTACGTTAATAGACCTATTCTCGTTAACATTGAAACCGGTAATCGTAATCGCGTTCTCCTCGTCATCGAGGAATCGCGAACAGATCCGATTCCGAAAGTTCATCTTCTCTGGCCTCCGNCTCGTTAACATTGAAACCGGTAATCGTAATCGCGTTCTCCTCGTCATCGCGAACAGATCCGATTCCGAAAGTTCATCTTCTCTAGCCTCAGTTTCCAGCTGTCGTCGCACGCGGGACGAGGCTGCGGGAACCGTCGCGTCCCCAGACATTTCTAGCTTCTGGCGGCTCTGCCAGTTACAACTGCGAAGCGTATCATAGAGATACCTCTACATAGGTGGTCTCGCGTCTCGGAGGCAGTTGGAACAGTGATCTATAGATCGTTTGGTTGGAACGATCGCCGCGCGTCGCGACGTAGGTAGGAGCGAGAAAGAGAGAGAGAGGCGAAAAACGCGCGCGCGGCCTTTGTCGCTGTCACCGCTCGCTTTTAATTCCGCTTTGNAGAGAGAGAGAGAGAGAGGCGAAAAACGCGCGCGCGGCCTTTGTCGCTGTCACCGCTCGCGTTTAATTCCGCTTCGTACTTACCTCATCGAGCGTCGTTTCCTCGCGTGCGAAACGTTGCCTCGTAGTCAGCTCCGCATCCTTTCTCTCTTCTTCTGTCCGACGACGAGCATCGCGGCCCCTCGAACATGAACCTGAACGAGAACGAGAACGTGGCCGTTCCCCGCGACCGATCACCGCCATGACACGCCGCGATTTATCGTTCCCGCAACGAACATCTCGCGATCCCGCACTCGGTATTCAGAGAACTCGTAGGCGCGCGCTCGCGCACGACACGACACGACACGACACGACACGGAGCGACGTTACGGTGTCTCGTTCTCGGCGACCGGCAACAGGTCGCTGCGGTCGGTTTCCTCCGCGGCTCGTCGGCGTTCGGTCTCGTTCGCGACGCGATTCTCAAAGCGTCGACGGCCTCGGGGTTTCTCGCGGTCGTTTTATTTCGGTGTCTAATCGTGAGCGTCTACTGACGCGATCAGGTAAGACGCCGACGATAAGAGGTGGGACGGTGCACGGTTTGTCTGTCGGACGAACGTTCGCCGACTCGGCGCGGCAGCGACGCTGGTAACGAAACGCGCGTATGTACGCGCCCGTCCGTGCGAGTGTCGTCCGAAAGAGAGAAAAGGAGAGGTCAGAAACGAAGAGCGAACGCGAAAGAGAGGAGAGAAACGCTCGAACCAGCAGCGCAGCGGCTATCATTATAAATAGTTGCGGCTCGGCCAGCGATGGGACCGATGGTTCCGTGCTCGCCAGCTACGATTCACAGTTTATCCGAGTGAGGAAGAACGTACGTACGTCCGCGCGATGCACATTCCAAAATGCAACAACGAAGAAACAGCTCGTTTCGAATAGGATCGCCTTTCGACGATAGAAAGTTCTTTTCAGTCGTTTCGAGGTGTTTCGTTCCCATCGCTGTTCGCTACGATCGCTACCAACGACTCGGTTAGGTGAAAGAGGGACGAGAAGCGAGGACGGAAGTATGCGCGTGAGATGAACAAAGACGCCCTCAGAAACGGAAAGGAAAACCGTTGGTCGCTCGCCTCGGTTTGCGTTCCTCGCTCCGCGCCGTCCGCGCCCTTCGTCTCCCGCGTTTTGCGTCATCGTTCCGTCACCGCGTCGGTGTCTGCCTTGAATTTTAACGAACCGCGGCCCTAACGCGTAATCGAATTTCCGCAACTTGCTCCCGGTCAATTTCGCGACTTCGTCGTTGCAACGCGTCGCCACGGAGAATCGTCCGACAAGTAGGTGCTTCGCGTACGCGCGGGTATATGTACATAAATACGCGTTTTATCGTGATATTAACGCTGACAGAGACGGAAAACGATGAGTCAAGTAAATTCGGCAGATCATGCTCGTAAACGTAAACAATTTATTCCGCAGCGTACGTTTCCGCGTCGACTCATGTTTTCGAGATCTGCTCGATCCATTTCCGCGTTTTTACGGACATAATACGGAAACAGATGTACCATCAAAATTGCATAATGCACATCCCATCCGTAATTTGTTTCTACTCATGCAACAAAGCTTTGCGAGCGTACTAAAACGCGCAAAGGCGACTGTCATTAAACATTCTCCAATGATTATTTTAAGAAGGAGCGTCCGATGTTTGGCAACCGACGACGACCCTCCGAACGTTTCGCACCCGTTTAGAAGCTTTGACGCCAAGCCGAATTCGCAGCGTCACGACCACGATGATTAAGTACCGCGCGTTCGCGAAAGGACAGCGAATCCCAGGACCCATGTATTCGTTTGTGCGCGCCACAATCGCGTCGTTGACGTAAACGATGATTCCTAGAGATTTGCTGATTCCGTCCACGTTACGCTCGTAACGCAAATATGCTGGATTGAAACGACTAAAAATATGACGGGAAGGAAAGTAAACGCGATGATTTTCATCTTGTCGTACGGTTTTCTCGGTATCCTGCTCCTCCAACCGTGAAGCTCGGGTCGACTACACGAGGAGGAAAATTTGTCACCTCTACGATCGAATGCCATTTCTTCAGCTTCGTAAGACGTACGACGTATGTATATGTATGTACAGCAATTTTGGCTGATCCGTGAGTTGAACAACGTGATATCCATCGAAAGTGTCTCCTTTCCTAGCAACGCGAATCGAGATCTACTCTACGGGACAGGTGAGAAATCGTACACGGTCGCGATCGATCTTCCTTTTTTATTTTAATAATGTGTGTGTGTGTATTTTGTACAATATAATAATAATAAGAATAATAGTAGCAATTAAGTATTACGAGCAACGAATGGTATAAGTAGCGGTGGCAGGACAGCCGAGAAGTGGTAAGCGCGTTTCGTCGCGGCAGAACGCTCGCCGTCGCAGGGTCGGTCGTGGGCGAGGAGAAGGCACGCGACCGTTCTTTTCGCGATCGTCTCGACGCGGCGACGACGACGCGCGACGAAAGAGGAAACGGAAGCGAAGAGCCGGCCCACGGTGACGAGATTCCGACCGCGGTCGCGCGCCATCGTCGTCTCCGCTGCCGCCACAACTATGTCCGTCCGATGGTCCGAAAGTTGTTTCGTTATTTGTGCCGATCGATCTCGCGATCGAACTCGCGGGTCTCGTTCAGGCGCCTGTGTACTCGTTCGAAGGAAGATAAGCTTATTCCTCCTCTTCTTCCTCCTCTTCTTCTTCCTCCTCTTCCTCTTCTTCCTCCTCCTCCTCCTCTTCTTCTTCCTCTTCCTCCTCTTCTTCTTCCTCCTTCTTACCGCCTCCCTTCTTCTCTTCCTCTTCCTCCTCCTCCTCCTCCTCTTCTTCTTCCTCTTCCTCTTCGAACTGTGGTTCTTCCAGATCTTCGTCCTCAGCCGCAGCCTTCACGTCTTCCTCGCCCTCCGGAGACTCGGGATCTCCAGCCTTCTTGCCCGGCCTCTCGCCGAACCATTTCGGCAACTTCGCTGTTTCCAAAAAGAAATTCCATTCCAATTATAACGCACACCGACCATCGAATTATTTTGTTTTTAACGAGTGGACATCGTTAGCGTGGATCGGGATTTATTTTCGATTCGTTCTAGGATCGTCACAAAGGTACGATAGGTAGCGGATATATGAGAGCGAAGATCTGTGAAGATTCGTCTAATTGTAAGGCCAGTATATACCGAGTAATAGGTGAGACAACGAACAGGAACAGATACGCAACGCGTGTATTAAAAGACGAGCAAATCGTCAAGTTCGTAGACAATTGTCAATTTTTTAAATACAGGGTTTCTCACGCATGGAACAGACTGTAGCTCTTAAACGGTTAGGAATAGATGAAAATGTTATAAAGGAAGGTTAATTGGTATCAGGCGTTGTGTAATATGTAACTAATTTTATGCATTTTTATACGCCGGTGCATAAGAAAAATGCAACTGCACTTTTTTTAAAATGGAAACCTATATTTCTGACTGCATCAGTCGATGCAGTCTCTACAAAAAAGTATTAACATACTTATGCCCTAAACTTATTCGTTTGAAAGTTATCGAAGCCTTAAGTTCTCCGAATAATTTCGGTTTCTCGGCGAGTTTTCCGGAATACCTACGTTATGTTACATTACAGTGTTTGTAAACGTCAAGAAGCGGATGGAAAAGTGCTTGGAATGCAAAGGAGGATCGTTAGAACATTATTACGAACATTTAAAAAAAAAGTGCAGTTGCATTTTTCTCATGCACCGGTGCATGAAAGTGCATAAAATTAGTTACATATTTATTTATTTATTTATTTATTTATTTATTTATTTATTTATTTACGGGCTATAAAAACCCTTTATAATGTATTGAGGTATATACAGGCAATACGTTTTGCCTGCATATGCTGCTGTAAATGGCATCAGGCGCTGCATATACGCTGCGTAATGCAGCGCCTGATGCCATTTAACCTCCCCTTGTAATATTTTTATCTATTCCTAACCGTTTAAGAGCTACACAGTCTGTTCCAGTTGCGTGAGACACCCTGTATATTTTCGCGATTCTGGGCTTGAGTGTTCTTCGATAAATATTCTTCATGACTGTCGCGGATCGTCTTACTTTTTACTTGATATTCAGGTTGATCGAACTTACCGAGTCCGCGTCTCGAGCAAACGCGCGGTACGAAAAACAATCTTTTACTTCTTCATTCACTGTCATAGCTGGCATCCTCCAGTCTCTCTTTCATTCACTCTTTCATGTAGTCACAATTATCATTTTTTCATATCTTCATTCATCTATTCATCGTTTATTCATACTATTCTCATGTTTACGAAACGCGTCATTAATATTTTGGTTAAAAAAATTCGATGCGTTTGCTCGAGAGCGGGCCGTGTCGTACGTACTCTTCTGACGACCGAGGAACTGCTCCTTCTGTTGAGTCCACTGCTTCTCTATAGTCTCCTTCTGCTGCTCGGTCAGGCCCTGAAACACGGAACGGACAAAACGGCATGCTAGGACGCGTCGTCACACTCGGACGCAGGGACCCTATCGTCGTCCGACGGTATCTCTCCGGGCAAGGGGCTCGACGGGGCGGCAGGGTGGCACCGCGGTACGCGCGTTTTCCTCTGGAACCCGCTGAACGTTCGACGCGGCGACGATTGTTAATCGAGTTTGGTCGTTCCCTCGGGTCAAACGGAATCGAGCCTCATCGGTTAGTCACTCGACGAAAATGGTAACGCGGGCACATGGAGTGTCTTCCGTGGAGGCGTGTACGGGTGTAGTATACGGTAATTCGTGTCGTGCGCCGATGCGCGTACCGTGAATAATTGATCTCGTTGTAAGGGTACTTCCGTGTTCTCGGGGCAGTTTCGATATTATTAAATTAACGAGGGCTCGTGCGGTGGTAAATTAAACAGTAGGGGCAAGCTTGGAAACGGCAGCGAGTCGACTGCTCGAGGGCCAACCATCAAATCGGAAGACGCGACGATCCCGATCGCTGGGTCGTGGGTCGTGAGGGGGGTGGGCGGCGGTCAATCGGAAACGCAAACAAACGAGGCG
The DNA here is from genome assembly GCA_019453355.1 of Ceratina japonica. Taxonomy (NCBI): domain Eukaryota; kingdom Metazoa; phylum Arthropoda; class Insecta; order Hymenoptera; family Apidae; genus Ceratina; species Ceratina japonica. Next base: position 69,047 of record SMSR01016126.1, on the reverse strand, counting down.
TTGGGGGTACGTCGACGGATATCTCGGCGAGACTCACTTTTGGTGCGCTTCATGAACTGTTCCGTTTTCTGTTTCCAAAGTTTCTCGTTGACCTCCGCTAAAAGCGTGTCATAGCCCTGCGATTCAACAATCGAATTCGTCTCTGATCATCAACTCGTCGTTACACTCGACCGTTAACTTTCTACCCTACGTTCTACGAGGATCTCGCTAAGGGGCTTCGTCGCTCGTTCTTTTGACCGGGTCGCATCGTTTCCGCGCGTTCTTTCCAACAATTTTTCGACGTTTCCGCGAGATCCACGAGGCCGCGCCGAATCGCGTCACGAAACGGTACTCGCCGTGACCGTTCGAAGATGCGACCGATCGAAGGGAGAAATCGTAGAGATACTTACACCCTCGAAGAGCTTCTTCTTATCGTCGTAGGACCTGGTATCGACTCGACGTTCGTATTTCGAGGCGACTTGGATCTTGGGCTGAGCGGAAGCAGAACAAATAAGAGAGATTTTCGCCGCATTAAATATTCCGTTCGGTTTTGCCGTAAACTTACCGGGTACTTGCCGGTAAGGGCTTCGGGATCGAGACCTTTCTTCAGAGCCTTGTGCCTCAACTGCTGCTTCTGACGTTCCTTTAATTCTTTAAGCTGCAATCAACGACGAAATACGACCATCATCCGGAACGTTCTTCCGTCGATACTTATCGTTTCGCATAAACCCGGTATGAGAGCTGATACAATTTTCATCGGGCGTTTTCACCGTCGTAACGTAAATTCGGAAGCGACGTATAATCGTCGCGCGTACTCACGTCGTAGTCTTGACGCTTTTGCCGCTCCTCGAGATCGTACTTCTCGGTTTCCAGCTTGACTATCGTCTCCCAAAGGTCGTTGGCTTTTGCCCGGAGTCTCTCGATGGACAGATTCTCGACCTCCAGAGGTTTGATGCGAATGCTCAAAGAGATCTTCTTCTCCTCTTCGAGCTGCTCCTTCGTCTTGTTGCGTTCCAATTGCGCCGACGTCAGGTTACCCTGGGCGCGAACAGAGAAACAGCGTTTAACGAGTCGATAAAAATGACCGTCGAAAAGGTACGAATAGACGGAGGACACGAACTGCCAAATCTTTCCTGGTGATGGTGAAGTTAGGGCCTTTCTTGCTCGCTTGGTCCTTCATAGCTTGCATCATAGCCTGGCGTTTCTTTTCCGACTCCTCGAGACGCCTGGGTTAGGAAACGATTTTGAAATTTCCCGAACGCACGTTTAGAGAAATATTTTTACGTACCGTCTCTTCTCCTCCATGTCGCGTTGTTTTTTCTCCTCTGCGAATTGAAAGAAAGCATCGTAAACGATATCGAGAGGCATATCACGCGCGATTAGGATTAGGACAAAGTGTAAAGAGCAAACCGACCGATTTCACGTTGGCGACGTTCTTCCTCCTCCTTCTTCTTCTGAGCCAATCTCTTCTCCTCGTCCGCGCGAGTGATCTTGCGCTTCGCTTGCTTCTCCTACGGAATGGGAACCACGAGAGAAATAAATTCGCGGGAACGGAAGCTTTTCCGGATTCATGCACGCGGGTCATAAAACGGATTCGAGGTTGGTTTACGTCGCGCGCGAACCTTCAATCTCTTCAGCTCCTCCTCCTCCTTGGCCCTCTGCTTCCGCCATTCCGCGATGTATTCCTTCAGCTGATCGTCCAAATCGCTCCTCTTCTGTTCTTGCCTCTGTTCGCCACCGGAAAAATAGAGAACGCCCCCGAACGTAAATAACGAACTTTCCTTACCGAGCCGTATTCGAACGGTCCCCGACATATCGTATCTCGTGGGTCTACGAGATCTCGGGGATCCCGGGATCTCGCCTCACCTTCATAAACTCGGGATTCTCCGCGGAGTCCCTGCGATGTAGGCCGGAATCGGAGCGAAAACAAAAGTAACTCTCTTTAGTTCCAGTCGCTCCTCCCGATCCGCAACGTCTCCGCTCTCGCGTTCCATTTTCCGTTTACCCTTATTTATTACGTCCCTCATCCCTCATCGCATTCATTCCGAGTTCTCACTCGCGGCCTCGCACCCTTTTTTAGTTTTCGCCGTTTGCCACTCTCAAACACACTGACGCACGTAAACGGACGGACAGGACGGACAGATAGATAGATAGACGGAATAGATAAATAGAGAAGAGAGTGGAGCGTTTTTCAACGTGAAAGCGTGTTAATCGGATGATCGAAGGAAGAGAGGAAAGGACGGGCCGAGATTTTAACGAATTGTCCAAGGCAATCCGGCAACTGTTCGTTTCGTAGACAAGATATCAAATAAATCCAGAGAGGATTTTACCGAGAATTACGTACAGAATTTTAGTTTTAGATTTTAAATCCAGAAACGCGGTAGCATCCCAAAGGCAAATAGTCGGCATGTTTTAATTAATGAATTTAATACTTTCGTTACTGCATACTAATCGGTTTTAATAAAATCCGTCTTAATAAATAAATAAATAATATGAAAACTTGAAGTCCGCTTAGGCTCCGATGTTCGCAAGGATAACGCGTCTATCCACGCGTTACGAAATCTATCGATGCGAATGTCTGTAATAGTTGTGATCCGTCACGGTCAATCAAGCAAACCAATTAACGATAAACGATTCTCCCGAGAAAAAACAAAAATCTTTCATCAATTCGTAATTTTCAGTTCGAAGCGACTTTATGATACTGACATTTATTTGACGTAATTTGATTATTTTTATATATTTTACTTTATTAAAGAAGAAAATAATCAAATTGAACTCGGATCCGATGGACGATAACGAATGCGGAATAAAAAAAAAATGAGCGATAGAAAATTGTGTCTGATCGACGGAGCTGAGTCGCTTAAAACCGATCATAATTATGAAACTTGAGAAGAGTCTCTAATTTTAATGATTACACGGTAAGAACGTCGAGTCGGGCTTTGAAGGTTCGAACGAAGGGAGTTGCTGGGGATATTCGTTTACTCGCTCAGCTGGGAGAGGATGGTACGGGATTGGAAGCCGCTCGAGAATAAGCGATCAAGCGTTTCCACAGAAAGCAATTTAGCGGGTGAGCGAGAGAAGATATCTACGGGACGATTCTATCTATTTTTCGCGCTTCAAAATTTATTTATCCGTATTCCACAGATTTCGCCTCGACGGCGAATCGCGAGCCACGCACGGATTCGTCGTCGAGCGAAACGATGTTCCGTGAAGCAACGAGCTTGAAAATACTACTGGAATTTATAGCCGCTTCTCAGTATTTAGTACTCAGTACTCAATATTCAATTTTTAGTTCCCATTTCTCACTTTCCAACTGTTTATTGCATATGTAGGTTGCTTCGTGATACATTATTTACTTGAAAGCTATCATAAACGTACACGTTCATAGTCTTCAGCTTCATTAAGGTAGCCTTATTCACTTCAATGAAATTATAAAAAAATTAAATGTAAAACGTTCCAACACATATTCACTGTTTCTCTTTCAATTTTTATTAATTGTCCAAAGAATTTGTTACGTTAAAAACGCGACAAACAATTGAGGAGTGAGAAGTGTTCACTGAGAACTGAACAGTAAATACTGAGCGTTGAAAACTGAGAAGCTGCTATAAAAATCCGTTGTAAACGTCGGAGGATATTTAGGAAAGAATCGGAGAGAATACACCCATCTCGTACCAAAGACGTGCACCCACTCTTCTCTTCGTCAGTCATTAATTTATCCTCTCGCAACTGAAATCTCAAATGCAAGCAACGCGCGCGCAGTAATCGCTTAGTCTTACAATTAGTCGTCGCCTCGGTCTCGTCATCGCGCGTTGTCCACAACGCCTTAAAAGAGGAGCGACGAAAGCCGAGGAGCTCAGCCGATTTACGCGAAACACCTTCGACGATCGTTTCGTCCCGAGCGTCGCCCGATTCTCCCAATATCGTCGTCCGTTCGTCCAACGCTAAGACACGTTTTTGTCACGCCTCGAATGCCACACGGATCGACTTTGAAAAATGAAACGCGACGAGGCCAGGCGGGGCAGCGGCCAAGAATTAATGTTGGTCAGTATCGTTGCTGGCTACGTCGTCCGAAACTTGTAAACAACGTTCACCACCGTTGGCAACGTGTTCCCCGATCACGCAATCGACGCGACGAATCACCGTTAAACGAGATCGTGTAGACGTCCGAAACCGTCTCGAACGCGGAGAATCGAGCTACCCCCGGGACAACGATTCGGTCGATCTTTCCGCGATGCTCGTTAAAGGTCGATAGATCATAGCGTAAAAGTCGAACGTAATTAAAATTAACATGGGGCGCGCGGGGGGGGGGCGTTGGGTAGCTGCTGCTGCTGCTGGTGGTGGTGGTGG
>SMSR01016126.1:44130-64530 GCA_019453355.1 Ceratina japonica | reverse complement strand
GGATCGTCACAAAGGTACGATAGGTAGCGGATATATGAGAGCGAAGATCTGTGAAGATTCGTCTAATTGTAAGTCCAGTGTATACCGAGTATAGGTGAGACAACGAACAGGAACAAATACGCAACGCGTGTATTAGAAGCAAATCGTCAAGTTCGTAGACAATTGTCAATTTTTTAAATACAGGGTGTCTCACGCATGGAACAGACTGTAGCTCTTAAACGGTTAGAAGTAGATGAAAATGTTATAAAGGAAGGTTAATTGGTATCAGGCGTTGTGTAATATGTAACTAATTTTATGCATTTTTATACGCCGGTGCATAAGAAAAATGCAACTGCACTTTTTTTAAAATGGAAACCTATATTTCTGACTGCATCAGTCGATGCAGTCTCTACAAAAAAGTATTAACATACTTATGCCCTAAACTTATTCGTTTGAAAGTTATCGAAGCCTTAAGTTCTCCGAATAATTTCGGTTTCTCGGCGAGTTTTCCGGAATACCTACGTTATGTTACATTACAGTGTTTGTAAACGTCAAGAAGCGGATGGAAAAGTGCTTGGAATGCAAAGGAGGATCGTTAGAACATTATTACGAACATTTAAAAAAAAAGTGCAGTTGCATTTTTCTCATGCACCGGTGCATGAAAGTGCATAAAATTAGTTACATATTTATTTATTTATTTATTTATTTATTTATTTATTTATTTATTTACGGGCTATAAAAACCCTTTATAATGTATTGAGGTATATACAGGCAATACGTTTTGCCTGCATATGCTGCTGTAAATGGCATCAGGCGCTGCATATACGCTGCGTAATGCAGCGCCTGATGCCATTTAACCTCCCCTTGTAATATTTTTATCTATTCCTAACCGTTTAAGAGCTACACAGTCTGTTCCAGTTGCGTGAGACACCCTGTATATTTTCGCGATTCTGGGCTTGAGTGTTCTTCGATAAATATTCTTCATGACTGTCGCGGATCGTCTTACTTTTTACTTGATATTCAGGTTGATCGAACTTACCGAGTCCGCGTCTCGAGCAAACGCGCGGTACGAAAAACAATCTTTTACTTCTTCATTCACTGTCATAGCTGGCATCCTCCAGTCTCTCTTTCATTCACTCTTTCATGTAGTCACAATTATCATTTTTTCATATCTTCATTCATCTATTCATCGTTTATTCATACTATTCTCATGTTTACGAAACGCGTCATTAATATTTTGGTTAAAAAAATTCGATGCGTTTGCTCGAGAGCGGGCCGTGTCGTACGTACTCTTCTGACGACCGAGGAACTGCTCCTTCTGTTGAGTCCACTGCTTCTCTATAGTCTCCTTCTGCTGCTCGGTCAGGCCCTGAAACACGGAACGGACAAAACGGCATGCTAGGACGCGTCGTCACACTCGGACGCAGGGACCCTATCGTCGTCCGACGGTATCTCTCCGGGCAAGGGGCTCGACGGGGCGGCAGGGTGGCACCGCGGTACGCGCGTTTTCCTCTGGAACCCGCTGAACGTTCGACGCGGCGACGATTGTTAATCGAGTTTGGTCGTTCCCTCGGGTCAAACGGAATCGAGCCTCATCGGTTAGTCACTCGACGAAAATGGTAACGCGGGCACATGGAGTGTCTTCCGTGGAGGCGTGTACGGGTGTAGTATACGGTAATTCGTGTCGTGCGCCGATGCGCGTACCGTGAATAATTGATCTCGTTGTAAGGGTACTTCCGTGTTCTCGGGGCAGTTTCGATATTATTAAATTAACGAGGGCTCGTGCGGTGGTAAATTAAACAGTAGGGGCAAGCTTGGAAACGGCAGCGAGTCGACTGCTCGAGGGCCAACCATCAAATCGGAAGACGCGACGATCCCGATCGCTGGGTCGTGGGTCGTGAGGGGGGTGGGCGGCGGTCAATCGGAAACGCAAACAAACGAGGCGTTGGGGGTACGTCGACGGATATCTCGGCGAGACTCACTTTTGGTGCGCTTCATGAACTGTTCCGTTTTCTGTTTCCAAAGTTTCTCGTTGACCTCCGCTAAAAGCGTGTCATAGCCCTGCGATTCAACAATCGAATTCGTCTCTGATCATCAACTCGTCGTTACACTCGACCGTTAACTTTCTACCCTACGTTCTACGAGGATCTNACGGCCCTAACGCGTAATCGAATTTCCGCGACTTGCTCCCGGTCAATTTCGCGACTTCGTCGTTGCAACGCGTCGCCACGGAGAATCGTCCGACAAATAGGTGCTTCGCGTACGCGCGGGTACATTCGCGCAGTATATGTACATAAATACGCGTTTTATCGTGATATTAACGCTGACAGAGACGGGAAACGATGAGTCAAGTAAATTCGGCAGATCATGCTCGTAAACGTAAACAATTTACTCCGCAGCGTACGTTTCCGCGTCGACTCATGTTTTCGAGATCTGCTCGATCCATTTCCGCGTTTTTACGGACATAATACGGAAACAGATGTACTATCAAAATTGCATAATGCACATCCCGTCCGTAATTTGTTTCTACTCATGCAACGAAGCTTTGCGAGCGTACTAAAACGCGCAAAGGCGACTGTCATTAGACATTCTCCGATGATTATTTTAAGAAGGAGCGTCCGATGTTTGGCAACCGTCGACGACCCTCCGAACGTTTCGCACCCGTTTAGAAGCTTTGACGCCAAGCCGAATTCGCAGCGTCACGACTACGATGATTAAGTACCGGGCGTTCGCGAAAGGACAGCGAATCCCAGGACCCATGTATTCGTTTGTGCGCGCCACAATCGCGTCGTTGACGTAAACGATCATTCCTAGAGATTTGCTGATTCCGTCCACGTTACGCTCGTAACGCAAATATGCTGGATTGAAACGACTAAAAATATGACGGGAAGGAAAGTAAACGCGATGATTTTCATCTTGTCGTACGGTTTTCTCGGTATCCTGCTCCTCCAACCGTGAAGCTCGGGTCGACTACACGAGGAGGAAAATTTGTCACCTCTACGATCGAATGCCATTTCTTCAGCTTCGTAAGACGTACGACGTATGTATATGTATGTACAGCAATTTTGGCTGATCCGTGAGTTGAACAACGTGATATCCATCGAAAGTGTCTCCTTTCCTAGCAACGCGAATCGAGATCTACTCTACGGGACAGGTGAGAAATCGTACACGGTCGCGATCGATCTTCCTTTTTTATTTTAATAATGTGTGTGTGTGTATTTTGTACAATATAATAATAATAAGAATAATAGTAGCAATTAAGTATTACGAGCAACGANGAGAGAGACTTTCGCCGCATTAAATAATCCGTTCGGTTTTGCCGTAGACTTACCGGGTACTTGCCGGTAAGGGCTTCGGGATCGAGACCTTTCTTCAGAGCCTTGTGCCTCAACTGCTGCTTCTGACGTTCCTTTAATTCTTTAAGCTGCAACCAACGACGAAATACGACCATCATCCGGAACGTTCTTCCGTCGATACTTATCGTTTCGCATAAACCCGGTATGAGAGCTGATACAATTTTCATCGCGCGTTTTCACCGTCGTAACGTAAATTCGGAAGCGACGTATAATCGTCGCGCGTACTCACGTCGTAGTCTTGACGCTTTTGCCGCTCCTCGAGATCGTACTTCTCGGTTTCCAGCTTGACTATCGTCTCCCAAAGGTCGTTGGCTTTTGCCCGGAGTCTCTCGATGGACAGATTCTCGACCTCCAGAGGTTTGATGCGAATGCTCAAAGAGATCTTCTTCTCCTCTTCGAGCTGCTCCTTCGTCTTGTTGCGTTCCAATTGCGCCGACGTCAGGTTACCCTGGGCGCGAACAGAGAAACAGCGTTTAACGAGTCGATAAAAATGACCGTCGAAAAGGTACGAATAGACGGAGGACACGAACTGCCAAATCTTTCCTGGTGATGGTGAAGTTAGGGCCTTTCTTGCTCGCTTGGTCCTTCATAGCTTGCATCATAGCCTGGCGTTTCTTTTCCGACTCCTCGAGACGCCTGGGTTAGGAAACGATTTTGAAATTTCCCGAACGCACGTTTAGAGAAATATTTTTACGTACCGTCTCTTCTCCTCCATGTCGCGTTGTTTTTTCTCCTCTGCGAATTGAAAGAAAGCATCGTAAACGATATCGAGAGGCATATCACGCGCGATTAGGATTAGGACAAAGTGTAAAGAGCAAACCGACCGATTTCACGTTGGCGACGTTCTTCCTCCTCCTTCTTCTTCTGAGCCAATCTCTTCTCCTCGTCCGCGCGAGTGATCTTGCGCTTCGCTTGCTTCTCCTACGGAATGGGAACCACGAGAGAAATAAATTCGCGGGAACGGAAGCTTTTCCGGATTCATGCACGCGGGTCATAAAACGGATTCGAGGTTGGTTTACGTCGCGCGCGAACCTTCAATCTCTTCAGCTCCTCCTCCTCCTTGGCCCTCTGCTTCCGCCATTCCGCGATGTATTCCTTCAGCTGATCGTCCAAATCGCTCCTCTTCTGTTCTTGCCTCTGTTCGCCACCGGAAAAATAGAGAACGCCCCCGAACGTAAATAACGAACTTTCCTTACCGAGCCGTATTCGAACGGTCCCCGACATATCGTATCTCGTGGGTCTACGAGATCTCGGGGATCCCGGGATCTCGCCTCACCTTCATAAACTCGGGATTCTCCGCGGAGTCCCTGCGATGTAGGCCGGAATCGGAGCGAAAACAAAAGTAACTCTCTTTAGTTCCAGTCGCTCCTCCCGATCCGCAACGTCTCCGCTCTCGCGTTCCATTTTCCGTTTACCCTTATTTATTACGTCCCTCATCCCTCATCGCATTCATTCCGAGTTCTCACTCGCGGCCTCGCACCCTTTTTTAGTTTTCGCCGTTTGCCACTCTCAAACACACTGACGCACGTAAACGGACGGACAGGACGGACAGATAGATAGATAGACGGAATAGATAAATAGAGAAGAGAGTGGAGCGTTTTTCAACGTGAAAGCGTGTTAATCGGATGATCGAAGGAAGAGAGGAAAGGACGGGCCGAGATTTTAACGAATTGTCCAAGGCAATCCGGCAACTGTTCGTTTCGTAGACAAGATATCAAATAAATCCAGAGAGGATTTTACCGAGAATTACGTACAGAATTTTAGTTTTAGATTTTAAATCCAGAAACGCGGTAGCATCCCAAAGGCAAATAGTCGGCATGTTTTAATTAATGAATTTAATACTTTCGTTACTGCATACTAATCGGTTTTAATAAAATCCGTCTTAATAAATAAATAAATAATATGAAAACTTGAAGTCCGCTTAGGCTCCGATGTTCGCAAGGATAACGCGTCTATCCACGCGTTACGAAATCTATCGATGCGAATGTCTGTAATAGTTGTGATCCGTCACGGTCAATCAAGCAAACCAATTAACGATAAACGATTCTCCCGAGAAAAAACAAAAATCTTTCATCAATTCGTAATTTTCAGTTCGAAGCGACTTTATGATACTGACATTTATTTGACGTAATTTGATTATTTTTATATATTTTACTTTATTAAAGAAGAAAATAATCAAATTGAACTCGGATCCGATGGACGATAACGAATGCGGAATAAAAAAAAAATGAGCGATAGAAAATTGTGTCTGATCGACGGAGCTGAGTCGCTTAAAACCGATCATAATTATGAAACTTGAGAAGAGTCTCTAATTTTAATGATTACACGGTAAGAACGTCGAGTCGGGCTTTGAAGGTTCGAACGAAGGGAGTTGCTGGGGATATTCGTTTACTCGCTCAGCTGGGAGAGGATGGTACGGGATTGGAAGCCGCTCGAGAATAAGCGATCAAGCGTTTCCACAGAAAGCAATTTAGCGGGTGAGCGAGAGAAGATATCTACGGGACGATTCTATCTATTTTTCGCGCTTCAAAATTTATTTATCCGTATTCCACAGATTTCGCCTCGACGGCGAATCGCGAGCCACGCACGGATTCGTCGTCGAGCGAAACGATGTTCCGTGAAGCAACGAGCTTGAAAATACTACTGGAATTTATAGCCGCTTCTCAGTATTTAGTACTCAGTACTCAATATTCAATTTTTAGTTCCCATTTCTCACTTTCCAACTGTTTATTGCATATGTAGGTTGCTTCGTGATACATTATTTACTTGAAAGCTATCATAAACGTACACGTTCATAGTCTTCAGCTTCATTAAGGTAGCCTTATTCACTTCAATGAAATTATAAAAAAATTAAATGTAAAACGTTCCAACACATATTCACTGTTTCTCTTTCAATTTTTATTAATTGTCCAAAGAATTTGTTACGTTAAAAACGCGACAAACAATTGAGGAGTGAGAAGTGTTCACTGAGAACTGAACAGTAAATACTGAGCGTTGAAAACTGAGAAGCTGCTATAAAAATCCGTTGTAAACGTCGGAGGATATTTAGGAAAGAATCGGAGAGAATACACCCATCTCGTACCAAAGACGTGCACCCACTCTTCTCTTCGTCAGTCATTAATTTATCCTCTCGCAACTGAAATCTCAAATGCAAGCAACGCGCGCGCAGTAATCGCTTAGTCTTACAATTAGTCGTCGCCTCGGTCTCGTCATCGCGCGTTGTCCACAACGCCTTAAAAGAGGAGCGACGAAAGCCGAGGAGCTCAGCCGATTTACGCGAAACACCTTCGACGATCGTTTCGTCCCGAGCGTCGCCCGATTCTCCCAATATCGTCGTCCGTTCGTCCAACGCTAAGACACGTTTTTGTCACGCCTCGAATGCCACACGGATCGACTTTGAAAAATGAAACGCGACGAGGCCAGGCGGGGCAGCGGCCAAGAATTAATGTTGGTCAGTATCGTTGCTGGCTACGTCGTCCGAAACTTGTAAACAACGTTCACCACCGTTGGCAACGTGTTCCCCGATCACGCAATCGACGCGACGAATCACCGTTAAACGAGATCGTGTAGACGTCCGAAACCGTCTCGAACGCGGAGAATCGAGCTACCCCCGGGACAACGATTCGGTCGATCTTTCCGCGATGCTCGTTAAAGGTCGATAGATCATAGCGTAAAAGTCGAACGTAATTAAAATTAACATGGGGCGCGCGGGGGGGGGGCGTTGGGTAGCTGCTGCTGCTGCTGGTGGTGGTGGTGGTGGTGGGATACAAAAAAAGCCGACGCCTGGAGACGCTGCGTCGATTTAGTATTTTTCAGGGCTGTGGGCGGGGTCGATCGGGTCTGGGGGGAATCGGAGATTTTTGACGAGATCCGTAGGAAAGATCTCGTTCGGCCGACCTCGTACGCAGATATACGTAGGTGTACGCGCGATTGTACGAGCGTGACAAACACACGGAGATTATGTACAGAGCAGTTAATTCGTGATTAATCAAGAACGTTCGAAGAGACAAAAAGAAAAAACACGAGAGGAATCGAAAGAGACAGAGAGAGAAAGAGAGAGAGAGAGACAGAGAGAAAAAAAACAGAGAAACATAGCTAGGTTGACGGGCAGGGGGTGGTGGTGGTGGTGTTGCTTCGAGCACTGATCGCGAGAACTATATTAAACCATTAGTTTTGGCGGGATCGAGACGTTATTCACGTTTCATCGTGCGACCGATGAGATTCATGGAATTTGGTACGATTGATACGAGACATGTGGACACGATGGCTTCGCGGAAAATCACGAGACGAAACAAAAGGGTGATTGAGTTTGGAGTCCCGCGAGGGTGAACCATGATTCGAACTGTAACGAGAAAACAAAGAAGGGGGGAGGGGAGAAAACTATGTATCGTGGCTCTCGTTCGTCCTGAAAATAAAAAACATTTTCCAGACACNTTGCTTCGAGCGCTGATCGCGAGAACTATATTAAACCATTAGTTTTGGCGGGATCGAGACGTTATTCACGTTTCATCGTGCGACCGATGAGATTCATGGAATTTGGAACGATTGATACGAGACATGTGGACACGATGGCTTCGCGGAAAATCGCGAGACGAAACAAAAGGGCGGTCGAGTTTGGAGTCCCGCGAGGGTGAACCATGATTCGAACTGTAACGAGTAAAACAAAGAATGGGGGGAGGGGAGAAAACTGTGTATCGTGGCTCTCGTTCGTCCTGAAAATAAAAAACATTTTCCAGACACCCCGTGTCTCCGGAACCAAAAACCTGAGAACGTCGAAAAACACGAAACTGGACGACGACGCGCGGCCTCCCCGGAAAATGATCGCGTCGTTCGTTCGCCGGCGCGGCGCGGACCGTGCTGTACGCGCGTCGCAGCTTCGGTATAAGAATAAACCGTATTACGTTATCGTACACGTATTTATGAAACGTTTGGCAACGATCCAGCCGAGGCGAGGCGGCGCGACGCGAGTTATATTAGCTTCGCGCGCTTCTTACGCAACCTCGGCGCTGCTGCACCGCGTATCGTCGACGCGACGCAGGGTTACGCGGCACGGAATGGCTCGACGCGCGCGTTTTCATGGTCCTGATCGTACTACACGTAATATAATCCTGAACGTAAAGAAGAATCGCGAGAGTCTCGTTCTCGTTCCCGCCAACAGTTCGAAAAGAAGCGCGAGCTTTGAGGGGTTGTGGGGTTTTGTTGAAAGCGGCCGAAGAACAAAGAAAGTATTATTGACGTGTAATAAACAACCTCTCGATGTTTCAACTTACTTTTGGGACGCCCTACCCCTACAAAAAAAGAAAGGAAAGGCACATTAATAACGATCGCAATCTCTGTCCAACCTGGTTTTCAACGTGGGACCGTTCCGCGGCTGTGTCGTTTCTTATTTTTGCTTATTTCTCGTCTCGTTCAGTCCTTTTCGCACGAGTCCTCGCTCTCGAGTACCCGGCATCCTCGACATCGACGATCCCACTCACGGAATTACCAGTTTCATTATTTTCCTCCTCAGAGGGACCGTAGGAATATTCCGCCGAGCCGAGCGACTCCGTGCTCGGGCGTCTGATCGAGAGCACGCGTTTATTTCCTCCGTCTTACGTCCAGACTTTACGATTTAATGATAACGGAAAAGCCGAGGAAGTTTAATCGTCGTCGTGGCGTGGTCCGGAACGTCAGTGTACCGAATCGACCAGAGTCGAAAAATACGTATCTACGTACGTACGCGTTTCAACGTTCACGTATACGAGTATATGCACGCGGACGTGTACGGGCGGCGGACAGGACAAAGTGGCAGCGAAGTAGACATCGTTCAACCATCGACGCAGCAACAGCGACACAGCATCAAAGACGGTAGGACGAAGACGGTGATGTGTAGCGACGGAACCAACAAAGTAAGCGACGGGACGTTTACCAAAATCGACGAGAACGTCGGTTCCCTGCTACGTCCGTTTCTCGGCGAGAAACGAAGAGGAAGAAAGTCTGCGAGAAACGAACAAGCTTTCGCGAGAAGCGAAGTTTGGGGAGGAGAAAGCGTCACGCGGATGGAAAACAAAATGCGGGGTAGCCGCGCGGTACATTTCGTTGCCGACCGGCCACGCTGCGCTGAAACCGGGATGGGGCGATTTTCGTAGCAGCGATACGCGTGGAACAGAATCGAGTCTCGAAATAGAAAAACGAATGAACGAACTCCGTGCTTCTAAACGATTTCTAAACGAGCTTTTCGCGAGGGTCGTAGGAGAGAAACAATAGAGATTTGAGAAGAAAAAGATCGCGTCTACGCGTAACGGTAACAAGAGCAGCGTTTGACGGGTGCCGTCGAATAAGCGGTGGGAAGCGGCGACGAGTAATGAGGTAAAGTAAGCCGGTACCGGAGGTATCGCGGAAGAAGAGTCGACGATGAAATGTCTTCGACGAAGATGCGTCTTTCGTAAAGAGGATCGTCGATCGTCGTCAGGGCGGAGATAAAGCGAGAAGAAAATTGTGGGGAAGAACGCGTCTCGTTGGGCTCGGACGGAGATTCATCTCGTCGATAATGACGAGACGACGGAGCGAAGAGACCGGAAGAACAGAAAAACGAAGCGGCCGGTGAGAAGCAAATGCGCAAATAAACGAGTACGTGCGTACGTACAAAATACAGACTGCGCAGAGCGAAACAGCGGACGTATGTACACAGACGTAGGACCGAATCGATGCAAAATGACGACCACAACAATGACGACGACAACAGCGTGAGAAGAACGGTTAGACTCAGCTTTAAAGAGAGAGAGACAGATAGAGAGACAGAAATAGACAGATAATAGAAGAAAAATAGAATATATAAAAAAGTATGAGAGACAGCGCAGCGAAAGAGAAGAAAAAAATAAAGAGAAACAGATATAGATAGATGGACAGATAGTACGAAACGAGAAGTATGAACACTGCGAATAGCTGAACGAGATAACAAGAGGCGAACGTAGAGACTTCGTTCTTCGAACGGAAAACTTACTCGATCTTCCTCTCCGGTTGCCTTTGATTTTTCGATACGGTTTGGTCGATGGTCGATGGTCGATGGCGATCGGTCGATTCGTTTTTTGCGTATCGTACATCGTACGTGGAGGCGAAGGGCGAAAGGACGGATAATTACGCATGAACGGATTGCGAATAGAAACAAAAAAAAACAACACGGAGATCAGAAACCAGAGACGAAGGCCCGAGCTTAATCTAGAATTTCCTGTCAGCTAACGAATCGCCGCGTCGATTCTTTTCCTTCGCTTATTCTTGGAAATCTAGAGGAATTCATCGTTCTTCTTTCGTATCCCATTTCACTTCGACGAGCGCGATATCATTTCTTCTTTACTCGGAACGCGATCGAAGGATCGCGGCTCGCGTCGGTATTTCCGCGGGGGCGAGCGAAGCTGCTGGCATGCCGGAGAAGATGGAAATTGAATCGCGAGGGAGGTATCCGCGCTCGCGATATTTCTCGGATCGGAGAACGACATCGCCGATTCGATGAAGCGGGGACACAGCGTGCAGCGTCGTTCGCCCGCTCTATTTTCGCGAGAGAACCGCGGTCTAATTTTAGCGATAGAGATCGAGAGAAATCGTCGCGATTCCAATCGCACGTTTTAGCTACGCGCATTATCACGGTCCCGTTCTCGGGGACATCGAGACCGTCCGTTCGTGATTCAAAACGCGAGGCGTCGAGCCGAGACGAATTTCGCAATCGCCGCGGACAACGAAATTTCTAAACTACACAATTGTAAATAGCGTCCAAGGCGACGAGACGGCGTCGTCGCGGGTACAGAATACGCTCTATACTCTATACTATTTTCGTAAAAAGAAGCGTGCCCGTTCTAAATTCGACCGGGTTCCCGTTTATCGTTTCGGGCCGCGCGCGCCTGAGATCACGATCTTAGTAACACGAGCCGTGTGTATACCGAGCGTTCGTTTCGGTACCGCTTGCGAGCACGTCCGACGCGTAAACGGTTTCCGCGAGGACGCGGGGACGTGATCCGGAGATCTCTCTCGAGTAGCTGAAAACTATGCAAACTACACCGCTGAGAAGCCTCTCGTCCCGGTCTACTCTACTACGATCTGAACTCTCGAGCTTGAGAGCGTGAGAAAAAAAGTGCTGTTATCGGGTAGAAGCGTGACGGTCGCGGACGCGAGAACGGTGCCGGTAGCTCCGCTAAAGGAGACTCAGCGGCGTAAAGCCTGAAACCGAGATCGGAAAAACGAGAACTACGACTCCCCGGTGAGCGCGCGGCGGTAGCAGCCACCTGAACGCAGACACGATTCTGGAACTTACTTCCTGGAATGAGAAAATGAGAGAACGTGGACGTTAGTAGTATTTTGTGGGGACGGTCACCGGGACTCGGGGGGTTAAAGGGCGACACTTACGTTTCCTCGACCACCTCCTCCTCGCTGCTACAAAACAGAAAATGGAAAAAAGATATTTGTTAGCGAACGGACACGTAAGGGGTGAACGTACTGCTGGGGCCGTATCAATAGACTCGGAACGTAAACGGGGTCGGGGTTCAAAGGGCAGGGTCGTGGGGGGGGGGGGGGCTTTCGCTCGATCGTCCGCCAAAAATGCTTTTTCCTCTTCGCTCGGGGAAGGTACACGACGCGTGCCAAAAAATACTCTCGCGTACGCGTATACGCTCTATAGGACACGCGCTGTGAGTCAGTTTCTCCGTTTCGAAAAATAAACGGAGACTCTTCGAGCGGCGTGAGCCCGTTTCTCGCGCCGGGTAACCTCGGTTTTGATAAACGGACGGAAAGAAAATACGTGGAACGGAAGAAACAGTTTTAGCAGGCGATTCGATCGAGGGGGCGACGCGCAGCGTTCGTTAATTCGTATCGGGGGCTGTGTAGGGTCGTTTTATTTTCGTAACGAGACTCGGGTGCTCGGGGCTGGGAGGGGGGGATGGCGTGCATCGATTCAACGACGGAACCAAACGACGGCAGAGAGATTTGTCGACGAATACACGGAGACAAAGCTATTTCTTGTTCCTCTTACGTGGACTCACGGTGGTGTTATTTTGTCGGACGTTTCGCTCGTATCCGCGACAACGAGCGACGTTTCGGGGGCTATCTCGGTAATCCTCGAATTACGCAGGGAGCTGACCGATCGTCGGAAACGAACGATTTCTCGACCCTGCAAATCGACGCTGAGAAAGGCTGAACGCGATCTGTTCGTTCGACTACGCTTCGACGGGCTACGCATTCGCGTTACGCTCGACCGCGTACAAAACTTACGAATTACGAGCCGCGTGCTCGACGTTCGTCCGAGGCGGCCCACACCGATTTCGGACGTTACAACGAACGTCGGTGCGACATCGGGACGAGCGCGTCGGTGTTCTGGACGGGCGAACGTCGAGACGCGCGAACGATCCGAATAATCGTATACTTTCGCGACCGGTTCGGAAATACTTACGAGTATTGTTCCTCGTCGTCAGACATGTTTGCCGGTGGTTAAGCTGCGCTGAAACACGTAAACGGATCACTGATTAACGATCGTCTCGGTCGAATCTCCCCGTCGTCGCTATCTCTCGAACCGAGAGAAAGAGAGGACGATCGAATCGTATGTTCTTCGCTCCCTTTGACGAGAGCTCGCCGAATTTCAATTAAAGGGCGAATTAAAGAATGGGAGAGACAAATAACGCGGCGATTCGATCGTCCCTTCGTCGACGAACGCGATGGTCTCCGCTGGCTGGCGGTCGTCCTACAAAATATTCGATGAACAAACTCCGGTGCAGACGAAGACGGAGAGAGTATGTATTGTCGAGCGTGAATCGAACCTTGGTCGGCCGCGAGAAAGAGGAAGCTAGAAAATAAAGGAAGAAGTCGAAGGGGCGCGAGACGGTGCACTGGTTGACGACCGGTCGGCCGGTGCAAAGGTGTGTAACCCGATATTCGGAGGCGAGAAAGAGAGCGCCGGTTTGCTAACCCTGGCCGCAAGCTCGGCGTCCCAAGCTCTATAAGGAGCCATCCCCTTCTCTTCCTCGACGTTCTAATTATAGAGAATCGTCTCTGCGCTCCTCTTCCTCTCTCTTCCTTTCGTTCATCGCCTTTTCCTCTCTTTCTCTCTCCCTTCGATTCCCTCCTTCCGCGTACAAGTTCCTCGATCTCGTCTTCGTAAACCGGTTAAACCTAGGCTCGCGTTCTTCCGCCCGTCGACTCTCTCCTCTTCCCGTGCCACGTTATGTTTTCACTCAGAAAAAAACATTTGTCGATCGATCGGTAATTTTTCAAAGGTACCAAAGATAAACCCGGAGAACGGCTATTAGAGTCGGAAGGAAGTCGCGACACGACCTCAGAGAACTGGCTCGACGCGACGATTTCCCGATCGGCCAACGTTTACGCGTCGCGCGGACTGACGCGAGGCGTGGGAGCGAACGACGTTACATAATTGCACGCGTCATCCTCAAATATCTGGAAACGAGATATTCGATAGGCATTTATAGACGATGAGTTACCGCGGCGCCGACGCGATTCTATATCCGTGTCGTTCGACCCGCCGCGTTCGAACAACGGAAATAACGGCCCCTTTTAGATCGGTCCACGGTATTTAACGTCCTACCGTTAAATACGCGGTTCGATCGATTTAATCGAAGACCACGTGGATACGCGCGATACTCGGTCGATCGTAAGAGAAGTCGACCTCTTTACGAATTTTTTTACTTCTTTTCTTACTCTTACATCGTCGAACAAAAGAATTTACTGAACTCGGCGAGTTCGTTCGAGCTATTCTTCCCTAACGTTATTCTCGTCGTCGTCCTCGTATTTTCCATTCCGACTTTACGAGTAGCTGCGCGTAGAACAACAGCCGCGCCAGTAGAATGAGTCGCTAAATGGTCAGACGCGATCGTCTCGCCGCTCGTAACTCGGATATCTTTACCCATCCTTCGTTTACCGATCGTACACGATCCCATCGATACGAGGTTTACCCGATCGTCGTCTAAAAGGTACTTTATCGCTTCTTTCTTCTAACGAGTTCGTTTTTCTACAGACTTTCACTTTCACACACGACTTCGACGAACCGTTGCTGAGCGACGCGCGTACCCCCGTTTCTGTTACGCACAGAAATCGAGAACGAAGCTGAGAATGTTTACGTTTACGATCGCGCCCGATCTTCGACCGATATCACTGGAACTCGATTAAGCCGGGACGAATGAAAATCGACGATACGGTCGGTGATGCCCGCTCAAGGTCGAACGTACACTTCTCACCCCCACTGTCGCGGTGAACGGGCACACTCGACGTTTCTCACTCTATCGCGGAAGCCCACTTACGAATCGGAGACGAGCCGTTCGACAAAGGAAACACTGCAGTTCCTGAAGCGTGCACGGCGAGATCCCATAAACGAGGCTCGATCGCACCGAGCAGGCACCACCGCCTACGTACGTATTTGCCACGGACACTCTGACGAATCGATAATAATATCCGGTTACGAGCGCGGGCCACGATCGAAATATTGTATTATTTGGGAACTTACACTCGAGCGGTGTGACGTGGATCTGTGTGTGTGGCAATGTCGTGTGCGGGTGGGTGCGTGTAAACGGCGCGTCGTACTAGGGTTCGCCTCGGGGCACCAGCCGAGCAAACAACAGTGGATGGTTCCAACTTCCAACGGGCGCGCACGGAAGAGCTTTTGCCGGTGGAATGTGGAGTCCGCGACAGCTCGAGCGGCTCTGAAGTATCTTGAACGGGACTCGGACACCACCAAGACTCCGTCGTCCGATTCGGAATCTCGCAGTCGCGGCTCGCTCCCTTTCGTTTTCGACTATTAATAGCGGACGAGCAGATCCGAACCACTCCGAGGGGCGCGAACGTGAATACGATCCTGCCGCGCTACTATTTTCGTCTCTCTTCTCAACTTCTGTATCTCGTACGCGGCCACCCTGCGCTCGCCCGTGTTCCGGTGCTCCTTCCGTCCGCCTACGGGCTATGGCCCGCTCGGTTTCCGCCCCCGCGAATAGTCGCGGCGAGCTCGCGAGGATCCGATTCGAAGAGACACGGCCGGACTCCCGATAACTCGATTTGGCGTTTCGAATCCTTTTTCACTCTTTCCACTTCTTNCTGTTCCGGTGCTCCTTCCGTCCGCCTACGGCCTATGGCCCGCTCGGTTTCCGCCCCCGCGAATAGTCGCGGCGAGCTCGCGAGGATCCGATTCGAAGAGACACGGCCGGACTCTCGATAACTCGATTTGGCGTTTCGAATCCTTTTTCACTCTTTCCACTTCTTCCGCCCGTGTCCGACACGGGTCGCTCCTAATATTTTAATAGGTCGACGGATCGAGTTCGTCGGGAAATTACTCATGCCTGGAATTCCCGGTTAACGGGAAAACGAAAAACGGGACCGAGTGTTCGAGGAAAGAACCGAAAAGGAAATACCGTACGGTGGTTGAAAATTGAAAATTCTTTTACGTAACGACGGCATGCGTACGCGTAGAGAAGAGGGGAAAACTTCGGTCGTTCTGCGGATCGCGTATGCGCTCATACATATGTATAGAACTGTGGTCCTAGAAAAAGGTTCGCGAAATGAAAATACTCACTGACGCTATCTACATACCATTTCTCCGTACGATAAACCGTCCGATTTCTCGAATGAAAAATGAGACGGTTCGAAATAAAGTCTCACGGAGTACGTACCGCTACGTACGTGGTCCGCTTATTAATACACGGACTATCGCGATAGTGCACGCAACGCGGTTACATTTTCGTCGTCGTTATTCCTTCCACGAGGGTCCCATTACCACTCGCAAGGGAACTTAAATGGGGCGAGAAAATCCTTCGCCTCGGAACAGCTGGGTTGCGATCAGGGGTACAAACAGCGATCCTCGTATCTTAATACCGATACCCTTACGTTGCGCTTAGAAATGAGAAAAGTAGCAAGGTACGTCCGCCCGACGAAATAACGGATCCAAGTAGATACATAGGGCGGCCCTCCAAGACCTTGACGACCGCGGTGGACGGGACAGGGACCGAAACGCATCGAAGAAGGAGCCAGCGGCTCGACGCCGATGCTCGCGAGCCTGGAGGCTGAGGCTATCCGCGTGGCCGAAGCGACCACGAGGCGGCTCCATATATGGAGGGGGCTGTCTCGGGGAGAGGGCGCCGCGACGCTCCGATATAAAGTTCCGCGACGTCGACGGCGTCGCTTCGTACCGCGTCAGAAACCACTGAAATCGTTTCGGACTCCCTTCGGGTCTTCCCGCAAATTAACGAGGTGCGCGACACCGGCGCTCCCCTTAATTTAATACCTGCCTGTCTCTCATACGCCCACACCTCCCAGGAGTCAACCTTCTACTCGCATTTTAACGCGAGATTCCAACTATTTTTGAATATCCCTGAAAAGCTAGCTCCGAATGCTCTTGGCGTACGAGTCTCTAGCGTCGAGTTCGGTCAGACTTAGACGATACCGATACCGTTTCGACAAATATACCGGCCCTCTTACTTAATAGCCAAAACGTCTCGTTTAACGACATTCCGATTACTTTTATTAATCCAACTACCGGGGACCTATCGTTCCGCGCTATATTTTGTATTCCAAGATATCTATTTTTTGCGTCCGATAGATACAACTAATTTCGACTTCGGTTTTTTACAAAATTTATATTTTTCTGAATGATATATCACGTACAAGGAGCCAAATAATATAACGAAAGCTTCACACATGGTAGGAGAGGAAATAGACTTGCATGGTAGTCTTACGAGATAGGGGGGTGATTCATAAAATGATAATAAAATTTGTTGAAAAATAAATAATGTATTTCATTCGTCCACGCTCGATACGAGCGATATTTACGACATAAACAAGTTTCCCGTGTCAAAGATTGAGGCAAACAAAGACTTAATAATAGCAAAACGTTTCGTAATGCACATTAAATCCAATCCGTTTAAGAGATACACCCAGTTTCAAGTATTTGCAGTGGTTCGAAATTGACGATGGTAGGGATGATGATGACCATGGCGATGATCCTCTCCCGACGATTCCTGATGTCGAGAGTGCTCCTCACTATCGGGCCTTACGATATTGGGTACGATCGGTTTTTTAAAAGGTCTGTCCTTTCCACCGAACCTGAGTTGTCCCGATTCCTTTCTGCCACCAAAACCGCCGCCTGCAAATATTCATTTCAATCACATAAATATAATTCTTAAACCGATTATAAACTCTACGCTGTCTACTCTTTCCCCATGCTGTCTAAGACCGATCAACGTTTTTATCTTTATATATTCGCTTGCAGATTTGGGTGCTTAAATAAATTGATAATTTCAAAAATTATATAAATATGACAGAATTATATTGATCGATAAACAGCTCGATATATTCCTAGTACTCAGTAATATTAAAAATGTTTGAGGTTTGACTTACCAAGTCTCCTTGGTTTCCATCCTTTCATCGTTCGACCACATTCATAATCTACAAAGATTTGATAGCCCTTCAATGTGACATCAACACAACGCCTGAGCACTCTTTTAGCGTCATCTTCGCTTCTCATTTCTACAAATCCATAGCATTGGGACACTCCGGTTACAACGTCGACTATAACTTTTGCTGATACAACATCTCCGTATCTAGAAAAGAACTAATTTCCTGACTATTCTAAATCTGTTCAGTGTATAAGAACTCACTTCAGTGTTCAGTGTATGTGAACTTAACTAACCCGAGACAACGCTTATCATTGTTTTACCTCTTTCAAATCGTGTTTGGTGATTTTTGAGCCGAATCTGGCAACGAACAATGTTCTCTCTGGCTTTGATTTAATTCCACGAGGCGGTTCATAACGCGCCTGCATCGCCCGGCTGATAGCTTTATCGTGTGGCTCCGTATCAGTACCATCGATACTGCCCGCTTGCAAAGGATAATATTCTTTTGCATAAGGGCTCCATTTCTGCAATGCGTCAGCCTGAAATATCGAGATACCAACGAATGTCAGGTTAGGTTCTCGAGTAAACATAACCTTCACAAATATCCGAACGATTCGTTGAACGGCGTGCAGGTCGAGATAAAAATAAGATAACAATTTTATTAACTTCGTCTGACGTTGTTTACTCACCATCTTTCATACAAATCTCAATGTCCAGCGAAATTAGTAATCGTCGTTCGATCGCGTACACAGGTATATACAAGATTCTATTATGATTCGAATACAACTGTTATTCAGAGATAACGCCTTACGTCAAAAATATTACACACATTCTTAATGTGAGACAAATATAAACATTTCACAATCCGATTCACGATTCACGAGACGCGGCTTACGTTTATCAGGTCCTGTCAGGTAGTCACGTATTACCTGTCAAATTGGTCACAAAATTACGCTGCGAACCGTGGCTGGACGCTAGCGCTATCTGTGTCAAAACTAAAAACCTGACACGCTCACGGAGTTTTCTATACCGAGGGTTTCTACTTGTACGGACGGTGACGACGAAACAGTGATATAGATCACTGCGACGAAACGATGAAACTCTTGAAAGAGAAGATTCCCTTCGTTAAAAGAAACTTGACATACCGTATCTTTACTACTGTTATCGATTCACATACCGAATTTTAATTCACGTCCATAGTCTGCGATTCTTAATGAAAAAGAACTTTCCAAGATCTCCATGAATAAAAAGATCCACAAAAAGACCCAAGTTTTAAGCGCCGCGGCTTTCGCCTGTAAATGTACATACAACATGCAAATGATCTAATTATATTACTTTATACGTTTTTATTAGATGTGTGTGCGTATAATCGGTATTTTTGACGTACAAATTCTATCAATTTCGTCCGAGGTTCGCCCTTGGCTCGTGATTGTCGCCTGAGCGAAGAGCAACAGTCGCGATTAGGGGCAAAAGACGTTCGACAACAGGTGGGGACCTGCGACGACGGCTATTAATATGACGCGGGAGATCGCGTACCGTCGCGTACATACAATACCGATACCGTAGAAGACTTTATTTAAAGACACAACGACGCGACCCCGCGCCGCAGTGCTACACGTGCTTATTTACATAATACGAATTCCTATTCCGTGACGCGCGAGCCACGAGCCTCGCAACATTTCACGGCGTGAAATTGCTTGGGCTCAAATGGAACGCGCGTTTAATTCGCGGTGGCGTCAATGCTGACCTTTTAAACTCGAATAAATCGCGGGCGGTGTATCTCGAACCGAACGGCAAACACAAAAGTACTCCCAATTTCTGGTCACTGGCTCCTTTTTCTATAATCTCGTATGGAATATTTAGGTTGTATGAACCCTTGCATATAAACAATAGTACATTAATAAAACGCTGTACAAAATTATAGAAATTTTGTGAACCTATTAAAAATGTTATTACATCTTCAATTCTCATGTCGAATGACAGAATATTTTGATTTCACTTATAAAAAATGTGTATGCGTAGACAATGTCGACGAGTCACGTATAGTCCAATAAAAGAATGCCAAAACTATGGCCGGTATTCATAGTCGTTCCTTATTTTTGAGATCGTTATTAAGCAGTTGCTATCCTTGTCCATCCCATATTTCCCGTTCTTGTCTTGTACAGAGAACACGGATTTAAACAAATGCTTAAGGCGACCTTAAAAATAAGTAAAATAAGTATGAATACCGGCCTATGTATTAGAATATTAGAAATTATGCTGCTAAATTCCTTATGACCGAGACAAACAGGTCGACAAATTTTATAAAGCTTAATCCTCTGTAAATATTATACCATGTTTCCTAAAAGTTCATTGCTTCAGATGTTGAACACAGCTGTTTATTGCATGTCTTAAACTTTTGGCAGAGACCTTACGGTTAATACAACCTTAAGACAGTGAGTAGAAATTGTGAGGTTTATTGTATTTGTGCACAATGGAAATAGCGGATCGTAAACCTGCGAAGAAAGACGAAGTTCGCGCAATAGAATTATTATCGTACGTACCTTCCACGTGCATTTACCTACCTCGTAGATACACGCGGGTAAAAGCGAGTATCTTAAAGAATAACGAGAAAAACGTATTAGAAATCTATATAGCGTATATATTAGTATTTTGATCGATGTCCGACTATCACGTTACAACTATTCTTACAATTATCTCTGATATATATATAT
>SMSR01016126.1:0-44065 GCA_019453355.1 Ceratina japonica | reverse complement strand
GTTCTTGTCTTGTACAGAGAACACGGATTTAAACAAATGCTTAAGGCGACCTTAAAAATAAGTAAAATAAGTATGAATACCGGCCTATGTATTAGAATATTAGAAATTATGCTGCTAAATTCCTTATGACCGAGACAAACAGGTCGACAAATTTTATAAAGCTTAATCCTCTGTAAATATTATACCATGTTTCCTAAAAGTTCATTGCTTCAGATGTTGAACACAGCTGTTTATTGCATGTCTTAAACTTTTGGCAGAGACCTTACGGTTAATACAACCTTAAGACAGTGAGTAGAAATTGTGAGGTTTATTGTATTTGTGCACAATGGAAATAGCGGATCGTAAACCTGCGAAGAAAGACGAAGTTCGCGCAATAGAATTATTATCGTACGTACCTTCCACGTGCATTTACCTACCTCGTAGATACACGCGGGTAAAAGCGAGTATCTTAAAGAATAACGAGAAAAACGTATTAGAAATCTATATAGCGTATATATTAGTATTTTGATCGATGTCCGACTATCACGTTACAACTATTCTTACAATTATCTCTGATATATATATATTTTCTTTCCGTTACGTGGAATTATTTTTATCGCGCCGACATCGTTTTACGTAATACTGTCATCATTTGCAAAGCTTTTATACTGATCGAAAGAAGAATGAACGGAAAATCTACGCGTTCGCCTACTGGAACAATGTGTCGCAAGCATCTAAATCAAAACGTCGCGCGGTCATCCGAGCGTTTCGACGGTCGAGCCTTCGCGATAAAAAAATAATACTTTAAATGTACGCGGTTAGTCTCTGACTCTAGCGAAAAATCACGCTCTTTTATACTCGAACAAACGTCGATGTCTATCGTAAACACGTTGATCCGCCTTCTACTCGCGGTAAAGAGCGATCTATTCGGCCGTGTCGAAATCTAAATGTGCGCCCATTCGTTTCAACGCCAGTATCGTGTTGACCGCTTTGATCCATCTCTTCTTCACGACGTACCGCTTTAATCTGTTTTTACAGATCGGGTTTTCCAATGCCACTTCCAGCCACCGGTGTTCCAGCAGTTGACCAGCCGTCGGTCTTTTCCTGGAGCAAAATAATTTATCACGTCTCTGGATGCGATCCGCTCGTTCGAATCCTACATTCCAGCTACTCGGCCGATCCGCGATAAAATCGACTACCTAGTTCCGCGCGCATTTCTCATAATAAATTCTACGGTCGCGTACAAACGATCGAAGATATGATCAAGAAGTTGGGAGCAGGACATCGTGCGTTCACGCGGTAAAAAGAAGAGTTCTTCGATCGTCGAAATACTTTAATCATCAATTCTTTCACCCGATCGAACATGACAAATTTCACGAAACGCACACATAACGGGAACTCGCGGATGCTCAGATTCGAACCATCTTCGGCGAAGTCGATCCGGCGCGTATTTAACGAGCACCGCTCGAGCCTCAGAAAACAGTCCTCGCGATTNCACGCACACATAACGGGAACTCGCGGATGCTCAGATTCGAACCATCTTCGGCGAAGACGCGCGTCGATCCGGCGCGTATTTAACGAGCACCGCTCGAGCCTCAGAAAACAGTCCTCGCGATTCCTTCCGGTTCCGTCTCGACCGCGATCGTACGTTCGCGAGTCCAACGCAGTTTCCGACCGTCGTCGATCGGACGAATCGTTTCAGCGATGTATCGAGCTCGACGCGGCCGAAGCGACGTTCGCCGCCGTCGACTTCCGTTGCATCGATTGGAAATACTCGGCGAGAGAGTTCATCGTCTTCCTGGCCACTTCCTCGCCGCACCAGTCGACGCTCACGGACTTCCTGCCGACGCCGCCCAACGGCCTCGACGCGACCTCCTCCCATTCACCGAGCAGATGCAGCAACAGATTCTTGGTGCTGGTCGGCTCGTCGAGGTTCAGACTCTTGTGCATATTACGGAGCTCGGAGATTCGCGGCACGTCCCTGCTGGTCTCCCCGAACTGTTTCACTCGCGCTCGTCTCCAGGGCGGCGTCAGGTCCACCTCAGCCTCTTTCCTCGCCTTCTCGAGGAACTTCTCGCCGGTCTCCTCTCGATCGTTCGCCTCCTCCGTCCTTTTCTTCCGTCCACTCTTCTTGAACGAGTCGAACGCGTTCTCGGCGTTCGCCTCGAAGCTCGTTCGCCTCTCGAAACTGCGACTGCTGTGAAACGTCGTTCCGTTCAACTTCCTGTGCCGCGCAATGCTCGACAATTTCTCGGTGATCTCATTGCACTCTTCGACGACCGATCCGTTGACGACGCGTTTGCCTCTGGCCTCGTCCCTCTCCTCGAGCTTCTTCTTACCCTCCGTCAACGCGTCGGTCTCGTTCGAGTCGACGCGAGTTCCCGTCGCTATGGACCGCAGTCGCTCCGACAATTTGATTATCTCCTCGGCCAGGAGGATCTGGCTGGCGGGATCGCTCCTCGACTTCTCCGTGGTCACTCCCTCGGACGCTCTCCTCTCGAAACCCGGCACCGTGAGGAACGAGCCGTGGTGACTCTCCCTGGGCGAACTCTCGGTGGTCTCGGACTGCGTGCTGCAGATGCTGGCGCACGGCGAAGGGCTGTGTCCCCTCAGCGAGGCCAGTTCTTCGGTCGGCCGCGCCAATTTGTACGTCGAGCGTTGTTCGCGCGGAACTTCGATCAGGTACGGGCTGTCCGGATGCTCTCGCCAGCGTTCCACGAACAGCCTCAGATTGTCCTTGGTCACGTCTAACTCGTCGACGTTGCTCGTTCGCAGCCGGGGGATCTCGCGGCCCCGCGTCTCCGTCGTCTGGTTGATCCGTTGCTGTTGTTGCTGCTTGGCCGGCGGCCTCTTCGCCAACCAACGGTGCTCCTTGCACTGCGATCCCGACATCCGTTTGCTGAAAGATTCGACAGGCTCCTTCGTGAGCGACACCTCCGCGCGACCTCTTTTCTCTCTTTCTCTCTCTCTCGTAACCTCGTCCGTTCTCTCTGCTGACAACGAATCCACTCGGTTTCCCGCGTGCATTCGTTTCGGGGAGGGTCAGGTGGCGGGGACGTGCAGACGTTCGTTCGACGGAGTTCGGATGGAGAATAAACGGAGAGCCAGACTATAGGGGTGACGTCCGTTGCCTCGACAACGTCCGGGTGCTCGGTTTTTCTTTCTCTAGGATCAGCGGCGGCGGGTCGACGAACGAAAGGAGGCCGCTCGGAATTTGTTCGTTCGTTCGTTCGTTCGTTCGTTTGTTCGTTCGTTCGTTCGTCCGTTCGCGATTCGATGCTCGCGTCGCGTGAAAGATTCGACGAGACGTACATTGACCCAATTTCTGTTCACGTAACGATCTCTACTCACTGGTTTTATTTTCTATCGTTTTATACGCGACCAAGTTTAGATTACTCTTGTTTCTGAGTCTGCCACTTCTCGTTGCCTCTCTTGCTCGTCGCAATGGCACCCCGAGACAGCGTTTTATTTTATCTATTACTGTTAGAACACGTGCCCAACTATGAACGACTCGTCACGAAGGAGCATCTGCCCGTGTATGTATAAATAAATATGTAATTATAAGCCAGTGAATAGAAATTAGGGCGTTTACTATACGCACGGTCGTTTGCATCGATCGAAACTACTATTTACTTGCGATTAGTTGAGTGGAAATAACGCGCGGTGTTCTTCGCGCCGTTTCGTGAAGATTGAGAAAGCATGCTCGGGATTAATCGGGCGTGAAGGGAGAGAGAGAAAGTCGAAAAGTAATCGTGAAAGATAAACGACCGAGGCGCGAAAGCAGCGGTCCAGACAGAGCGAAGTAGATGAAAAATAAAAGGAAGAAGAATCGACAACGAAAGATGCATTAGTAGAAGATCGTTTTATCTGAAATTTGCAGCTTCGTTAGTTTTTAACGCTTGGCAGAAATAATAGGTAAAGATCGTTTCGTCGTCGCGCGATTTTTGCGCGGGAACGACGAGCTATATGTATACGTACTCTTTGTCTTTGACCAGCAGACACTTGATGAAGTCTTTCGCGTCCTCCGAGATCTCGGCGAAGGCGTCGTGATCGAAATCGTACTTGGCGATCGTCACGTTCGCCATCGTCTCGATGTCCGTGTCACCCATGAACGGCGACAAGCCGGATAGCCTGGACAAAGAAAACCGCGCGATTCGTTTCGTTCTCTTATTATGCTCTTCGAGAAGCGTTCGACGAAAGGGCGAAACGTTTATATCCCCTTTCGTGGAACGGGACGGAGAAAATGACGATTAGACGACTTGCAATACATAGCAGATGACGCCTATGCTCCACATGTCGGTACCGTAGCCGATCTGATCGAAATTTACGACTTCCGGCGCGACGAACTCCGGAGTGCCGAACAGAACCTGCAGCTTCTTCTTCGGGTCGTACTCCCTCGCGAGTCCGAAGTCTATGATCTTGATTCTGTTCCCCTCCTTCGTCAGACAGAGGATGTTCTCGGGCTACGAAAAATAAAGAGTCGCGCGTCGCCTCACAAAGGGCACACAGGAGACAAAAGCGTTTCGGATACTAACAGACGAGGGGGAAAAAGGCTGCCAGAGGCTACATCGTCGAGTCAAAAGAATTCGCGGCGTGCTTCCAGGGATTAAAAATTCATATTGCCTCTAGTACGCTCCATTTTCATTTCGCGTTCGTATTTCGTTCTAACATTTCTCTGTACCACAATTCATGCATTAAACAAATTAGTACTATACGTACCAACCTGTATTTATCGACTTTGTTATAGATATTTCGAAAGTGAATTTTGGATTCGACGACATACAGCAATGATAATGTAGTCGTTCAATGAATACAGCCATATGATAAGTGCACAGAGAGATAGATAGATTCATAGATTCGTTTGAAGATAATAATAACAATAATAACTATCGTATCGTTTTAGGCAATTTTTCCTCGTCGTCGGTTTATATCGTATCGACGGCATGCACGATACCTTGAGGTCGAGATGCAGAATGTGCTGCCGATGAACGAATTCTATGCCCTCGCAGATCTGTCGCATGAAAACGGCGCAGCTGCGCTCGGTCAACACGAAATCGTCGTCTATCACCCTCTCGAACAGCTCGCCACCCTCGATCCTTGAACAAACACGAGAGCAGACCGTGTACCAGTTCGATCGCGATCGAGCCAACGCATAGGTTCATGGTATCGACGTTGAAAATTACAGTTCCAGAATAACGTATATCTGTTTCCCGGTGTCGATGGCGTCGTACAGCTGAATAAGTCGCGGGTGCTGCAGCCGCCTCATAATTTCTACCTCTCGCTCCACGGCCCGTCTGTCCTCCTTCTTCGCGGTGTTCACCACCTTCGCGGCGAGCATCAGCCCGCTCGCTTTCTCCTTGCATCGGTAGACGGTGCCAAATTTCCCTCTGCAAATAGGAACGATCTCGTTTCACGCTTATCGTCAACGATACTTTCCCTCGCCTCGTTCACATTTTAATTACCTACTGTCATGTTACTACGCGTCAAAATTCAGATCGACGATTGAAAAGATGTGCCATGTATAGGTTTATTACTATTTTTCGATCTTGTCTCTTCAGAGAAAATAGATACAATTCGAAATTATGTAGTAGATGCCAAAATTCAGATTGACTTAATGAAATAAGGCATAGATTTATTACTATTTTTGGACCTTGTCTCTTTGAAGAAAATTAACACAATCCAAAGCGTGTACTGCATGCCAAAATTCAGATTGCCTATTAGAAAAATCGGACATAGATTTATTACTACTTGTGGATCTCCTTCTTCTTCAAGAAAAAATAAACGCAATCAAAATTATGTAATTCTTATAAAAATTCAGAGTGACTATTAGAAAAATAAGACAGATTTATTACCATTTTTGGATCTCAGTACTAAATATTAACACTATGTACTGCATGTAAAAATTCAGACAACTCTGCTATTGAAAAAATTAAGCAAAGATTTACTACTATTTTTGGGGCTTGTCTCTCTCTGGGAAAAATTAACACAATCTAAATTATCACTCATCTTAACTCATATCAAAATACAGATTGACTGTTGAAAAAGTATGACAGATTTATTACTATTTTTGGATCTCAGTACTAAATATTAACACTAATCGAAATTATGTACTACATATCAAAATTCAGACGAACCCACTATTGAAGAAATGAGGCTTAGATTTATTACTATTTTTGGATCTTGTTTTTCTGGGGGAAATTTACACAATCAAAAACGGGTCGAGAGTCATTGTCCCAAGCTGCGACGATCGCGGTCCTCGAGTTTATCTCGTCCGGTCTAGTCTTCGCTGTGCCAAACAACGAGCGCGAAGCGAAACGGTTTAGAGCGGGTTCGATCTTTCATATTTATCCTTCGGATCTTGCCAAGAGACCCGCATATTTCCCCCTATAAATACGTAACGTATTGGGAAAGTCTCTCGGGAGAAAGAGCCGTGCCGCGTTTGCCGATGATTCGTTCGAATTCGTGCTTCGTGTCGAGACTCACGGGACGCCGTAGCCGGCTGTCTGACTGCTCGACGGGAAAAACGCATTATTTATAGACGCGCAAAGACCTTGATTAGACGTCGAACGCTCGAATTCCGTTCAACGCTGCGCGCCGGCTCCGTGCATACGCCGCATACCGTCGCCGTTATCGAATTGTTCGAAGACCGACCCGAGCACTGACGCTACCTAGGACCAGAGAAATCTGGCAAATATCCGGCCAACATGTCATTCGCGGTACGTTTCTCGTCACGAGAAGGCAATTATAATACTTTATTCACGGACAGAAGCTCATTGTAACATACAATAAAAATAGAATAAAATGTACAGTAACAAATAAGAAAAAAAAAACAAGGGAATGAAGAAAAAACAAACGTACATAAAATTTTAAATAAGCGTAACAAGAGGGAGACAAAATCTATGCGCAATTCTTCCTTCGACTCGCTTCGCAGCGTCGTCAATGCTATTTAATTTTATTTTTCAACGCTTACCAAATCAACACTTATAATTAGGTATATGCATATCGCCATTCACGCGACGTTCTTCTTCGAGATCGCTATATCGGTAATGATTCACGTCAAGCCGCGAGTGTACTCTCGATAGTAATGAGTCTCGATGGAGAACGGCCAATTCGACGGCCATTCGGGACGGCGAAAATGACTCGGGTCAATCGAAAAACATGATTTACGATCGCGAAATCGGTCTCGCGTCGTTAGGAAAACCCGACGTTCGGTCAATGATTCGCGATCGTGGGCGTTTCTTAGAAATTTGCAAATCGAAGCGTCGAGTATGAATCGGTGAATGAAATAGTTTCATCGGTTTATAGTAATCAGGTAAACGCTCCAATTTCTGTCCACTGACGTATTTTCTATAATTCTAACATAAGAGACAAATAAACTTCCCGACCAGACTCAACTCACTTGCTCTATCCTAACTATGTAAACTCTACTGTTATTTCTGCTCTGTGTGCATCGTGTACACTATACAGCTGCCAAAGNTCAATGCTATTTAATTTTATTTTTCAACGCTTACCAAATCAACACTTATAATTAGGTATATGCATATCGCCATTCACGCGACGTTCTTCTTCGAGATCGCTATATCGGTAATGATTCACGTCAAGCCGCGAGTGTACTCTCGATAGTAATGAGTCTCGATGGAGAACGGCCAATTCGACGGCCATTCGGGACGGCGAAAATGACTCGGGTCAATCGAAAAACATGATTTACGATCGCGAAATCGGTCTCGCGTCGTTAGGAAAACCCGACGTTCGGTCAATGATTCGCGATCGTGGGCGTTTCTTAGAAATTTGCAAATCGAAGCGTCGAGTATGAATCGGTGAATGAAATAGTTTCATCGGTTTATAGTAATGAGGTAAACGCTCCAATTTCTGTCCACTGACGTATTTTCTATAATTCTAACATAAGAGACAAATAAACTTCCCGACCAGACTCAACTCACTTGCGCTATCCTAACTATGTAAACTCTACTGTTATTTCTGCTCTGTGTGCATCGTGTACACTATACAGCTGCCAAAGTCCGTCAATAAACAAATACATAAATAAATGAATAAAACAAATACAAGCAAAAGTGGTTTTAATAAATTGCTTTGACTGAGAGTAGGACGTTCTAGGTATTCACTTCAAGCTTCCATTTTACAGGAACAATTGATTGTAAATAATCCATTTCAATTCTATTTATATGTTAAATTTTATTCGTAAAAATACTTTGATTATTTTTTATTTTTATTTTCATTTTTTTTTATTTTTACTGTTTCTATTAATCTTTTGTTTTCTATTTTTTTCTATATACGTATCTATCTGTCACTCGCTAATCTCATGTTGTCCTACGCTGTTTACTATGTGCACTAAAAGGCTTCTGTCCATAAATAAATAAGTAATTATAAATTTATATTTATACATTAGTTGTTATGTTCCAATCGACAGTGAAATCTTTTAACTCGCAATGAATAGAAATTAGGAATTTATATAGTGTAGTAAGTAAACGATTTGCACGATTTTTTAGCAAATGCGGAATGAATTTCCTTTAGCTTTATTCAACGAGCGTTGAACTAGTAACGATATAAATAATTTAAATAAATCCGAGTCCGACGCGATTCGGTGCAAGAAAACGCGGGAAATGGGAAATCTGGCGACATTGGCGCTTTCGCCGACGCTCGATCGGTGACGATCTTTGGAATCGATGGTTCGCTAATAGTTTGTCATTGACATTCGGCTCTTACCCTTGGCACCGATCCACCGTTCGATACTTTTATTCGCGACACACGCACGATCGCTATTGTGTCTTGGTATTCGATCGCGATTAAAAATAAAAATCTACCCTTCGAATTTCGTTGTTTGAAACGCGTCTCGATTCTTCCACGATGAACCGCAATTACTTTTTTCAAAATATATTTTGTTCTGTTCTACTAAATATATGTTTCTCGTAATACGTGTAACGTAAAATTTACGAAAACGACGCGAAAAAACAAACGTTTTGGCAGCTCGCGGTTCGCGCGTAAAAATCATTGAAGACCGGAGTCTCGTTCATAACGGCGGACGCGCGTACCTAAAAGATTACGACGGGTACGAGACAGGAATACCTACTACGTTCCTACGTTCTTCGCCGAAAGGAATAAACGCGTCGAGGTCCTAACATTTTTTCTTCGTTCCGTTATACACCGAAATGTTTTTCACGTATCCAAGTTGTCTCATTCTTGATCTTATCAATAAAATATCACCCGGACTCGTCATCCTTCAATTATCCCTACTTTTTTTTATATCCAAAGTTCATTTTTCGAAAACTTTTATATACCCCTCTTGTCCTTAATCAGTCTCACTCTCAGTTCTGTCACATGCTCTCCAATTCTATTAATCTGAATTAAAGTTCTGTTTTCTACGCAACGTCAACGTTGAATTGTAATTTATTAAGTGATACCCCAAATCCTGTACTCAATTTTAAGGACCAACCCTAACGTTCAATTGTAATTTATTAAGTGATACCCCAAATCCTGTACTCAATTTTAACAAAACAGATATCACGGTTTCTCCGTTTTCTCTGCATGACGTTACACAAGTGATTCATAGCTCATTCTTTTGTACACGCGTCCTCAACCCTCTCATCTTTTTGGAAGTAAATTAATCTATTATCCGCTTACACCGTCGATGTCTATGCCATGGATGTTAGATCGTGGCGCGAAGAATGTGATCGCTATTCGACGACGTGACGACGACGTCGCGATCGAACGGCCTTGGCACGTAACGTTCGTTTGTCAACAATAAAAATAGGACACAGTGCGAATAAACTACAGGCACACCGCGATGGAAATCGAATCGATTTTTTTCATTCGCTCCGACTCACCGTCCCAGCTCCGATTGGACGTCGTAGTGATCCTTAAAATCCACACCTCGGCGTACGGTGACATTTCTGTAGGGAAAACTCGGTTCGATCTCTGAAAAAAATTTGCCATTTTTCGGTATTCTCCCCAATTTGCTTTGTCACGCGTTCGCAGCCGAGGACTAACGTCGGGAGATGTGTGGGATTTCGTGTTGATTACTATTAGAAACGACGAGAGGGAAGCGAGCGACATAACTATAGTTCATTTCCCCCGAATCGTGTATTTTTACAAAAATCGCTATTCTTCGGGAACGATACGTGACAGAGCATTTCTACTTCCGAATTTATTATTGGCACGGGTCTATATATGAGCCATTATTTTTGAAAGTGATACAAGTTCATTTTTTATGCATCGAGATATTTAAGAGGGTTTGGGTTCGAATTAATTTAAAAATAAGTAAAAGAATGTAATTATTTTATCAAGAAATCATGCTCCATTGAATCTCTGATTATAAATCTAAAAAGAGGATATCTATATGTATACTAATAAAATTACCATTACCTCATTTTTCCAAAAATGAACTTATACTGCTTTCAAAAATAAAGGCTCATTTGATATTGTCTCTAGTAGAATCGCGATTGCAAAAAAGATGTGTGCATTGTAATTAATTGAAACAGAACGAGGCAGCCATCGAANCTCTCATCTTTTTGGAAGTAAATTAATCTATTATCCGCTTACACCGTCGATGTCTATGCCATGGATGTTAGATCGTGGCGCGAAGAATGTGATCGCTATTCGACGACGTGACGACGACGTCGCGATCGAACGGCCTTGGCACGTAACGTTCGTTTGTCAACAATAAAAATAGGACACAGTGCGAATAAACTACAGGCACACCGCGATGGAAATCGAATCGATTTTTTTCATTCGCTCCGACTCACCGTCCCAGCTCCGATTGGACGTCGTAGTGATCCTTAAAATCCACACCTCGGCGTACGGTGACATTTCTGTAGGGAAAACTCGGTTCGATCTCTGAAAAAAATTTGCCATTTTTCGGTATTCTCCCCAATTTGCTTTGTCACGCGTTCGCAGCCGAGGACTAACGTCGGGAGATGTGTGGGATTTCGTGTTGATTACTATTAGAAACGACGAGAGGGAAGCGAGCGACATAACTATAGTTCATTTCCCCCGAATCGTGTATTTTTACAAAAATCGCTATTCTTCGGGAACGATACGTGACAGAGCATTTCTACTTCCGAATTTATTATTGGCACGGGTCTATATATGAGCCATTATTTTTGAAAGTGATACAAGTTCATTTTTTATGCATCGAGATATTTAAGAGGGTTTGGGTTCGAATTAATTTAAAAATAAGTAAAAGAATGTAATTATTTTATCAAGAAATCATGCTCCATTGAATCTCTGATTATAAATCTAAAAAGAGGATATCTATATGTATACTAATAAAATTACCATTACCTCATTTTTCCAAAAATGAACTTATACTGCTTTCAAAAATAAAGGCTCATTTGATATTGTCTCTAGTAGAATCGCGATTGCAAAAAAGATGTGTGCATTGTAATTAATTGAAACAGAACGAGGCAGCCATCGAAGGATACATCCCGGCCGTGCAGACTAGAACAGGGTAGAGGAAAGAACGTGCAAAACCAGGATGTCTCACGGGCGCACATTTGACACGATTTCGAACTATGACAATTGATAATTATCATTATTTCATTTTCCTAAAAATTACAATATGCGTATGTTTAGATTCAATCTCGTCAATGATACTTAATGTCAATTCTTATAATTCAGACGTGGGCCTCTGAGACGTCCTGGTTTTGCACGTTTTTCCCTCTGTCCTAAAGGACTACAGCAATTGTTTCGCCGCTGTACGTACGTCGTACGATGTACGCAAAACGTACGTGTCGTACAACGTACGTAGATAGTGTAGATAGTAGACTTTTACGCGAAAGGATCAGCGGGACGGATCGTTGATCGTCTATTTTTTGATGATTCTGGGTATGCAAGGGAACGTCGCCAGCTCGTGAAATCTGACATTCGGAGGAGCAGTACGTACCGAATTCTCTCGCGTATAAATTTAGCAATTTTTGTATTATGCGCGCTCTCTGCCTGCCATTATTACTATTATGCGTTCTCTGTAGCGCGTGCTGTTTATCATTTTGCAGCGCAATAACCGTTCGAGTTTAAATAGAGAACTGATCTACGGCTTCTCCGTTTTCGTTGCCGTCGAAAGGATCTCTTTCGCGGACGTGCGGACCATTCCGTCGCTCGTTTCGAGATCGCGACGCGATTTTCACGCATCGTTTCAGCGGAATTCTTTCCGCATCTCACGGACGACATACGACACCACGCGCGCCGGTGCGCTGATTCGCGCGAGACTCGTGGGTCGGCTGGTATGTACGAACGATTCATTGGATTCCGCGCTTCCTACGCACATACACGTTATACATAAAAAATGTACTACGTTCTTTCTCTATCTTTAGTGCTTTTCGATCGCTGCTAGTCGGAGTTATGCATTTGCTACATGTGCGTGCGAAGTGGGCGCGGAATCCCTGGCGTAGAATCGATTTATACTTCGAATTTCACGAGGACTGAGATCTATCGAAGCGATCACTAAACGCCTCTGCGCATTCCAGATTCGTCACGACAAATTGTTCCACTTATTTCAAGAAACAATTTCTTGTTGGACGTTACACACCGTTTCCACGGTTTTCCAGTTTCCACTTTCCCGAACGAGAACCAGCTGCGTCGACCGTGACGAAATCCAGCTCGCACCGATTAAATACTCGAATTCCATTCGATTCTACGCGACCATCAGGACCGACGCCTAGGCTTCGTGAACCGCGAACGTCGATTCTAATATAAGTACTGCTTCGCTCTCGTCAAATTTCATTAATTCGATTGTACGCGACGGCGACAGGTCCCATCCTTCGATTCTGACATAAGTACCGCGACTAGCNATGCATTTGCTACATGTGCGTGCGAAGTGGGCGCGGAATCCCTGGCGTAGAATCGATTTATACTTCGAATTTCACGAGGACTGAGATCTATCGAAGCGATCACTAAACGCCTCTGCGCATTCCAGATTCGTCACGACAAATTGTTCCACTTATTTCAAGAAACAATTTCTTGTTGGACGTTACACACCGTTTCCACGGTTTTCCAGTTTCCACTTTCCCGAACGAGAACCAGCTGCGTCGACCGTGACGAAATCCAGCTCGCACCGATTAAATACTCGAATTCCATTCGATTCTACGCGACCATCAGGACCGACGCCTAGGCTTCGTGAACCGCGAACGTCGATTCTAATATAAGTACTGCTTCGCTCTTGTCAAATTTCATTAATTTGATTCTACGCGACGGCGACAGGTCCCGTCCTTCGATTCTAACATAAGTACCGCGACTAGACGAAACTCTTTATCCATTTTACACCTCGCAACGATCGTTTCGGACTCGCGTAACCGTCGAGCAACAGGCTGCCGCGCGTATCGTTTCTTACCGCCCACTGGGTCGGTCTCGTCGACGCGTATCATCCTCTCGTCCGGTCTCTCTACCCCACGGGTTTGTCGCACGTTGCACACGCGACCGATGCGAGCGCGCGTCCGTCCGATTCGCTACCCTGACCCGGTGCCGATCCGGTGCACCCTAAAGCCAATTATCGACTAGCCGCGTTTCGTCCTCTCGAGTCTCGAGTCCCCGGAGGCCGGGTGGTACCTCTTCTTCTCGGCTCGGACGAATTTAGATTTTCGGCGGACGGCTTCTGCCGGCGGGTCACGTGGCCAGTGCCGTTCCTCGAACGCCCTGCCGCGTTTCTCTCGCGATTATTCAGTTCCGTCGACGCCGACTCGAACACGTTTCACTGCGTTTCGTCGGGAAACCGGCTCCCCGATCTTCCCGTCGCGGATTTGACATCGATGCGACGAGAGAGATCGAAGGTCCTTCGAAAACGAGAGTAATTCCCGTGGGATCGAGGAACGCGAGTCACGGGCATCGGTTGAGAACCACGTGGACGCGGACGTCGTCGTCGAGGCGCGGATACTTATTCGGGTTTTAGGGTGAACCAGTTTTAACGCACCGATTCCCATTGTCGATCAGAGATTAAACGTTGATTCAGATTTGTAGCTTCCAACGTAACAACGTACGCTCACGCAGTTTTTATAATTTTCGCTTCTCCAGATATATTTAATATTATTATTATCATTATTATTATTTGTTGACCTTTGTCTTTCGGCTTTGGGCGAACTTCCTTCTCTTACAAACTAATTTTTAATATTGTAATCCTTAGGCCTTCACCTTTTCTCTAAATGAACCCATAGGTCAGCCTGATTCTGCAGACAAAATTTTATTCTCCATTTATTAATATTGTAGAACCCGTTGGTACATAGTAACGAAACAAAGTGAACATTAAATGTAAGATATAAAAAAAATAACATGTATAAAATGTAATAATGAAAAATAATAATAATTGAGAATGATATAATGTCGTTAGGATTAAGTATTATAACCAGATTAATTCTGTTAAGATTAGTAATTTTTCTATAAACGCGTCTAACCATTGCAAAATAAAAATAGTGTTCGATCGAATTGTCTTTCTTATTTCGTCGAAATTCCTTACGACGCCACCGCGACGCGACGCACGCGACGGCGCGAAAATCGCTTGTTCCAGAATTATGAACCGAACTTCGATGGCCTCGTTCCCAAACCGAAAAAGCGTCCCGTCCCAATTAGATTTAGTGAAACGGTCGTATGCATCGTAACGGCTCGGACCCCTTGGACCGCGGTACCCTCTTCGATCTCGAAATAAAACGTCGAACGAAAATTTGTTTAGGGATCTTTGGCTGGTTCGACGCCCGGCAGCTCGCGCGCATTAAAACTCAAAACCCGGTAACGGCGTTTATATTTATTTTCAAGCCTCCGAGCTTCGCGTTCATGGTTAAATCGCTTTTGGCAACGTTTAAGTAGATAATCTATTTAGCCGTCGCTCACTTTGGACATGAATTTAAAATATTGTCTACTCGCCATAGAGAATGTTCTGTGAGTCGTTGTACAATATTTCGATCGAACGGAATCAAACAAAAATTTAAGATCAATTAGAAACAATACCTAAGAATCAAATAAAATAGTTCTTAAAACGTTAGCAATAGTTTTAAGTACATGAAATTGTAAAAAATTAGCAAAAGTATACTATGTATCTAATAGCCTATACATATATGTACATGTCTGTGATGATGAAATTTATATGATTAACTTGGTCAATTTCAGCGACATGATTTAATGGAACGTGTTTCTTGTCAATTCATGGTCATCCACAACATTCTGGGAGTAGTGGAAAAATTAAATTTACAACCAGGATCATGTACTGGTCTACTCTTCCGTTTCCTTCAATATGCCCAGGTAGATCTATATTCCAAGGATCAGTTTGACGATGCATTAAAAGTATTCAAAGAAGAAATACGCGAGAAAGCTGCTAAGAAAAATAGTATGCTCATAATAAATGCTCATAAGATAGATCAGGAAATGAGATGCAATGTTCCGGGTAATCTTGATCAAGTTGAAGTATCTGACACTCTTTTAACGGTACAAAGAAATTTGTTACATATGTACAACTTCAGTTTTATTGACCGTAACGTGTATTGTAATACTGATACATCGTTCTCAGCATGTACCGAGGCAGGAGATATCACTGAGAAAGCCAAGAAGGAAATTGACGGAGAAACATCTACGGAGAAGTAGAAGAGAACCTACGTATAAAATAAATGTAAGTAATAACGTGTGGAAATCGTACATGTTGATTTTCATGATTCATTTTTATGCAAGTATCCTTTAGAATTATGACAACGATAGTTACAATGGTAGTATTGTCACTGGACAATGAACATTAAAATAGTACTTTTCGATACAAGTGCGTAAAGCTAAAAAATTTTTTTTATAACTGAGTGCGTAAAACTCGACTTTAGATGCCAGTTTTGCGTGCGTAAAGTACCCGTTTCTAGCACCAGTGTGGCCAGTGCGCATATCCCTACCATAGCCGTATGATATTTTCTACTAGCTTTATTCTATCAGGCATACCTTACAATATTTAATACGCATTTGCGAGAGTTTCTTCTAGAATACAATAAATTCTTGAAAATGAGTTCATCAAATGATGATGTAAACACAACAATACCATCAGAACTGCTGGTTGGCTCTCGCCACGATCGAATCGAAATATATATATATATATATATCGTTAATCTACCTGACGCAGTGTTCGGTCATTTCTCTCCTCCGTAATCCTTTCCACAAGTAGGAAAAGCTGGTCTTACACGCATGGAGGGGTTGGCGCCCTCGCTACGCTCGGGCAACAATTCCCCCCTCCATGCGTGAAAGACCAGCTTTACGCACTTGTATCGAAAAGTACTATTTCTCGATTGGCTTTTTCTTATTTTAACAATGTCATATAACTATTGTTATGTTTCGAAGTACTATAAGACTGAATTATCACATAATTTCAAGTCATTATAAGAAGTGTGCATATTACGAATTGTTAATTGAATGAAACAATTATTTAATAGAGGAATGTAATATATAATTTCTCCATGTACCACATTGACTGTACAATTATAATTTAAACGTAAGCAAGTATTAATATTTGTAAGTTGTAAGTTTCATATTTATGCTGGTTTCTACATATGTATATGTATATAGGTCATATATATAACAATATAAACTTTATATGCTTTATTTAAGTGAGTACTTTTTCTTTGTTTCTTATTTCGCATGTTCATTAAAAATAATTGTAAAATTGATGCTATGATCGAAATATAGTACATTCAGCTCCTTTAAAAAATATATTTAGATAAATAGGTTCGCAAATAGCAGGTAAATAGTATTTCGTATCTTACTGTTCCAGAGCGTTTCATACAATCAATGTATGTACGCACCAAATGTTATTTATTTATTTATTTATTTATTCCGTTTTACTAACTTTTCCCTGGG
The DNA here is from genome assembly GCA_019453355.1 of Ceratina japonica. Classification (NCBI taxonomy): domain Eukaryota; kingdom Metazoa; phylum Arthropoda; class Insecta; order Hymenoptera; family Apidae; genus Ceratina; species Ceratina japonica. Next base: position 27,268 of record SMSR01016126.1, on the reverse strand, counting down.
GAAGGCTCCTAGATCTAGTACGCGCCAAATGTTGAATTACTCGAACAAGATATCGATACGCGATACGTCATAAAATCGATCATCGACCAAAAACCGTAAATTAAAAGCTTTCCCTAGGTTAAAAGGAGTAAGATGGAATAATAAAATAAACATCATTAAGTATAGGCATTGATTGATAGTACTGTTGGGGTCTTGAGAACTATTGATGTGCAAATATAACCAATATAAGTTCTGTTCTGTATGCCGGCCGGTGCCGGTGTAGTTGTATTACCGTACAGGATGACAGGGATGGCAGGTACCATCAAGTATAATCACAGAGTTACAGTTCTTAATTATTTAATAGAGTATCGTTGATTAACGTCAAGAAATGGCTGGCGGTATGAGGCAGTTAGAAGAACGTCAACTTCCAGCGGAAGTTACGAGGATGCAATGGTCCCCGAAGATGGACCTCCTAGCCGTTGCAAACGCAAAAGGTTAGATTCCTCGAATACCAATGTGGAATCAATACAAACTTTCTCTGACCATTACGATTTCTACGTACAACTTTTTATATGCAATTTTTTTATGAACTACGGTTTCTATGTACATATCGCTTTTTGATAATAAGTCAAAAATACTTGTTTCTTTTAGTGGTAAAATTCCATTTATCGTAATGTCAATATTATTGTTAATAAATTTTTGCATAGTAAGAATATTTATACTAGGAATACTTGTTACAGGTGAAGTCACATTGCACAGATTAACATGGCAAAGAGTATGGTTACTGAGTCCACAAGAGGAGCCTGATACCATAGCAAATTTAGCATGGAGGCCAGATGGAAAACTGTTAGCGATCTGTTACGAGACCTCGAAGTCAATGTGCCTTGTGGACATTGAAAACAAGAATACAGTTCACAAAATAAAATTGACTTCGTATGATTCCATTACTTGTGCAGCGTGGTTACCCATATCAAATGTGGACGATGGCAATTCACCAAGTGGAAGTAAAACAAGCATGTTGCCGACAGGGGAATACCTTCCACCTTTGCCCAGCTTAAACAGAAGCTTTGGCCAAGAATCGGAATGCAAGGAATTTTTATCTCAAACCCTGGACATACTTTTTGTACGTTTTTAACCGAGCAAATGTTATAAGACAGTAACGCCATATAACAGACAATTATTTTTGTTTTCTCCAGCTCGGTTTGAATGATGGTCGCGTGGCGATGTACGTTTTTGGAATGTTCTACTGTGGTGTTATTTCTGTTGGTAATGGAAAAGTAGTAGAAATCACTGGTGGAGCTGGCAAATCAATGTGGACAACTTGCAGGGATGACGGCGGGATCAAAGTCGGTAGACTGTGCTGTCCATTGTTGGAACAGAGCACGGCGTTTTTGAAGGTACTTCTTCGAATCACATGTATTACGAGCACTTTACTCATTTCAATGTACTATCTGATCATCGTTTAAATTCGAGGTAGCCCAGGCCCAGGCAAACATTGAGTACTTGATGGATTATCTTTCGCGCACGCTGATGGCGATTTCCGAGGCATGGGAAACGATTCTGTTGGAGATGGATGAGAAACTCGCGCGGTACGCGGAAACGAATCCGCCCGGTGGGATGGCCGCAGATTTCTTGGAGCTACTGATGATCGGCATACCGAGTCAAAACTTGGAGAAGTTTTTGCTGCACGATTTAACGGAAAAGGGGCTAAAAAAGTTAGGACACAGCATCGAGATGTGTTACAGTAATATACAGGTAAAAGCTCAGTGTACAACCAAATGGAGATCCTTTTCAACCGCGTACGTCGTCTTACATTTGCATTTTTTTATGTTATTCTGTTATGTATTTGCAGAAACTGGTGTTAAAGAATTTGACCAGCGTAGGGATGGCTCTGGTTTATCAGTTAGCCGAGATGAAAGGAATGGTCAGATTCGGTGGCCCATACGAATTGTTGGGCCTCACGGACGAAACCGTGATAACGAATGGCCTTCACGCCACAGAAGCTTTCCTGGCAAAATCTTCAGAAATTCAACAAGTGATCGATCATAGTATGCGTGATTACAAAGTGTTCTTCCGGTAGGTCTTGAATGAAAGCCACGCGCACCAAAATTCATCGTAAATCTTTTTACTTTTTATATATTTCAAGGTGGCTGTACGTCGTGATATTAAGATTGACAGACGAACGAATTCCTACTGAAGCGAGCCGAATCAGTCAACAAGAGTTGACGTTCATCGCTGAGTTCTTACGCGGGTTCGATAAAACGGAATCTGGCGTCGGGGGAAGGAAAGGAGTGAACTTGGAGAAATTGGGTCAATATTTGCGGCGAGAGCCCTTGCAAACCTGCTTGACGCCGGAAGGGAGCGAATGGGCGACCGTACTCGACGAGAACCGTTGCCTTCGCGACCATCCGCTCATCGTGAAACAAGATCTCACTTATTCGTTGTTGCAATCTCACGAGAAACTGGTGACCGCCGTGCACAACATCTTTCGTGAAGCTTACCAAGGATTGGTCGAACACTTCGCTTTGTCAACCATAGGTCTGGCACCGTCGATCGGATTCGAGTCGTCTCAAATCGCGACCAACGACGACGCTCTCCTGGTGGCTACATGCGACATGGATCGCAAGCTATTGCGAATATTCAAAGTGGAATGCTCGTGCACGGAACCCATTTCCCTTGGCTTTGTCTCGGGCACGGTGGAAGTGGATCAAAGATCAGGTGCGTTATTTTTCACTATCGAGGGAACGACGCGATTCTCGAGTCGGTATTAACAATTTTTTTTTTCGTAGAAATCCATTTGAAAGGGTACGTGGACTGCACGGTGGTCGACTTACAATTTTATTCTAACGAGTATCTTAGTTTGTTGTTGTTAAATAAACACACCCACGCGACGTATCTCGTACAAATGCCGTTGAATCATTTCCGGATATTTGAAAATCGAAATAAGAACACGGTGAGCTTGGCCGATCTTTTGGGAAATGGTTGGCCACGACCTTTTCAAGGTATGTCCGCTGGGAGAATAGCGGTCAGCGGCGCGCGGAAAGTAGCTGCCGTTCTCAGCGAGAGCAACAGGAAGATAAGGCTATTGGAAACCGAAGTGGAGCCCGAAGACGACGAAGACGAAGAGGAAGAGGAAGACATATCGAATGACATGCTGGATACCACGCACGGATCGAATACGAGTGCTCACTAACGACAAGGGTAAATACTAAATAATGCAAATCTATACGTACGTGTATAAACGAAGGTAGAAATTTCATCATTGCTTCATTAATTTTTGTTTGAAAATTATATTGGCCCTTGCTATTTTCTTATTTACATATAATATCGCGATACTCCGTATATACATAAATATATTTGTAATCTAAACGTGTACGACTCCGAATTCACAAACAAAATTCAAATAAATTCGATTTACGAATTTGTATGTTACTTCTGCATCTGCTTAAACACTCTCGGGAAATCGATGTCCAGAGCTGCGTTATCGATACCACCTTCTTCTTCGATCGTCGACGCTGCTGGACCCGCGTGCACGTTCGGCGTGTACCTCGCGGGACTATTTCCCCTTGACTCTTCCAAATCTGCAATTTTACATCGGAAAAACGTATAACATCTCACGTTCAAAATTATACGCTGAAAATGACCTAATTATTACCGAAAAATCTGCGATTCTTAGCCCTTTTCGATATCACGATAAAAAGAATGATGGCTATGGCGACGACGATCACCATAACGGCAGCCATTCCTCGTAACAAATTTGTCTGAAAACAAGAAATATCAGAAATTCGTAAGACGATAAAAGCAATAGTAAGAATGTCGAATGGAGGCACATGTGACTAATAGTTGAAGCATACCTCGAAATCATTTTCCCAGACGTCTTCCCAATCTTTCTTTACTATCAATTCGACGACGTGAATATTGATAGCAGAATGATCGTATATGCCTTTCGAAATGCACTTGTAGAAACCAGACTCGGCTGACGACACACCCTGTCAGAAAGCGTTCTAATTAACTTCTCCCTTTTAGAATTAGAGAAAGAACACTGACACGTCTATGGAAAGTAAACTCGTATCACACAAAAGGGTCGGTTACCCGGATATAAAGTTTTCCCGTTAACACTTCGTAATTGTATTTGTTCTCATCCATGGCATTTCCAGGTCCGATGATGCGATTATCATCTGTGAGCTGCCAAAACATGAAGCGGTGATGATCGTCGCTGCTCAGGCACGGAAGCTCGGCTAAATGTCCAGCTGGAACTTCCGTCACCGTAACGATACCTCCACTAACTTCATTTTTCAACAGCGATAAACAAAAACATATAAAATAGATCACGTTCATCTGTAAAATAAAGGTAGAATATAATTAACCGGAGGCAAATCCATCAATCCACATTGTCGTCGAGCTTATAATTATAATGGTCGAGCATTTCATTTCGTAATTTTAAGCTCTACATTTTTTAATAAACACTATTTGACATAATTTTAACAGAGTTTTCGTTTAAACATTTAAGCACTCTACCTGTCGCGTGTCCATTTTACGAATAGCTACGAAATTATCTTTACAGTTCACAAATGCATAACTTTCACCGCAAGATTGAACATTCGAGCAAAACTAATTCATAATAAAAACGTAGAAGAAACACCGCGTATGGAAAGTGTCAAGAATTGAGTTTGACTAGAACTAGCAAAATATTCCTCGTTGCCGACCGCACGGTCTCGTAGAACCGTTACGAATTCTGATCCGTGCCAAGGCAAGAATTTGAATAGAAAAGAGTACAGATGTTCGTTGGGACAATTGTTCTATGCACGAACAGAAGTCACTTGTCGATGAAACGAAAAATTGCATAACCGAGAAGAGGAGAATTGTTTCGGGAACGCGCGTAGACTTCCGCCGTCCTTTGTTTTACATTAAAAAAAAAAATACACCAAGGAGTATTACTGTCTCGCTGCTCGCGAATGACGACAATCTTGAACGGTAATGAGAAAACGATTTCGGTAACGATGCCAGTGTACAGTCGCTTATTTATATCTTTGTCCTATTCATAGTTGTGCAACAGATTATTTATAGTGAGCCAGACTGGCTTGCATATCTGTCCGACACAGCGCGCACAGGCATATTTCATTGTCTCAGCTACGGGGAATACTAGTAAATGAGTAGCAAAAGCTGATGCTCGCTTGTAGATGCTCGAAGCATCAATGGAATTAATTTTATCTGTCGAGTAGCTACGAGCGAGTCATGATATTTTGTAATAAAGCGATGCTCTACGACTGTGGAACCGTGAAATATTTTGCTGTTCTATCGAATGAAATTATTTTTAACGCGCGTTAGATTCGTGGATAAGCAAGGCGAGCAAGTTCGGTGGTACGTAAGGTAACGTTTTGAGGCAGTGTCTAATGCGTACGGCTATATAGTTTACATATACAGAATGATGTACCCTCGTTGAAATATTTTCGAATCAACTGTGATTTGGCCATTGTTAGTACCGGTAATGTTCAATCAGGTGTATGAACACGTCAACCGCCAGAGCCGGGAGGAGGATCCAAAAGGGCGCCAGAACTATTTTCGCTGGTAGGAACCAATGCGGTGCTTCTAGTTTCAAGCATATTAAGATCTGGGCGCTCAGTTTCATGAACACCGCCGTCATGTATCTTATCTGAAAGCAATCCGTTCACACGGTTAGCCTCCAGGAAATGGTGCCAAGTTTTGTGCTGAGCACAGGAACACGTGCGTTTTAACTTACTTCACGGGGCAGTTTAAAGAGGCGCGTGTTCTTGCAATGAGAGATCATGTTGAAAACGATGTAAACTAAGAGTATGTGATCGTACAGCCACATCGGAATGAAAACTATGAACCAGTTCCATTGTATTCTCTGGTCGAGCCGCAGGACGAGTAGAACGAAAAATATCAGCAGGTTGAACCACGTGAACAGTGCACGATGCAAAATTGCCATCGAAATAGAACGATCGGGCACGTCGAAAATCACGAGCTAAAACGTCAGCGTGAAACTATGCGACACGCGACCGCGTTGCAAATTCGCGTTCACGCTTTTACATCTGTTTACGTTCGGCACACTGCCATCGGAGCGGAGCACGACCGTGCATCGGAGTAACGAGGAGGAGCAGAGTGGTCACACCCGAGATTTCGTGATTCCCGTACACGTGCTGCGCCAACAGGCCGACGTTCGAAAGGATTCTATCGTCGTGGCACAGCGACCGATTTAGTAGGAATCTAGTCTGTTCCATTCACCGTAGCAGAGGCAAGAATTTATAAAAGACCTCGTGTTTTCGATAATAAATTATTCTATTTCATTAAGTGCACGCTTAAAGCATTCTTTTTAAGCACGTATGTATCTCTCGATTGAGTTTTTGCTACTATTTTTGGTTTTAGTTAGTACATTCTGCTTTTTTTCTTTTATTTAACTTTATTATTGAGAATCGCATCAGCCTGAGATTATTAACGACCACCATAAATGTGCATTATTGCTCAATCAATCATTTCGTACTGATCACTTAATTGCTCAGTAATACGATTAGATTATTTCGTCATATTATAATTATAAGATTACATTACATCTACATACCCAATATAAAATAAGCTCGTATAAAAAAAATAAATAAATAAATAAATACATCCAAAAAATAATTAAATATTTTTGGATTGCCTATTGTATAATTAAATTATTAGTTTAATTCATTAGTGTTGCGAGCTACAAATAGTTACAAAATTCTTATACTATGATTTTATATCTTTATTTGTAATTCAAGTATCTTTTTTAATCAGCTTTCCAATTAGCGTTGCGAAGAGGGCCGCGTTGCAGCCGCAAAAATTCAATCATTAACAGGGTGTCTAGCCCCTCATATGGATAAGTATACATATAGAAAATATTTATTTTCAGAGACTCTTCTCTAAGGACGTACCGATTTTTATAAAATTATATAATTAATGAAATAATTAATGGATAATATTAATGAAATAAATGAACTACTCTTAATAGATTTATTTTTAAAAATCTGTATGTACATTTCGTAAATGGATCAACGCACGAGTAGTACGCCGTCCAATATACATATACAAGTCAAATATACATGTGTACGTGTCGCGTACGCTGGTGTAGCGTGTATTGTGTACGCGCGGATATAAATCGTCCGATTCATTTTTTTAAAGCTCACCGTCAATATCTAACAATTAATTTGCCATCGATAACATAAAAGACTAATCCCTGAGTTTTATCTCAGATACAGTTTCTCATCATTCTTCGTGGTCATCAATCATACGTTCAAATAAATACAAATTCACACCTCTCGCTTAAAACTATCTAACGATCATTAACATACAACGACGTTTATACGAGTCCTCGACTCATACTTAAGTATGTATAACTACGAGCGATAGTATCAATTGTAATAGATATAGTAGACGTCGAACGATGACGGCTGGCGATCGATATTCCAAATGTAATCGATCGTTCGAATCTCATTCGATCGGTACTGCCCACGGGTGATCCGGTACAACGCCGTATTGTATGTCGGTCAGTTGATTTAAAAATATTTTATAGACTGGGTCCGAGTGTTTCATCGTAGGTATATGTAATGGTCGGCCAGCGTATTCCACGTAAGATATGGGACTCACTACGCACGCGGTACCCGCGCCGAATAACTCCAGCAGCTGCAATAAAATTCGTCAATTTTCAACGTCCGATCGTAAGCTAAACGAATGTAAACGGAAAGCGAAATCTCACCCGGTTCTCCGAAAGCAATTGACAAATTTCGCTCATGCAGAACTTTCTTTCGGTAACTTTGAATTGATTCCATCCCCTGGCCATGTGCAAAATTGAATCCCTCGTTACGCCGGGGAGAATCAAGCTGCTCGATATTGGCGGCGTTATCAGCTCCTTCTCTGAAATTCCGAAATAGAAAAGATTGATCTCATTCGAACGACCTGTTGGACGTGCATTCGCGTACGTACCGCCGTCGTCGTTTATATAAAACATGAAGATATTCATGGTCCCGACCTCGGTCACCTCGTTATCCTCCCCGTAGAGCCAGAGCACTTGTTGCAAACCTCTTTCTGCGGCGTCCCTTTGTACAGATATAGTAGGAGCGTAATTGCTACCTACTTTATAGTTACCGCAACCACCCGGCCACGCTCGCGTGTATCGAGGATCTGCTAGTAAAGACACACCATCTTTTGCTTCGCTTTCTTTAAAATACGAACCCACGGGCGATAAAATAACGTACAATAAAGCGGACTCTGAAGACGCAACGCCAAGAGTGGGCTGTACAAAAATATAAGAAATCACCATTATTATATTTATCCCAATTTACACGTATACTTTCATTCCTTACTGATAACTACACCGCTTACAATTACGCTGCTGCGATTTATTTATTTATTTATTTATTTATTCATTTATTTATTTATTTATTTATGTATTTATTTATTACACGGGTCAGGAAACCTTTTTATATACAAAAAAGAATAAATCCAAGTAGTATACATAGATACAGATATAAAATAAGTAAGAATTATTGAGCCCCGGTAATAGAATTCGAAGTAATTCATAAAAGAAGAAAGATAGAACATATGTATAATAATAGGTATATCATAACTGAAGCGATAAAAAATCGGTGTGTGTACACGTAAATGTCGTTAGAAATGATTAAAAAATCATCGCGCGTGATTATTTTTCAAATCCATCGATAACAGTTGATAATGAGCGTTTCTAATAACGATATTGCATCAGCTATTGATTATCGTCGCTGCACAGGAAATTGCTTCGGAATTCGTAAAAATATAAATACTCGCGATGTCTCGACGAAGAATAGATTTTTTTGCGACCGACGTTCGCGATCAAACAAAATCGTCCCTTCGGTGTACGTTTTGTTCGTGTGCATCTAGAAATGCCGATTCAGCTAGACATCTTATGGCCCTGCCCCAACATAGAGCGTCACCCCTGCGTTTATCTCGTATCGTACTATCGTTAACGATTAGTAATTATTGTGAAATCTGCAACTTGTCGGTTCTATACATAAAACGTGTTTGCACGTACGCTCGACGTAACGCAAACGGCGTTACTCATTTTTTCAACCGATCACAATGTAATTTATGGAACGGACATCTTTTCCGACGGTTTCTTCACCCCGTAATAAGTGGCCGTAGCGACGTTTAGCATTTTCAAGGGGGAATACTTACGTCTATTCCTATCAGCGTTGGACGTATATAGAGACTAGAAGCGGTAGAATGCGGTACCCATTCTTGGTCTATGCCGATCAGCCTCCTGCAACACTTGACCAGTTCTTCTCCGCTAAAAGTGGGTAGGCCGAGCCTGATCGCGGAGCTGTTCATCCTCCTCATGTTCATATCTGGTCTAAATATCCTTATCTTTCCATCCACGCCTCTGTACGCTTTGAAACCTTCGAACAACTGAAGAATAATTGACTCGTAGCGGACAAACAGCGCTCCCACTGATTCTGTTTAGCGAAATAACGTAAAGGACTGGTCGGGCATACCTGTACGGCGTAATGAAGCACTTTCGAAGCCGGGTGAAGGACTAGATTTTCCATTGGGGCGATTTCTGGCATTTGCCATCCGCCTAAAGCTTCGTGGTAAAATATTTTTAACATATGATCCGTGAAATACTTTCCAAACGATAGACTCTTGACGTCGGGCTTCGGCTGTAATCGTTCCGGTCCTGCAAGCCGGACCGATAGGTCTGCGTACTATTTATTAACGCGGTATTTATCAAACTGTTCTCAAATCGTTCGTTCTTAAAAAGGTATAAAGCATTCCCCTCGTAAATGTTGTGTCGTACCTTGAAAGAACGTTCCGGTTGTATCACTTTCTTATCCCGGATTTGTAGGGACGAGTTCCATCGGATGTTCGGCTGAAGCTGATTCAGGAAGCTTCCGCAAATCTGGCCAGAAAGACGATATGCTCATTTGATAAGTTTCGTATATACGCATGGAAGAAAATTACTGATGAGTCATTTAGCCGGTGCAAACAAGTGTGATTCTTACTTTGAAATTAACTTAATTAAGTATTCAAATTTTCTATGCTTAGATAGATAGATAGTCAGTGCGTTTATTTCACATATTGTTAGAGTCAAACAGTGCGCACGTGTGTATGCACAGAATTTGTGTACATCGAGCACGTGGTACAATTAATTATGCTACGTATCACCAATTCTAATTATAAATTTGCGTGTTTAAATGCCGTAGCAATCGTTGTAAGGTTCGATACAAAAACATCATTTACCGTTTAACAATAATTTATTGTGTTTTCGGATCGCTCCTAGGGGCGATATTAATAAACGTTTAAATAACGTATTTCTGAAATTCGTGGACGCGACATTTGCAATTTGCTTTATTACCTAATTTGATATGTATCCGGATCGCAGGTAAAATATTAATAAATAGTGGAAGAAAGATTGACGACGCGTGAAAATTGTTTATAATTATTCTGATAGAGTTTCCGTGACAGATGACGTGATTCATTTGTAATGTAAAGCTTTGGATTTCCGATTGATGTTCATAATGTTAAAAGTCGAGCTTCTAAGGAGGATCGGAAATATTTTTTTAACGTTCTAAGTATTAAATTAAATTAATGTTCTTATTCTTGCCTCATCGGACCAAGAATACGATTTGGTTTACACTTTGAAAAAATTAATCGTCCATCTCTCCATATTCTCGTCCGCTAAAACATTTCATATTTCATTGAAATTTCTCTACAAATTTATTTTTATAAATTAAGTAATCCAAAACTAATCCACCCTACAACGAAAACAAATTACGTTGTAAATATTTTCGGAGCGGGATTTTAGGCAATTCCTCTAATTCTTATACGTATACATGTACGTATTACGTCACACGAGGGAAACAACGAGATAACTACAAAGGTTTGACGAAATAATCGAGTCGAGTAAACAACCGAATCTTATATCGAACGAGCGATTGCTTGCATCAGCTTATTCGTATTTGAAACGAATAAATCTCGATATTTTGACGATATTTTAAATCTTCGATCTTCGTCCTTTTCCCGTTTCGCGCTCGTTTAGAAAATCCCTTTATCCTAATCGCGCGTTGTTGTTCGACCCGAACGTGATCTTTCATACCAGCTAATCTGATAATGGCGCACAGCGTGTCATAAACGTCCCATATCAAATTTCTAATAACGTTTTTACGATTTCAGATTTATAGAAAAGGACTAGCTACCCGCGTTTACGAATAAATGAATGAATAAATAAGTGAATAAAAATGAAATTAGTAAAAGTTGCGATGTGTACCTGTCTTCGTAATTGAACCATGTCTTGGCGATCGAGCAACGGTGAGCTGCGATTCAGCCGGGAAACGTTTAGTCCTGTTATAATCGGTAACCCTCACGATCGGTGGAGGTGCAGAAGCAGGTTCATCAGACGGGTGCGAGTGGCGAGGACGCGTGGACGGACACACTAGGCACTTCCAGAAAACACTAAACTATATTCGAAACGAGGAAACTGTAATGAAGATACCAAGGAGAGAAAAGAAGAAAACAGAAAAGCTATGAGAGTCACCGTCTAATACGGTCATGGGTGAACGAGTATTTTAGCGGCGATTATAAAACGAACGTATTCGCTTTCTTGCGCGTTCTCGAATAACGGGTTTGCATTAACCATCGGTTAATATTTTATTTATTAGCTACGAAGGGGCGTGAGAGTAGGAAGGAGAGAGACGGAAAGAAGAAGCTAAGTGATCCCCCTCCATAGATTCGAGAATTAAAGAGTAGGGGATTTGCCCGCTTAATACATGTATTTTAACGTATATACAGTGTTTGGAAAACGTCTATTCGATCGGTGGAATCGTGCGTCTCGTGCGCCCGGGATCGTTGGATCGTCGTCGGTTCGACGGCCATTCCACCCGTTACCTATTCGAGGTTTTTTTCGTTCCAGTCTCGTCGCGCGTCCCACCGGATTTAACTACGGTTCATCGTTTGACTAAACGACCCGAATAGTAGATAAAACTGGTTAATCGTCTCTTGATTGGCGATAATTAACGCGCGAGCAGCGATGAACGGGGATGTGGTAAATCGAGGAACGGGCATCGTTTTGTGTAGACGTCGTCGAGAGAAGGGCTGATATTTCGGCAGAGCGCAGAGTCATCGAGGCTGAACGCGCGTTTCCGTGCGGTCGTTCGTAACATTCGAGGACACGGTGTATATCGGAGACGGAGCTCGTTCGTGTGAATATTGTACGATCGAGAAAGGGGAGGAAAAATTGTTCCGGGGCACAATCAGCGGGGGCAGGGAATTAAAAACATGTTGATAATACGGTTTCTCTTCGCGCGATAACGAAGGACAGCACGCGCGTTGTTGTTCGGAACATCGGACGTTTCTCGGTGCTCGAATAAATTTATAAAAGTACGTATCATCAATATTTACCGATCGTACTAATATCAGGTTGGCAAAGAATTTCGTAACGTTGCGATATTTCCCCTCGGACGATTTCCCTCCCCCGCCGCGACCTGACAATAAGTTTACGACGATCTTCGGTGATTGTTCTTATTTACTTATGTTAAAGATAAGTTTCCGGTCTCTGTTCTTCGCGCGTTCTCTTCCTCTTCGTAAAAGAGAAAATTTACACGTAGGAACGTGCGTGTGAACGGGGCATCGCGCTTTGCAGCGGTCAAACGTAAATCACGGGAGATACGAAATGTAAGCTTGCACGCGCTTGACATAACCGGCGAAATCACGCATGAGATTGCGATTTGATGCACACTCTTCAAAATTCAATCGCAGGACGTGACGTGATCCGAAACGAACTGCTGTTTTCTACGATATAGTTTTCGCGTGTCCGTGGCACAGAACCTGGCCTACGAAGTCCTCGTTGCATCTACAGAGTGCTTCGTAAACAAAATTTTAAGAATAGATTTCTAATGCTTAGAGAAGACAAAAATATTTCCAGTCCTATGTAGATATACAGTGACTTCCATTAATATTCGGACGCATTTCGAAACGGCATAACATTTTTAGTATTCGATCAAAGAACTTTAGATAGCTTAATTTATTGTAGAATGACTAATAAGAAATTTAAAAAAATTGGTATTCATTAGTAAAGTACATGGTTTTAACATTTTTATTAGGGTCTGTAATAAAAATTAGAAGTGTCTCGTTTGCAGATCTAAGTAAGTTATATGCATGTACAAAGTTTCATCAAAATCGATCAACATTGCTATAAGCTATGAGCGATTAGAAATTGAAAAAATCGCAGTTCTTCACGACTTTCGATCTATGACTGAGACAAATTGAAGAATTTTTACATGTTTCAATACGTCTAACTCTTTTATGGTTTCACAGCTTTTATGAAACTTTACACATTCATACAACACATTTAGATCTACAAACGGAACGTTTGAAATTTTTACTTCACTGTTAAAAATATATTATCAAATTTAATGCACTTTTCATGAAAAATAATACATTAAATTTAAGTTTCTCGTACATTAAACACATATTAATGAAAATTTACCATAAATTTAATGAATTTTCAAGAAAATTTAATGTAACGTTCATGAAAATTAGTGTTCCGCAATGAATATTTAATGAACCATTTTTAACACTGTAGAGTTTCCAATAAAAAAGTTAAATATCATGATCTTTTCTTTTTTCTTCGAGATTTTGGCGAATCGTTATACATTATCGTTATACATATCGAATATTCGTTATACATTAAATAGTAAACCAAGCCTTTTAAAAGCCCATTAAAAATTAAGCTAGCTGGTTCAATATTAAAGAACTTATTCCGAAGTGTGTGCGGATATTAATGGGCGTCACTGTAACTTGTTTTTCTTCTCTAAGTATTAGGAATCTATTCCTATAATTTCCCCCACTATTTATGTAACACCATGCATATCGATTTACAATCTCAAATCCGTGCATAAGTAAATGTCATCTTGGGTGGTAGCTCGATCGGAAAAACGAACGGTACGAAATGACGTTAAAATTTCCGCGACACGATTATTATCCAATTGAACGATCGCGGCAAATAATAACATTATACCATTATACGCGTGTTATCACTGCGTCACGCGGCGACTCACGCGCTTTCGTATATGTCATCCTGCCTCGTTACACATAAGTACTCGCAATCGGTATCTTCCGCATCATACCGCGATAACGAAATCAGCCCTGAAAATAAACATTTCGTTTTACGTACTAACTTGTACGCAACTACAACTACGTACATTGTTGACGGTTTCGTCCGTCGCTTCGAATAGATGAAACGTACGGGGTACGCCCTCGGATAGAGTATAGATACGTGTATGTGTATTTACAAAAAAAAAAAGGAAACGAATTGGATTAGATAAGCCGGAGAAAAGAGAACAGAAGAAATCGGAGAAAAACGTTGATCCTCGTCTGCAGAAGGGGAACGGAACAACGGGAGAACGCGTGCAAGAGCTTACGTCAGTGATATGCAAAGAATCGTTTAATTATTGCAGAAATCGCTAATACGATATCGCGGGACGATCGACAAAATTATTTTAAATAACGCCTAACTACGATTAGGATACCGCGTTCACGAGTAATGATAATTCAGCCTCGACCGCAAAGATACGTTGCTCTAAAACTCCCTGTAAACAATTTTAAATCCGTATCGCGATTTATGCTTGATAAAATACTTACTTGCTTGCTTTTGCGTGGGGAATACTTACTTGAAGAAATAATACGGTTCTAGTTTCAATACTCGTTTCCTTTATCAGGGAGAACGGTAGGCTTACTGACCAGTACGCATAGTCAAAGCTAATATAAAGTATTTGCTTAAGTCCCTCTTCTCTGTACAAGACAAGGACTGGCAATATGGGATAGAAAGCGATAACAAATGCTTAAGACGATCTTAAAATAAATGAGTAACAATTATGAACACCGGTCACGTGTAAAAAAGTGTCCCAATAATCGATTCTCATACATCGCGAAATTGCAAGTCAATAAAGTAACGACTTAATTCCATGTTCTTTTGACTTTATCTCTAATTAAAAGTAACCCTGGGATAGTGTGAAGTTTAGCCAACCCCTGAAATTTCGATACATACATACATATTGAAATTTCAATGTGTCCCGCTAGAAGACGTACACACACGCAGGGGCTGGCTAAGAATAATTGTATACTAGCCGTACATATGAGTGAAGAAGATAATTATTTAACACGTTGAGCGCCACGCGGATTCTGAAAGACTTCCCGGTCAGGTCAATGTAAATATTATAAATCTTATACAACCAATACGGTGTTATACAACTAATGAACATCACGGAGGATAAAAGAAACTTTGTTTCAATTCCTATGTTCAATACAAATTTAATGTCACTTGTAATTATGTAAAATTTTTGGCAGTTTTGATTTTTCACGGCTGAATTATACAACAAAAAGATCTGAAAAATTCTCTATTATCGAGTAGCGTGTCCCACAAACACGTGAGAATTTTTTCAGATTTTTTGCTGAACGTTTAACACGAAAAATATGGAAAAAATGCAAAAATCGATTAATCTCCATAATTACCCCCTGCTTGAGATAGAGGGTTGGAAATTGGAATGAAACGTTTTTATTGGACTCTATCGAATGGCTCATTGTCGGTTGAATTTCGTTCAAGGGCGCATTTGACCATTTTATCCGGCTAGACCCTTTACCTTCAGGAATTAAAGTAAAACATCTTACGATNAATTTTATTAGCTTTTACTATTGCCACATGGCATGCTTGATACGTTTTTGTATATTTGAATAAATTCTGTTCACAATTCAATAGATCTGAAAAATTCTCTATTATCGAGTAGCGTCCCACAAACACGTGAGAATTTTTTCAGATTTTTTGCTGAACGTTTAACACGAAAAATATGGGAAAAATGCAAAAATCGATTAATCTCCATAATTACCACCTGCTTGAGATAGAGGGTTGGAAATTGGAATGAAACGTTTTTATTGGACTCTATCGAATGGCTCATTGTCGGTTGAATTTCGTTCAAGGGCGCATTTGACCATTTTATCCGGCTAGACCCTTTACCTTCAGGAATTAAAGTAAAACATCTTACGATTGTATCTATCAGTCTGCAACATTGAGCTCTATAACAAAACTCAATGGTCAGTAATTACCATAACAATAGAGCTTGCTTAATTTATAGTAGCGCGTTTCTGCCGATCAATGGGAACATACAAAAGGCTCATTCTAGCGGACAACGCTTAATTATTTCGGTGGCGATTGACCGACAGACGTCGCTCAGCTCGAAGGTGACGAGTGACGAGCGAAACGACTGACGGACGACGGATGTAAAGTCTGCGTTGGTCTGCGTCAAGTCGTCGAGGCGGTTTTTACTCGTCACCTTTATTTGCTTGGCTGTCTCGCGTTTCGTCGAGCCTCGAAGGCCGCGGAACAGATACTTGAAATTGGGCGTATGCATAGAAATAGACGTTATAAATATAATCCGATAACATAAACGATCGCGTCGCGATGAATCTTCACGCCTACGAACGTCTACGTATGTCTCGTGTATGATCGTGCACTATTGTTACACCAAATCAGGAGCAGGAATAGGATTCCCTGTTCGAATCGAGGATGTTCCTTTCGAATTGTACCGCCATCGATGGAACGTGGTGACGTAACGCGACACTGACACACGTCCGATCGCGGGTGTCCGTCCGATGCTCTGTCGACGTCGATATCGTCGATATCGTCCGTTATCTTTTCCCTTTTGTATTCGATATCGTCCGATAATATTGTTGACGGAGCTGTTAAGATGGAGCATTCGCGAATTCTCGAGTACGAACAAGAACTACGATGAAGAACGACGAAACGAGAAACTGAGAGTGGACCGACTGAGCTGACTGACAAAAGGTGGGACGAGTCATCGGTGTCGTCGCGTGCAGCCCTGTGCATCGTGCGTTACGGTTATGTCGGGAGTAGTGATTGGGAAATTTCGGTAGCGAGCCTAACCAACGTAGCCTCTTTAATCGATCTCGTCCGACCGTAGGTAGTCGCCATAAATCGTGAAAGTAAAACGGGAAAGCGCGGTCGCACCGCGAAGTTCCGCATAAAAATGAGTCTGAGCATAACCAAGTTGTTCTCGAGGAAGAAGACCAGTAGTGGAAGTGGTGGCGGCGGCGGTAGCACTTACGGCGGCACGGTTGACACCGTCGCCGAGATCGGTCTGCCAACAAACGTTTCCCACAAGTTTCACGTGAGCAAGAATGCCGAGACGGGACAACTGGAAGGGTTGCCCGAGTCCTGGATACGCCTGCTCAACACGCAGATATCGAAATCTGAACAGGATGAGCATCCGACCGCCGCCCTGCAGGCTATCAAATTTTATAATTATTCAATCAAGAGGAAGCCAGAGGAGAAAGTGTTCAAGCCGTTCGTCACCGAAGATCTGATCGAGGAAGAGTCACAAGAGATCGATAAGATCTTATCAAAGAAACATCAGTCTGAAGACTCGGACGGCGCGAGTACTGACTCCGCGGAGGTTCGATTCAAAAGATTACCGGAACTTCCGCCTAAAACAAATAAAATTCCAAAGCCTGCACCGCGAACGATACCCCCCGGGTCTCCCGACTACTCGACCCCCGTCGCTCACGACTGGGACGAAGACGAGAGAGGAAGAACCCTCACGGAGATTCTCGAGGATTTGAACTCATACGAGATAGGAGATGACAACGATCCGGATCGATTACCGCCGCTACTGCTGCCCGAAACTGACCGCGGGAACGAATACGACATCGAGAACAAGAGAAATGAAGAGAGTCCCATTTTGAGGAGAAAAACGGAGGAGACGGGTTCGCTGTTGAAGCTGAACGATGAACAGATATTCGAGGAGCTGAGAGCCATTTGTCAAAACGGAGATCCGCATGTTCGCTTCGACAGGAGCAAAGAGGTCGGGGCCGGTGCCTCGGGTACCGTGTTCATAGCCACCGACTCGAAGACTGATCAGAGGGTCGCCATAAAAGATATAGACTTGTCGAAGCAACCGAAGAAAGAACTGATACTGACCGAGATTAAAGTGCTAAAAGAATTTCAACACCCGAACCTCGTGAACTTCTTGGACGCGTACCTCGTGAACGATCATCTGTGGGTCGTAATGGAACTGCTGGAAGGCGGCCCGCTGACGGACGTCGTAACCGAGACTATAATGAAAGAGGTGCAGATCGCGGCGGTCTGCAGGGAGGTTCTAAAAGCCATCAGTTTTCTACACACTAAGGGGATCATTCATAGAGACATCAAATCGGATAACGTGCTCCTTGGGATGAACGGTGCCGTGAAAGTAACGGATTTCGGGTTCTGCGCCAACATCGACGGCGACGAGAAGCGGCAAACGATGGTAGGCACTCCCTACTGGATGGCACCTGAGGTGGTGACTAGAAAGCAGTACGGTAAGAAGGTGGACATTTGGTCCCTGGGTATAATGGCCATCGAGATGATAGAGGGCGAGCCGCCTTACATGAAAGAAACCCCTTTGAGGGCCTTGTATCTGATCGCTGCCATCGGTAAACCTTCCATTCCTAGATGGGACACCTTGAGTCCGGTGTTTCAGAACTTTTTGGAAAGATGTCTGGCCGTCGAGGTCGACGAAAGGGCGACCGCGGACGAACTGTTGTCCCATCCGTTTTTAGAGAACTGCGCGGAACTGACCAGTTTGATACCGTTGATACGAACCGCGCAGAGGATTCTTCGCAAAGACTTTTACTGACCGCTCGCCCTCGATTCCCTCGAGCAGCGGTCAAACTTCTCATTTTACACCTTCGGTCTCAACGCGTCGCGTCGCGTACATTCGTACATTCGTCCGTGTTCATGCGACGCGACCGTATCATAGGAAACTATTTTACGTAAGTAGGGAAGAACGAAACGTGGTTGCGAACGGTGCAGTGATTTTATACATTTTCATTTTATACATACGCGATCGTCTACTTATCTATTATATTTATATCAACGCGTTACCATCACAATATATATATATATTTCTACCGGAGACAACGTCGGTAAGTTGTAACAAAGAAACTGCTGACTATGAGAGGAACTGTCTTTAGAAAGTTATCATCGATCCTGGTTCGTTCGCTTGTACAAATTTTACATTACCTCTTACGTGCGATAGGTACCATTACTCTCGAGTCCCTGAAAAGATCTCGTTGACGTATCACCATCCCTTCGTTCAACGGTATCTATCTCACGAGCTCAAACGTTTTTTACATTTTTATCCGTATACCCGATACTGTAAGTGCAATTTCATGTACGTATGTACTTTACCAACATCTGAGGAAGGTGCGAAAACGATAATCGGACGTTCCACTGAAAAGAGAATAACTTTTTCTAAATACTGTAGATTAAGACTAGATTTTAATATCACTTGCATTTACTACGTATAGAATTATATGTACACGTTTCTATCAGTTTCGCTAAAATGTTGTACTTAGTTCGTTGAACAACGGAAACGATACGTGCACGTAACGTCTGTCAGGCGTTTAAATATAACTTATTTTATATACCAATGAGAGATGAACGAGAGAAACGGGTTGTGAAAACTAATTATTTCAAGTCGCAATACAAATTTATAATTCACAATTTAGTACCTATNCTATCAGTTTCGCTAAAATGTTGTACTTAGTTCGTTGAACAACGGAAACGATACGTGCACGTAACGTCTGTCAGGCGTTTAAATATAACTTATTTTATATACCAATGAGAGAGAAAAGCGGAGAGAAACGCGTTGTGAAAACTAATTATTTCAAGTCGCAATACAAATTTATAATTCACAATTTAGTACCTGTTTCGAATCGCACCACACACGCTCAGACGCGGATTTTTATGTAAAAACATTTGTGGCATGAATTTGAAAAGTGTAATTTTAAATCAATAATTTTATATTTCATTTTAATTGAAAAATGTAATTTGTATCATCGTTCAAGCATCGTTCATTTACATACAGCTTTTGATATTTGATATATCTTAATAGAATTGATAGAGATTCCATCTTTTGTATTTCCTATATGTTCATTTCTTCCATAAATGTATAAAATCCGTACTACAATATATTTCTATAACTACTATGTCCGATCAATTACGATCCATCGGGATCATTTCGAAAGAGAGACTGTTTCTTTGCTGCGAGAAACTGTGTACGACGCACTTGTGGTTCTACGTTAAAGAAGAAGCACACGTATTATAATCAAGTATTGTAAATTATACATACCGTAACGACGCATTTATGGTGTTCTAAGTTTTGTAACATTTAAATACGTTCGTTTTATATACGTAACTCTTTTCAGAAACGTTTCATAGACGCGTATCTTAAGATAGACAATACCGTTCAACCAGATGCCAAATTTGAAGTACCAACTTCTACGAGTACTACGAACTCCGTGTATGTACATAATAACGTTAAATATCTTTCATGAAGAAGAGTATTTAAATTTTTACCATAATCAAATGTTATTCATAGTCAATTAATTAGTTTAGTTTGGGGTCCCAGGGCCCAGACAGTAATATCACGTCTGTGATAGCAAAAGTTTAAGTCCGCTTGTATTCTATTTGTATATAATTCATATCTTTTATCTAGTACGAATTAAATACTTTAAGTAAAATTTTAATTACAATGTAATTTTCAGTAAATGATAAGGTTCGACGATAAGCGTTGCTGTCAAGTCTAGTAACGATTGGTAACCAGATAAAATTAACACTTATTTAATCATATATTGACTGAACGTCCATTTTCGGATTATTTGGTCAAAGTAGAAAAAGAAACGAAGAAGTAATAAGACTTAAAGAGCCATAAAAATCGTGCCTTATTGAATTGATATCTACGTGCGTATGGCTGGCTCTGTAATAATTAAACGCCTTACGGTAAATAAGGAAGAAGTATTGTTTATAATTTACCGATAAACAATGATTGCACAAGACGTATGTTTAATTCGTCGCCTGAAACTGTTCGATAACAGCAAAGATAGCCAAAAAAAAATTTTCTTACCTATCGTATGTAATATCTATTTTTAAACATGTACGAATGAAACGTTGCGCATATGATTTTAACAATAAATATTTTATTTACAAGATGTACATATACATACATATACATACCTATCCACGTTTTACTATCCCGACAAGTTTTTTAAGCCACACCAGAGTTCCTAGTTGTGCGTTATATTATCTTAAAATTGCGAAAACCTTGGGAATATCTTTGAACATTATCTTTAAAACAAAACAAAAAGTATAGAATTTATTCGTACATATTTATCGCACGATAGGAATCGTTATAGTGTGGCCTTCTTTACCTATTCGAATAAATATCGGATATCGCGAAAATTACAATATAGACACGCGTGTAAAGAATTCAGCTGCTTCGAAATTTATGGAAGAACGAAGCTGATCGGATCTCGACGCTGATAATGAATCGAGAACCAACCATATTAATAAATATAAACGTTTATTACCTTGAACTGGAAAGAAATGATGTACTTATATATTTCATAACGTGACGCGTCTCAGAGAAATCAATATCCAAACAGGTAATTACATTTTAAACAAAAGTACGAATGTTGACCTATGTAGTATTTACAATAAGACAGAAACGATAAATAAACGTAATAAATAAATTCAGATAAGTTTATTAGATCGTTTCGGCATGAGAAGCCTAATTCGTATCCAATTCATATTCGTACCTGCATATGTTCTGCAGGTACACGCTGTAACTTATTTTTCACGTTTGAGAATTTTCACCGGGACGCACAGAACGCATAGAACTTGACGCGAGGCAAATAATTAATCTAATAATTAACGAGCTGTTTCCATCGATAACGTATTGATAATATCAACCTACCATTTTATTAACAGTTAATCTTAATGGTTTTGTACATCTCCTGTAAAACATTTTATACAAGTGTTAAAAGTAAAAGGTACCGATATCATCGCTATATTTGGCAGTATCTAGGCAGATAAACGATATATCTTTCTCTGTGATTTAGATCCGAGTCACAGAAGTGGGATTTCCTTCTGTGTAAAAATGTATGCACGTAATTTTCGTGACGAAGTGGGGAGGTGTTTCGTGCATCAGTAAGGAATTTCTCGGATGAATATGCGGTGTATTCGAACTAACGAATCCGTAAGCAAGGCGAAGGTACCATTCGCGTTTTTGAAGCCTTCTTCGAATCCAAAACTATTTTCTAGTGTCGTGGGAGGGGAAACTAAAATACGTATCAAAACGAAAATCCATTTCTCGACCGAACACAGATACCAGAGGATCACGGTATGAGTAAAGGTCAATAGTCCTGCGAATACCTTAGCGCCCGTAATCTTCCAGCAACGAGGAACGACGGATCTTCCAACATAGATCGTAATACGGCTAAAAAGTCGGCGGCTTGGTCTTCGTCGATCGCCCGTCTATCATATGACAAGGTCGTCGATATTTTGGTCGCCGTCTGCAGCGCAGCGTCTGCACGAAAAAATATGCAATTCATAAAAGATTAGAACGAACAAGAAAGAACAATTAGAATTTCCTCCCTCATAAAATATAATTGGCATTTATTATATAGATAATAAATAAATTCTCTCTTTACCCAATTCTTGTCGACCGCCACCAACTGCGAGAATCGCCGTCTGAGGTGGATTTATTATGGCGCTGAATTGCTTGATACCGAACATTCCCAAATTCGATATTCTGAAAAACGGTTAGTACGCATAAAAAAATTGCAATAACTTCGTTTCTTTTCACAAGACAATAAATTCGCTTTGCACTTACGTGAAGGTTCCCCCTTGATATTCGTCCGGCTTCAGTCGGCCGGTTCTAGCTTTCTCAGCTAACTCTTTGATATTCTTCGAAATGTCAGCCACGCTTTTAGCAGTTGCATCGAAGACGATCGGCGTGATCAGACCGGAGTCCGTGGCGACCGCGATGCAGATGTCAACCCTTGGCATGCGGACTATCTGTCAAGAAAACGTAACGATTCAACGATTTTCATACACGAATATAGCGCGATTAATTCGATTCGATTATATACCAACTTGTCCGTTTTGATACAACGTGTTGACAAATGGACATTCGACCAACGCATGGGCCGTAGCTTTCGTAATAAAATCGTTTATCGAAGTAGTGATACCATCGGCTTTCAGTTCACTACGGATCTCGAGTAATTTATTTATTTTAATGTCGACGAAAGCGTACGAGTGCGGGATGGTGCTCTGAAAAATTGTCATAGGTACGTTAGCATTAGCGTTCCTACGCCTAATCGCAAGTAAGTGAAATTTGCATAGACTGATAAATGATATAGAAAATTACTTTCGATTCCCCGAGCCTCTTGGCGATAACTGCTCTTATATTTGAGACAGGAAGATCCTCGTAGGCGGAAGGAATACCGCTAGGCACGTGCGGTTTCCCGGGAGGCGCTTCCTCTTTGGGTTTTCCGGCCACGGGCGGTGCCGCTGTTTGCGGTGGAACCCTTTTCACATTATGCGCTTGTATGTAAGCTAGAACATCGCTTTTCAACAAACGATTAGGCCGTCCGGTGCCTTTGATGGACGCCGCATTTAACCCGTACTCCTCTAACAATCGCTTTACCGCCAAACCGTAAACCCTGAAGAAAATAGGTCAAGATGAGAAAACGAAAGGATCGTAAAAACGTGTTTGAATCATGCTTACTGTCCACTCGGTGCAGGCCCAGCTGCTGGCGGTGCAGGCGCAGCTGCCGATGGTGCAGGAGCACCCGGCGGAGCCGCTGCGGCTGGTTTCGTAGTCGTTGGAACGACGACGCTTGACAGATCCATTCCCTTTTCCACTGTGATGGCGATCAATTCTCCAACTTCCACTTGACTTCCTTCTGGAGCCTATCAAACAAACCTTTCTTTAGAATTAGAATAACTTTTACTTACAATATAATTGAACGAATGCTAATGATAATTTACAAGAATTTTCGCGAATACGCCCTCGTCCTCATATTCGAACGTCATCACGGCTTTGTCCGTCTGGATTTCCGCCAACGCATCACCTGGTTGTAACTCGTCTCCTTCTTTTTTCAACCACTTCACTATCGTTCCCGACGTCATCGTCGGTGAGAGTGCTGGCATGCTAACGTTCGTTCTGAAAATAACGCGATTCTCTGAGATCTATCGAAACTTTTCTTTGGGAGCTTTTTGCGTGTACAGTGTACTCCCTATAGATATACAGAAAACTCGATGGAGACACGTACTGGCCAGGAGGTGGTTGAGCCGGCGCGGATGGAGGTGTTGCCGATGGAGGTGCCGGTGGACCTGCAGGTGGAGGGCCTGCAGAAGGTGCGGCTGCTGGTGCCGCGACTGTGTCAGGCATTTCTACAGATTTCCAGTCTTCCCCTACTTCAACTGTGAGTGCTATCAGTGTTCCGACTTTAACGTCCTTTTGTCCTTCTGGTATCTAACAAATCATCGGATTTTAAATACTATTCCGTACAATATATAAATCGCATCAGGCATAGTTAGGAAAAACCTTTGATTCTCGTTAAATGATATTATTCGACTAGGTCAAAAATCTTTAAACCTCTCTTCGAACCTTACAATTATTTTTGCGAGTACGCTGTCGTCGTCGACCTCCATGGTAACGACAGCTTTGTCAGTCTGAATATCAGCGAGAGCTTCCCCTGCATCGATCTTGTCACCTTCCTTTTTGAACCATTTGACAATGGTACCAGTTTCCATGGTAGGCGACAGGGAAGGCATTAAAAGGGGTTTTCCTTTCACTAGGATAACAAAGATAAATTAAAACTGGATAACAAGCATCGTACGATGTTGCGTCACATAGAAATCATTCGAATTCGGTTTAATAAAATAGCTGATTGCATAACCATTTTAAATGATGCATGGATGGTCGGATACGTACAGTCATTAGTAGAAATGAATGAAAAATAACGAAAGAGATAATACTTAACTCTTCCAACGCAACATTTTGGGTGCTAATAAATTTCATTTTAAAGTAATCTCATTTGAAACGCATGATCGAAAGTTAACCTAAGCTTCATCGGAAGAACCGTTCGAAAATAATTGTAAGTAAATCGCATACCATCGAGGACCCAGCTGACGTGAAAACATGATCGTTGATATTTTAATGGCACGTAACTTCGAGGTATCGCGTGGCTACTGTTTTTAATGGAGAAAAGCGCGATCCTGGGTATCACGAATCGCGCCATGTTCGATACGAGGAACGAGCAATGCTAGGCGCTAAGCTAATCGTAGAGCGCACAGTTGCTGCAGAGAGAAACCGAGAGTTCTCATGCCTTTGTTCTCGCGTGTCGTCAACGAGAGTGCTGCACCTAGCGGCCACTAGGGACGATACGTCCACAGAGACGTGGTTCAGAACCACTGTTCAGAACCTTTTTAGCAGAATCGCAAGACATGAACCTTCAGACGTCCACCCGTAGCATACACGCAGTATAGGCAGTCGAGACGTGTGGACGTCCACCGTATCATACACACAGTATAGGCAGGCGAGACTTGTGGACGTCCACCGTAGCATGCACGCAGTATAGGCAGACGAGAGAGAAAACGAGCGATCAGAGAGAAAACGAGCGATTGCCGCGATAACTTCGACAGACTTCGACAGACGACTCGATGTACATAATTATTCTTATGAATGTCTCGTTATTTTTAATTAATCAATATATAATATGTATGTATGCATGTTAATATGAAAAAATTTGNATCGTCCCTACTGGCCGCTAGGTGCAGCACCCTCGTTGCCGGCACACAAGAGAACAAAGGCATGAGAACTCTCGGTTTCTCTCTGGTTGCTGTTGCTTATCTGTGCTCGTTCCTCTGTCTTTGTATGCATGTATACACACCACTACACGTTACTATAAATAACGTATATGGAGGCAAAATTCGACCTTGTCAATCTCAATGAGATTCGCATAGTGATGTAACTGCCATAATCAGTGGATTTTCGATAGATCTCTGGGCCTGGGCACTATATAGGCTGGACGTTTAAAAGCCATGCGCTATATAATGATGTCGTCACAATTAGTGATGTCACGTGACGGCATTACCGTGCAATCAACTTTCGACGAAGTTAGACGCCAAAAGGAATTCATATGACGTGTGACCAAATGCCGTTAGTTTTAGAAGGACAGCGTGATGTTCATGGCATTCCCTTTTTTAAATCATCTCTAAAATTTCGCCTAGGCCTTTTGGTACAATAAAAAGCAATCCGGCAGCACAGTATAAATATCAGTTTTCTGTTACAGTTTAGGGGGAAGTTCTCCCAGGTAACTTGTCTAATAAATGCAAAGGGTTAAAATATAAAAAAAGAACAATAACGCTATTATTATCATGAAATCTTTATAAAATTAAAATCCAGATTTCTCATATGTCTACCAGTATATCTATACCTATAAAAAACATTTTATTCCAGTCATACCCTAAAGGGGCGAAAAGGGGTAAAATACATGTTCGCAAAATATTTAATATCTTTGACGTTCCACGAGTTACTAGCTTGGTTTTCGTTGTTGAAATATGTAACTGAATATTTCTGTTCGCGTCCTTTAGAGCGTCGTGTTCCTCAGGAATTATTTCGTACTTTATCATAAAGTTCAGAGTGTACTTTATCCGCTCTTCGTCCGACCGTAATGCTTTATACTCTCTCGTCATCTCATCCTGCCCATATTGTAGTACAAATGCGTGGATGACCCTAGGTCATATAATCATATCTCTATGGTATTAGGGTACGCGGTAGCGTGCCCGCGGGCAAGGTGCCACCTGATGGCTCAAACTTGCCTTCGGGCCGCTACCGCGCCCCTTGATACAGCAACAAAGAGGCGATAGCCCATTAAAAAAGAAAACAGTGCGGCAGGACAGTTTGCATTTAGACGTGGAATTATCACCACCGGTCAAATTGACTATTTTCAAACTTCTGTACAACCATTTATCCTTCATCTGTAATCCTCTTTTCAAGTTTCTAATTGAATGAACATAAAAATAATGTTATGTCGTAATTTTATGAAAGTTGTTTATTTATTAGTTCATATTTAGTAATAAATTCTTTATTATCTACGTTTAATTATAAAAACAGTACACTTTTTAAGGACCGGTCATTTTGACCGAGGACGGTAGGAACAGGTGTACAAGAAGGTTCAAAAGGTTTAGTATTACCAAACGTATAAACATATACAGACATTTCATAAATGTAAAACTTTCATACAAACGGATTGATGACAAATGAAAATTCATATTTTATCATTTGAAGCAAATGAAATACTTACGTATCACTCGTAAGTCATTCACGGTCGAGAAAAAGTTTTGTACGGCTTGGGACAGTGAAGTTTAGCCAGT
>SMSR01016124.1:82942-104581 GCA_019453355.1 Ceratina japonica | reverse complement strand
GCCATCGTTATTTGGAGAATAACTAAGTACTCCCCATCGTTTGAGACGGAATTTGGTAATATTAGACGGTGGATTATGGAGACTGGGGGGTTAATGGGTCATTATCGGGCATAAACGAGCCCATTCCGATGGGGTGTTCGCGGAAATCGGTCAAAGTCAGACTCGTCGGCAATGCTGCCTGCGGATGGCTTGGATGTCCACCTGTTTCCGACTAAAAACGGACAGGGGCCCGGGCAGCCTAAATATAGCGACCGCGAATCCGGGACTCTTACGTCACGAAGCATCGTTCTCCGCGATCATGACCACCGAGCTTTTTCGTACTTTTCCGCGCGGCGAACGCGTCACCGACGCGCTCGCACGCGAACGGCTGCCGTCACGGACGACGGCAAATTAAGTTAATTATACTTTTCTATTTCTAAAAATCTATTGCGACTAATCGGTTAGAATCATCGAAGACTCATCACGAAATCATCGTCGATTTTTTAGTATGAATCATATGAATGTAAATCTTAAGTTTTGATATCTCGAGATTTGTTTAAAAGACTGATAAGGGATTTTATACGATTTTTTAGGTATTATCGTATCTCCAAGCATAGTAGCAGGGGATTTAAATCTGATTGGTCAGTCAGCTGCGTGGGCATTTAAATATGACATCATTGGTGACATCATTAAGAGATAGTACGATATTTAAACGAGTGCTCGATCATTGAATTACATAGTTTGATAATAATGCATCAGAAAATCAAGTAGCATGCAATAATGATTTTATGTATCACTCACCCTTCGCCTGCTTCAGGAATGTCATCCTCTCCCATGAAGAACTTCCTCTAGACACCTGTGAAAAGTGCAAAACAAGCACATTAGTAACTGGTCATCTTATATAACAGTATAATGAATCAAAGGATTAAATTGGGTGAAACTTTTATTTGTCTGACCACACGAGATGTTGACTACTTTTGCTACCAAAAGAGATAAACCGAAACAGTCATGTGACGATTATAAAAAAGCTGAATCTGCAGAAATCAAAATTAAGAAATTCCGTATTAAATGCACACAAAAATTCAAAATATCAAAAATTGAACATTAAAAATTAATATTTAAATGATCCAACAATTATATTGTCTAAATTATCTAACAAATATGTGTTTAAATGTGTTTCGAAGTGGTACCACGAATGTGTTTATTTCGCATAAAGATCGGCGGTCTATTCTTAAGGAAAAGAATTGCCAGACGTCGTTTGAGCAGGTTTGATAAACGCGGGGAGGAAAGCGAGAGCGCGGAGTAACGCAATTACCAGGAAATTAACACGGTCGCCAGAAATAACCGTTTAATTCGACGTGGGTCAATTTAGATCACGTATTCCAAATTTATTCCCGATGACCTTCGATCGCTCTTGCCGAGAATGAAATAGGAATACGTGCGAAAGCGTTCGGATGATCCAGGCCGAGTATGAAGTGTGCGTGCGAGGATGGCGTTCAATCTAAAATTAGTGGCACCGTTGCCGGTGTTGCGTCAACAAAAAGAAAAGCCGATGCTCCTGTTTGTGTCGCACTGCTCGATTGGCTGATCCGCTACCAATCGTAACCGCGGTCACAGTTTCGCGTCTTTCCCAAACCGATTTCCCAAATTCGAGCTTCCGCGCATTTCATTCAACCGAACGTCTCATTCATACGCTTATCGTACTCACTCAAATACCATTAATTAGACTTATCCCTTCTGTGCGATACAAATGAGTTAACAACGTATGTAAAACATTTTACTAACATTTTCGCGATATCAACGAATTCTTCTTTAGAAAGAATATATATATCCTCGATGCTCCTTCGATAAAAATTGGGTTGCGAGACATTTAGACGGTCCGATTTGAAAATAAAAACGAGTCGATCGAGCCTGAGGTGATTTATGATCGTTTATTTTAGCGAACGAGTGGTCAGCAGTTCAGTAGAGCGGTAAAATGGACGCGCGCTTTAGAAGCAATCTCGATATGATAGGGCGCAACGAGCCCATCACAAGGAAGGCTAAGTTCTGGCAAAGTTATGTCCGAGCCTTGAAAGGTACCAGACCATTCGGTTAACTAAATTTCATTTGCACACAAAATCTATGTAGACTGTATTGCATTGCACGATTATACGTGTGTTGCATTGTTGAAATGATACGAAAATTGGAAATGCTCGCAGGCACCGATGATATCAGAGCCCCCGAACACACGCACAGACCGCGAGGCATTTTCCGCTCGGATTATCCTGAGCTGCATTCCGGCCTCTCGTGGCCATTCGGAAAATCCATCTTTGAAAACCCAATCCACGCCGCTGATCGCATCAACGTTCCTGGTTACAGGTGAGACGAGATCACTTCATCCTGAATCAAATTGAAATCAATTGAATAAACGAAATCTCAATTGCTATTCACGTCGCACTTTCTAATCACTGACACATTTTTCTATCATTTTATATTTTTAAGAATGATAGAAAAATATCCTAGAAATTGGGAAATTCTTTTTATGTACACAGAGAAATTGAGACACGTTTTGTACTAAATCTGTCTCATGTTTCTTTACGTCAACTGCATTGGTTTAACGAGACGTTACTGTTTTAAGGTACCTGCCCGTCCACCGTGAGATCTACGGTTACTCACCGAGGCAGATCTACCCGCATCAATACAAACCAGTAGAACGCTTCTACCCCGGTACGTACTAAAGAACTCTGAGCAAAAATCCACAGAGTGAACGACGTCGTAAACGAAACAATAAAAAAAAAAAAATAACAAGCGCGAAACGAAACGAAAAGTTCAATATACGAACGAGAGAGAGAGAGAGAGTGGGAGAGAGAATTGTTATAAGAAAAAACCTAAAAAACGAAGAAAAAAAAAAGGGATGGAACAGCAGAACGGAGCTGAATGAGAACGAAACGAAGAATGAACGATAAAGCATGAGAATGTGAAACGAAAGCATCATCGTCGTTGAACCCGATTAATTATAATCAATAACCGTTCGTTCTCGGGGTTTTCTTCCTAGTTAATTCTTATTTAAGTACTTATCATTAATGTGTAACCGGGTGCTTTTGGCTTCTGCCTGTCCGAGTAAGATAATTAAGAGATAGGGAGAGAAGGAAGGCGTAAAAGACAATGGAGATTTGTCGGAGGTGTAAATGTTCGCCGACGGACTATCGCGAATTTTCCCTCCAAGGGCCTTTCTCAGAAGCCAGAAACGCCGCACACGGAGGATCCGTTTCGTGTCCTAATCAAACCCTCCACCTTTGCCTGCACTCGATCGTGACTAAAAAAAATGAAAGTGGAATAAAAATACAAAAATCGAATACCAAGGAAGCACGATTTATATGGGACGCCCCCCTTTTTCCGAAAAACAAGAAATCTTTGTATCGTTATGTGTACGACCTCTGTCCGACGTATGAAATGAAAACACGTGTTTTGAATTTTGCTCCCGGAGTCATGTTGGTCCACCGGCACGAGTTCATAAGTTTAGTCGACTACGTTTAATCGTTCTTTTTTTTTTCTTTTCACGAGAACCACGTCATAATATATGTGTAATGACTAATTTACTCTACTCCGTACACTTTGTATCTAAGTTATTATATAATATGATGAACATGCATCTATTACATACGTATAAATATATATAATTATGTTTAAATATGCCCGAAGACTTTGTTTGCCTCGCGAACATGGACGAAACCTTTTTCATTTTTACCCCTCAATACGAGTCACACGAAAATATTCGAATGAATCAGGAGCTGATTGACATCCACTGGTGATCGCCGCTCCATCTAATTAACCAGCTCCGCATCAGAGATGGGCCGAGTTTAGCGATTAATCAAATTAATAATTAACTCGATCACGATAGCAATTTTTCTTGATTTTCTCACGTTTAACTTTTCGAAATAAATATACATAAAATATTACAAATTATTATTTAAGTTTCCATATTATTTTACTTTTCGTTCATTCATTAACGGAGTATCATTTAACAGCAATGCAATGCCCGTCTCTGTTCTAAACGATCACAATAAACAATCGAAACATTTAAACAAGTATAAAACGCCTACGCAAGCTGATCGAAGCAGTGAACTAAAACAAGGAAAACGTCGATTAATATACTTAATACGATTAATAATAATAATAATCGTTAAACATCGGTGGATGTGTCGTCGATTGGAAGTGTCTACGGATGGAATCTACGACCGGACCGACGACAGACAGAAACGTAGTCACCAGGCATCACGGACAGCACCGTTCATCATCGATCATCGTGGATCATCTCACAAATTACTAGTTCATACGTTTTGTTCTTCCCGTGTCGTCCACCGAGAGAACGAACCGCCGATCATCAAAAATATCATCTTGTCCGCCGTCGTTGACCAGATAACTATCGAGAGATGAGAAAGAGAGAGAAATATCCGACTAACCGCGAGAACCACGAGAGCCCGGCACTGACTTCTAATCTTAAATCTTTCCAGGCATTAATACCCTCAAGTGGCTTTTTCTCGATCGCATCGTCGACCTGAGCGACCTTAGGCGACAACAGATCATACGACACTGGCAAACTAGTGAAACTAAACAGCGAAACACGCTTACTACCCACCGCGTGCGACTTCGTCATTGCATACGGAGAAAGGATGCCGACATCCCTGACATTCTTACCGATGAGACTAAAAAACGACCTATCCTTAAAAGACGCTAGAACTATCGCCGATCAAAGTATGCCCGTTTATCACAATTTTATATACCGCACTGATCGAGCCACCTAGGTATTTCTCTGGACATGGAACAAATCTTGTTACTCATTAATTCTATGTAATATTTTATATTTGATTGAAGCAATGAGACGTTTAACATAATAACAAGTGAACGGTTGTGCGCAGCGCAGCACTTGACTAATTTATCAAATTTACGAGAGTTCCAAGCAGATTCATTGATCGTTTTGATAGTTCTGGTGTTAACGAACCCCTAATACGCGATTAATAGCTTCAGCCATTAGCGTCTTGAGTCTCGATACAAAATAACTCATTCGTTTGCGGATTTCAAAAATCGGTTCAATGATAAAACATAATCCTGAAACATAAAAAATGCAATGCATATTATGAATTTTATTTCGCATAAATCCGCAAACTTTNAGAGTTCCAAGCAGATTCATTGATCGTTTTGATAGTTCTGGTGTTAACGAACCCCTAATACGCGATTAATAGCTTCAGCCATTAGCGTCTTGAGTCTCGATACAAAATAACTCATTCGTTTGCGGATTTCAAAAATCGGTTCAATGATAAAACATAATCCTGAAACATAAAAAATGCAATGCATATTATGAATTTTATTTCGCATAAATCCGCAAACTTTATAAAGGCTCGAGACGCTAACCCTTAGGCCTCACATGTCACTAAACGATTCAACACGGTAACAAGGAAAATCATAGACTGCACCACGTAACACTTGACATTAACCCGTCGACCCGATTGACACGTGAAAACGAGAGGTTACTACACGCACACAACAACGAGTTTCCGTCTACTTGATTTTCTGTTCACCGTTTGCCGAGAGAATATCGACTTTCCACGGTTTTCCGCGAGCACCTGGAAAAAGGCAACCCAATCGACGCCGTCGGAAAACGGCGGCCGGATCTACGAATTTTTCTTGTGACAAGCACGAGACAGCTGCTGTACACACTGTATTATACATATATATACGAATACTAAAAGCAATAAAAAATCGAGTGAGAACGAACGAGTGATTTTTCAATTTTTTATCTTTTTCTCTGACAGAACATCGTTTTCGTCACGTGTATTTTTGTCCGTTTTTCCGCCGTCAGAGACGTTTTGTGTACATTTTGATTCTNAGCAATAAAAAATCGAGTGAGAACGAACGAGTGATTTTTCAATTTTTTATACTTTTTCTCTGACAGAACATCATTTTCGTCACGTGTATTTTTGTCCGTTTTTCCGCCGTCAGAGACGTTTTGTGTACATTTTGATTCCGACCTCAGGAACGAGGAGCATTCAGGAAAAATTCATTTGCAGCAGCTGAGGTGGAGGTGTGGTGATGATTTCACGTAAAAGGCGACCTCGGATTTGAAAAACCGTTCACGTGTTTTAAGAAAAAACTGATCGCAAGAGAGGTTTGAATTTCCTCGAAAGTCACGAAGACCGAAGAACGAAACGAATTTGAATTGATAAAAAGTGANTAAAAGGCGACCTCGGATTTGAAAAACCGTTCACGTGTTTTAAGAAAAAAACTGATCGCAAGAGAGGCTTGAATTTCCTCGAAAGTCACGAAGACCGAAGAACAAAACGAATTTGAATTGATAAAAAGTGGACAAGTGAACAAAACGACAAGGCCGCCAAACTTGAAAAAGCTGGAAATTTTCTCTCGACGCTTTGCGCGTTCTAATTTATCTAATCCAACATCGTCGTTTATCTCCTACACGATATTTTGAATGCACATTTCGATACTCTACAGATTTTGGTAAATTCTCATCGGTTTGAGATCGATGTATCGGAGATATGGACGATGGACACAGAGAAACAACACGATTACTCTAATTAATACACGCTTTGTCACGCACGTGTATTCCAAGTATTACTTTTCTGACTAACAAGCTAGAGCCAAAAGTTTCTACCTTTTTCAGGAGATGGCATGTTATCTTATTTTCACCCCGAAACCCCCCTTACTAGCTTACCAATAATTTTATACAAGTTTTCACAATTCTTTCCTTCGATAGTGCCCTATTATCGATTAACCGAATTAGAAACAATCTTTACTCGTCTATCGAATTCTAAATCACAGGGCTGTGTAAATAGTCGCATAGAAGAATAGTTTTGATAATCGGACGTGTTTCGTTCAGTCTCGATGACGAGCTTCTAATAATGATTAATAATTTTGAGGCACGTTTCTGAGCACTGAAACGAACAACGTGTACAAAAAAAAAAAAAAACGAAAACTTTTTACCCTCTCGTTACGGGGAGGAGAATGCGATTTTTGAGGCGGTTTTTTACCCCCCACCAGGTTAGTATGCTTTCCTACACGTTACGTGGGCGTCGTGTTATATTTCTTATTCTTCTCATTAATTTTTCTTATCACTCGATACTCTCTTCGAGAAGGAAAGAATCATGCTTTCGTTCACACTGCGGCTCGCCAAATATAAATCATGTGTGCTCCGTTTTGCTTTTAACCGTGGCTTGCGGCTGTCCAACAGCTCGGAGGATGTGAAACACGCACGGCTTCTGAAGACAAACCTAATTAGGGACACGATCCGTCATTGCTCATTACCCTAACTACGCACCTCGCTCTCCCCTAATCAATTTTTAATTAGAAACGAATTTTGGTACATGAAATGTACATATCGGTAACTATTGTATATATTGCATGCCACCGCTATTACTAATGTTGTATATATAAATATATATATATATCTTTTACGTTTGTGCTTAAAGCTGAGATACTAACATCAGAGAAAATGAATAAACGAACAATCTAATTCCGGCCAGACTCGCGACGAAATCAAACCGACGGTACGCACGGTTTTTCGCATATTTAGATATCGTGGTCATTCGTAGATCGTAGCACATGGCATACACACAGAGAACAAGAAATTCATCGGAGGAGATGAGCCTCGATCCATTATTCTATGATTATGTTGTTTATGTGAATATGTCATTTAATTGTAGAACCTCGATGAATCGTCTTCGAACAAAACACCTTTTAACTCAGATTTTCTGTGATTAATTATTAGGAAAAATTCTTGCGGATATTTTATCTCTAATTTCTAATACATTTATTCTTATATAAAAATAGAAAATAATCGTGTTCTGTTTTATTCGAAGGCATCCATCGGCTAGTATCTAAAAATCGAATCTGATCCACGATTTGATTCGGTTTTAATTTTAATACCAAGATCATGGGAGCATTTTTTTAATAAGTGATAGAANTATATATCTTTTACGTTTGTGCTTAAAGCTGAGATACTAACATCAGAGAAAATGAATAAACGAACAATCTAATTCCGGCCAGACTCGCGACGAAATCAAACCGACGGTACGCACGGTTTTTCGCATATTTAGATATCGTGGTCATTCGTAGATCGTAGCACATGGCATACACACAGAGAACAAGAAATTCATCGGAGGAGATGAGCCTCGATCCATTATTCTATGATTATGTTGTTTATGTGAATATGTCATTTAATTGTAGAACCTCGATAAAACGTCTTCGAACAGAACAAAGAACAT
The DNA here is from genome assembly GCA_019453355.1 of Ceratina japonica. Classification (NCBI taxonomy): domain Eukaryota; kingdom Metazoa; phylum Arthropoda; class Insecta; order Hymenoptera; family Apidae; genus Ceratina; species Ceratina japonica. The sequence continues at coordinate 96,347 of SMSR01016124.1, read as the reverse complement.
CTTTTAATTCAGATTTTCTGTGATTAATTATTGAGAACAATTTTTGCGGATATTTTATCTCTAATATCTAATATATTATCTAATGCACATTATCTCTATATATTATATATATTCTTCTATTCTATAATTGTGTTCTGTTTTATTCGAAGGCGTCCATCGGCTAGTATCTAAAAATCAAATCCGATCGTCGATCTGATTCGATTTTAATTTTAATACCAAGATCACGAGAGTATTTTTTTTAATAACTGATAAAGAAGAAATGTTCTCGTTGTCTCGGTGTGGTTTGTCCTAACGCAACGCTGAGAAACGTACTGTCTCGATTGCGCAGCGAATCAATACGCATTTCGTGTAATGCTCAAGCGTTAAAGGCTCAGGTCGCGTAATCCGATCGAAGATCTGTTGGATTCTCACTGTTGCGTAAATCCCATCGATTGCGTTCCTGCAGAACTCGAATCATGAAAAAATTAAAGGGAAAGTGTATTCAAAATTCACATATTCTGGAATTGAAGCTTTTAAAGTCCGTAATTATAAAAATAATTATTAGTATCTGAATCCAGAAAATCGGAACTGATTTCATAAATAATTAAAATATTCCTCAGGAATTTGTATGAATTTTGGTCTGAATTATTACTGCAGTAAAAATTGATGCTAACGTCAGTGGATTCGAATCCGGCAGGAACGCGTTTGCATTGTACTAGTACCTATTTCCACGAGCGAATTTTTGTTTCATTGCCATAAATATCACGATACAGCGAAACCGTTCGACCCTGAACAAGCTTGGGCCGATCATCTGAACCGCTTGGCACACATCGACAAAATGTATCCGAGCAAATCGCCTTTGCTGGCTCGGCACATAAGCCCGCCACTCAGTACGAAACGATTGTTCGATATTCACGGTGAGTACCGCTCGTCTTCCTGCTCTTACCGGACATTCGATCTTAGAATCATAGATTTTACTCAGTGATCTCTCAAGCAATAAAACTGAACGGTTCTGATAGTGAAACAATGTGATGGTGAAGAGAAGCTTCAAGAATTAAAATACTGTTGTGAATATTCACGTGAATTTATGAAAATCAGAATTTTTGAAAACTGGAAGCAGAGTTCCAAGTGTAGACCAACACTTGACTAATTAAGAGTTGCTTCATTAGAAGAAATTCGAATTAACTATTGAATTGCAATTATTCATGAAGGGCTGAATTTTTCTAAATTATCTGCAACCCTGAAGATTGTGGTAGAATCAATCACTTGATTATTCTCTTCATCATCGCACCAGTGAACTAAAATTTCATAGAATTAATGAAGAGATCCATTCGTTTCCAATAGGAGTCTGCAACGATTTGGTTTAATTTCAGGTAACTTGTTGTCCGATTACGATTACTTACCATCGTTGCATTCGTTGCTTCGCAAGAAGCCGTTGTTCGGCCTCCTCGAGCCTTCACCAATGGCACCGGTCAGTGCTTTTACTAGAGACCCATGGTGGTACCCCAGCTATGCTCCCTATATCCCGGGATACGCTCAGAGAGCAACCCCGTTCTATCTAAGGGACAGCTACCTCAGTCCTGTGAAACGTAGCTACCTGTGGAGTCGACATCCCATCAGGCCTTTCGGTATGTCTCATATTTCATTATTTAACTTATAGAAAATCGTATTTTTATCCGATCTCATATATTTTTGATTACAAACTATAGTTAGACCAATCTGATTTTTATGTATTTATAATAGACACGTATGCCAATATTTCAGGTTTGCTAAATATGAAAACAAAGTATATCTAAAGTTCTCCAAAATTGTTGGATACTTTATTTTGCACAAGAAATCGCAGTCTAACTATAGTTAACATATTTATCGATTTTTTAACAATTGCAGTTTTTATAGAAGTTGTACTATTTTTATAAGCGATAGAAAGCTTGAACTCTTTTTAAGAAAATCATAAATTGCGCAAGACATGATTCACTCAGTTTGAAATTCAGCGGATATTACGAAAACTTCTGATTGATGCTACCTTGAGATCGAAATACGACGCAGAAGAAGAAAAATAAGCCTGAATACAATTGCCTCTAGTTTTCGAACGATACAAATTCCGCGTAAAATCATGGGTTGTCATTCGCGTCCGCTCCGTTACTTTTTTTTTTACTTTTTATTAAGCCTGTGGAACGATTTTCATTTTTTGCGAAGTTCGATCGAGCGCCCGATTACGTAACCATATGAAACGGAATCACCGTTGGGATTACACGACCGATTGTTTACCGCCTGGCACCGGTACAGATATTGTTGTTACCTCGAGCCGATCCATAAAACTCCCGATGCCAGATGCGATTCTCGAATACGATGCCAACTATTGCTTCCTCTCTGGCAGCCTCTGCTCGATTAATTAACTGTTACGTCCTCGCGTCGCGCTCTGTTAAAACTGTATCCAACTTACGTGGATACGTCTTTGTTACGCGGAAGAGATTTTATTATTAGCAGTTCGTTGAAATTCGACCGAGTTAACGGAATACTGTACCCACCGGCGTGCACAGCGAACTCATTTTAACTACGGACCATTGACAGTCAGACTGCGGATTTTTACTGCTAACTCACATCCGTGAATTTTTCATTTTTATAATTTCATATTACAAGAGATTTTTTACATGCTTAATTGCNGAAGAGATTTTATTATTAGCAGTTCGTTGAAATTCGACCGAGTTAACGGAGTACTATATCCACCGGCGTGCATAGCGAACTCATTTTAACTACGGACCATTGACAGTCAGACTGCGAATTTTTATGCAAACCGTGAATTTTTCATTTTTATAATTTTATAGTACAAGAGATTTTTTACATGCTTAATTGGATAAAAATACGTAGTCTGCGCCTAATTAAATACTTAAATACTTATTACACGAATTCTATCTTAACATGAGGTGTACGATAGTGTACAGTCTCCGGTCAGTACTCCGATAACAGTGTCGGTGACATTGTTTTACTCTAAAGAGGCTTCGGCCCGACGAAGCCATCCACTCGCTATAAGATTATTATTTTCCCAACAATACGTTCACGTAGACGCGCGCGTCGATCGATCGTCACATCATAGAAAACGTATAAATTTCGACGGTGATCAGACGGTAGAATAGACTCGGGGTAGAACGGAGAATAAGAAAACGAAGGAGTTATTGCTGAACGAATGATGTGCACCTCGAATATGTCTGTTGTATTTCAGGAGCGTTATACTACTATTATTCGCAGCCAGTTCCACGATTTCACTTTACCACCCCGTGGTACAATAAACGTACCACGTATTAAGAAAAAAAGTGAGCGATAAGATTAGAATGTGGCCAAGTGTTTTGCTCCCTCTGTCACCCTCGCACGTCGTTTAATTATGCGAACGAATAATAATCAGGAGAGGAAACGCTGTACATATCTCTGGCTACGAGGCGTATTTGATCAATTAACGCGCAGCTAAACGTAACAAAAGTAACATTGACCGAAACGAAAATAAATGAGAGTATCGATCGAGAAGAACATTACGTATGTAGCTCGTCGTGTCGCACTACTTATCAGCTGTCTGAACGGACGGTACCGAGATACCAACCCTTAACAGCATCATCATCAAATCATAAAACACTCGATTCGAGATTCGACCATCCAGTCGGACGATCTAAAAGGTCGTCACAGACTTGTCTGCATCTTTTTGTACGTGACTTACGTGCCTGGGTTTATTACTATGATCCCTCTAATAGATCGTTTTCTTTTCTATCAAGCTCGCTCCTATATGTACATACATTCCACTAATATATGTACTAGGAATCCCATTTTGACGAAATTCAACTACAACAGGTGGTTTCTAATCTTTACAAAAATAATTGTAATCATTTTTTAATGATCTGTGAAAATCCTGGTTGGACTTATTACGATATGGGATTTCTATTAATTTCTATATGAATAGACAATGTGTAAATATCGACGAAAGACCGAACCGTACGAATCACTGGAAACAGGAACTTCCGGCNCAAGTGTTTTGCTCCCTCTGTCACCCTCGCACGTCGTTTAATTATGCGAACGAATAATAATCAGGAGAGGAAACGCTGTACATATCTCTGGCTACGAGGCGTATTTGATCAATTAACGCGCAGCTAAACGTAACAAAAGTAACATTGACCGAAACGAAAATAAATGAGAGTATCGATCGAGAAGAACATTACGTATGTAGCTCGTCGTGTCGCACTACTTATCAGCTGTCTGAACGGACGGTACCGAGATACCAACCCTTAACAGCATCATCATCAAATCATAAAACACTCGATTCGAGATTCGACCATCCAGTCGGACGATCTAAAAGGTCGTCACAGACTTGTCTGCATCTTTTTGTACGTGACTTACGTGCCTGGGTTTATTACTATGATCCCTCTAATAGATCGTTTTCTTTTCTATCAAGCTCGCTCCTATATGTACATACATTCCACTAATATATGTACTAGGAATCCCATTCTGACGAAATTCAACTACAACAGGTGGTTTCTAATCTTTACAAAAATAATTGTAATCATTTTTTAATGATCTGTGAAAATCCTGGTTGGATTTATTACGATATGGGATTTCTATTAATTTCTATATGAATAGACATATGTGTAAATATCGACGAAAGACCGAACCGTACGAATCACTGGAAACAGGAACTTCCGGCATCTGGAAGCCACTGTTCAATGATTTGTGTTTGCAAACGATCTTCGGATTTAACACAACGGCTTTAGATGTTACCAAAGACATCGACGGACACCGGAGGCACGATCCGTGTCTACTACTTTCTCATCGTGTACAGATTACTCTCCTATCCTCTGCCCGTTAAAAAGAAATTCTAATTCTTACTAGATGTACATCCTGTGTTCAGGCTTCGAGGGTTCTAAAAAAGAAACGCACCTCAAATTAAAAATAATTTACGATACAAAGAGATATGTTGGACTTTTTTAATACAAGACTCTTTCGATTAGAACCCTCGGTGCCACCGGCTTGTTTTACTCGCCAATCGATTTTTCAACGCTCGATAAATCTTTTTCCAGCTCACGCCTACTGATGACTGTGTCCGCCCCGCATGGAACGCGTGATACGAAAAAAACCGACGAAAGCTACCGAGCAAACTCACGGAAAACAATAGAAAATAATGGATACGAAAAACGATCGTTCGCGTCGTGCCCTGAACAATTCGATACCTATCGCCTGATTATTTTATTTCTCGCAGCAGCAGCGCGTATCATCGTCCACGGAGTTCTATTTATTAACGTTTCTCGCCACCATGTTTTATTGTACTATTCGTTCGTGGTGCCTACGAATAAAATAAACACTGCCCAAATTTTAACAACGAGTCTCACTTATTTGGTTCTCGAAGCTCCCCGCAGTTCCCCGCTCCGTTTACCTNATGAATATTGCTTCATGTATCTTTTTTATTAAATTTAATGAAAAATTTTACCAAATATCCATTATAATATCTANGGGGGGGGGCAGAGGTTTGTACAACAATATGCATGTTTATTATCTGAAAGTTTTACATCTTTAGGATGCTCATTGCACTTGGCTCGTTCAGCCGAGACCCGACGGGCGCAACAAGTGTCCTCGTCGAACCGCGGCTAGCCCAGTCGTTTACAAATATAATATCTGTATGTGTGTCTGTGTGTACAATTTATGAGCCTCGGATAAAACACGTATCGTCGAGGGATCACAACCGCTTCTTTTACAATTGAACTTATGTCGAGGTCGAGAAACGGGGGAACGTTAGTGGGCACAGAAGGGATATAAAGAATGGCTTAAATCATTGTGACCTGTGTAAAGATTACCTATACGCTACGTGGAGTAAATACTTAAAACGATATAACTTCGTCGAACATGATCGTAGAGCCCTCGCTCATTATTCTTCTCCCCTATTCAACAATTCGTATAGTAAATCGATCAGGAAATAAGTTCTCGCTCTCAACCGTTTTAAATAACAATTTCATTAACAAACATAAATTAGTACAGACGCTGGTACAAACAAATTCTCCTCGGCGGCCACGTTTACCGCGCCGAACGACGACGTGTCCTATTCAATTTATTTCACTTTCAGATAATACGTTCACACGCCCTCGTCGTTTCCTCGAACCGTAACTCTTATCCCGACGATACAGTCTAATGCGATTCAACTCTTTCGTCAACTGGTCTAGTTTAAATCCTTTTGCATATTCTCTACACACGCTATAACAGCATTCAAACAACTTTTTAGTTACATGAATTAAATCCGTTTATTGCACAACGTAGAAAAAATGTTATTGTAACGTAGCATGAAGTACGATTGGTATTGTTTAAGCACGTAGACGTTCGACCGTGTCGAAGTGATAAAACTAAATGCGATGCAAAGAGATCTGAAAGTGAAATAGTAATTTTCGTAAAACCTACGATCATCATAGTTTCTCTTGTCGTCCGATAGAAAGTGTATTTTAATTGCATTTCAACGATTTGGTATCTTGGTAGATCAGTTAAATATACACGTATTTATAATATACATTCCGCTTATTTTAATCGCAAGACGAAAACCTCTCAACGTCTGAGATTCCTCTTACATTCGAATCGTATCCTGCGTCCGAAGAAACCTTTCAATTTTCTATATATATTTATATAATTCCTCGTCGTTTGCACGGTCGTGCGTCCTTCGAATGAAGACGATAATAACAATCTGCGTACAACTACCGTCTTAAAAATACTGGTTCTCTTATTTTCATTCTGATTCCTCGCATCTGACTCTCGCGCGGCTCTCAGACTCTCAGTGAAACTTGCAGAACTCGATGAAATCACGTTCAAGTAAAGCACACCGGTAATACGGAAGAAATTTTATTTACAAACGAGAATAAAATCTGATCGCATTTTATACCGTTCATAAATGAAAATACTCACGCGTTTGATCGTTCGTCAGTCTGAGGTTTCACCGGAATCTGAGATGGCACTTAGTCCTCTTAGGGAATAACCGATCATCTAACGACCCTACGAATTACGTTGGAACGTGCTGTTCATAGTTCGGAATACTGCGAGCTAAAAATTATCTGAACCTCTGTGAACACGAAGGAGAAAGAAACAAATGCAGAACGAAATGAAAGATCGTTATCTATGTACAAGGTGCAGCGCGATAATTCCGGCGGACTATAGTAATAATAATCGAATCGGCTGCGATGATTTAATTAATAGTTAAAGGAATCGATTAGGAATACGTCAGCGTAATTACACTAAACATTTAACGTGGAAGCAATAAATAAGAATGTCTATTTAAACGCTAGTCGCGAGCGCAGGACCACCCGGGGTCTCGAAGACACGCGGTAAACTATTTTCCCAGAGAACACGGAAGTGATCCTTGATCCGAATCGGAGTGAAGCGTCGCTCTTTAATAACCATATTATTATTTATCTTAAGGATGTTAAGTCAAGAGGTAAGTCTTACACGCTAGCTTTGACGTCTCCACGCGAAAATTAATACTAACAAAGGCATTAGCGAAGTCGATATTATTTCTTTTTTTTTATCGTTTTTCTTCGTTTTTTAAATGTTCCGCAGCAAGCTCACTCGGGCAACAAGTCCTCTCTATCCGATTACCAGTTAATCACTAATCAGTTCACATAATAATAATAATAATAATAATAATAATAATGTAATAATAATTACATACTTAAAATGCTAAGAAAACAGAAATCAGAACTGCCTTTCACTCCTCCGAAAGTCCTTAACGATCACAAATCATACCCGATGATCGACACCATCATCACTGCTACTCGCAACCACTTCGTTCTGTGTGTGTGTGTTTTTTTTTCTATTTTTTTGTTAATTTTGTTTTTTCTCTCTATTCATTTGTTTGGCATAACCGCTAGTTAGTGATAGAACATACCGTACGATGTTATGCTCTGTTTTTAGTGTTCGCGCCTTAATAGAAACTTAGTCGCCTTGTCGACGAGTCTCCTTAAATGTAGGAAAAGCCGAGTGCAAGGCTGTCATTTCTTTTTGGATGGATTCCTTTGTGGCGTGGATGGTCTCGTGGCCTGACCCGTGTTCAGACTTAAGTACTGATATTTCGCTTTCTTCTCTGACGGTTTTAGAATCTGTACGTGACGGACAATGGGAAAAAATTCTATTAATTAACACCAGCTTATCGGGCAACTCGGACGATGCCGTGGTACAAAAATTTGTACAGGATTTGATGCGGACAAGCGGTGTTTAGCAAAAGGTGGACCAAGCAGCACACGGTTTAATGTTTCAGGCGTTAATTGAATCATCGACAGACACGTGAAGTAGGAAAAAATAAATGCAGGAGGGATCAAGACCAACTGAGAAAACCAACGCCGAGCAGGAAGACAGAAGAGCTTTTCGAACAATTTGGATACAACTTGGATACAACGAAAATATTTACAGCATTCATAAACAGAAAGTGATAAATAAAAAGTGACATATATCACACAGTGTATATGTTTTAAGCATTAATTAAATTACTAGTAATTAACAAACATATGATAGCAGTGTTAAATGAAAAGTAGCAGCACATATATCACACGTTGTAAATGTTTCAGGAATTAATTAAAGTAGTAACAAACAGGTGAAATATACAAATATAAGGGGAATAACCTGGTTAAAACTAAACCTACCGACACTTTTTGCACACTAATATACTATATATTATTTACATTTGAGTGCGATCGGTAGTTTAGTTTAACCAGTCATTTGTCTGCAAGGTCAATATTAATAAGAAAAATCGATCAACATCAAACATGAGAAAACAATTGTAAAACCAGTGAACGAGGATAAAGTAAAGATCGTGCAACGAGGAAAATGATAGCAAACCGAATTCAGCTAATGAGTAAACGCCATAGACATAAGAAAATAGATGGAGCATCCAATATATTTTGTTGATCTCGTAAAAGAGAGAGGAAACATCCTTCAGGAAAATTTCTACCAATCGTAAATCAATAAGAAAAAGGAGCTTCTTCCGAGTCCCTCATTTAGGTACTCAATCTATTCTCGTGTGTAGACTGCGAATATTTATTCAAATAAATAAATGAAATCTGAATAGAAATTTATTTTGTATTTTAAAAATCATAACGTATCCAACATTTTTTATCCTTGGTCATTGAATGAATTCATTACATTTTACCACTTTTCTATAAACGTATAAAACCCGCAGTCTACTTTGTCTACGAGGAATGCGTAGGAAGTGGAGGTTGAACGCTGCACGATAAACAAAAGTAAAGAGAATTACCTGGAAACTGCACATGAGAGTCTCGTCGACGCTCATCATCCCGCCGGCGTTGTCGAACTCCCCGCAATAGTTCGGCGCTGAGAACAACGTGACCAATTGCCGTTTCGCGAAGAACTCGTAGCCGTCTTCGACCACTTGATGCGCCCTGCATATCAAGTCCATGTCGTGGCGACTTAAAAACTTCGACACGACGTCGGGGCCAAACGTGAACGACACCCCTCTGTCGTTCTCGCCCCATCCCTGCGGCAGTCAAACGAAACGGGCTTCTTAGTACGAGGCGTGAAGTGCCATCGATCGTTTCTCAGACCGGAGGAACTATCGATAACTGTCCATTGTGTAACAATAGCTCTCCGGCTCTAGTGATCGCGACGCCGTGCGTCGCCTTGAGTAAACGTAATGGGTATTACATAACGGAGTAATGTTATACCTGGACTTCTTTGTCTGGATCCGACCATAACAAGTCGCAGAGGAGGCCAGTGTCAGGTACATCTGTCGGGCGCATAATTCTCTTGATTTGTTCCATATTCTGTAGGCAAACAAAACGAGACGAACGTATTTATTATAGATCTCGAAGCAATTCAGCTCGCAGGTTTATTTATAAAAATGCGCGAACGGGTGAAAGATCGATAATCCGCCTCGCGAAGATATTCGTCTTCCGACATTTAATCGGGGGTCAGACTTTAAATATTTTCCTTCTTACGTTAAGTATAAATAGAAGATCGATACTCGGTACATTATTTTACAGGATGGACGTTCGAAATAAAAATGAAATGCGTCTACAGGTAGTCATTGCCCTATTGAATTAGGCTTGAGAATAAACAAGATTTAATGTTCTTATATTAAAAGAGACGAATTTTGATTGTTGGATCGTGTGCTATAAAATGAAGAAACCAGTACTTCCCTCGACTGCCTTAAACGTAAATTTCATTTGCCTAATTGATTCATGGCTGCAGCCAGCTTCGAACACTGGATTATATAAACCTGTTAACAGTCGCGTGCAAATAATTTTGCTTGCGACCAGTTTTAGCACGCGAAAAACCCGAGATAGAATTCTGTTCTAAATATAGAGCGCGTATGTATGCTCTCGTCATAAAACTTTCTATTATCTTCGCATGTACCTTAAGGACGTTCGCGTGAAAATTCATTTTCTTCGATCGTTGTTGAAACCCACAGTAAATGTTAATTCGAGAGGATAATAGATTCCTACAGTAGCATAAGAATGTCATTAATTATTATGGATTTATGCTGTTAGACTCTATTTCTGAGAGAACCAAGGCAAGATTCGTTTCAACGTGTAGTTCGACGATAGATTCTAGGGCGAACACGTCAACGATTACGTGAAGACGAATTCGTTTCAAGTCGGACACGAATGGTTCTCGCGAACGTCCTTAAATACGTGAGATTAGGAAATAGGGCAAAATCTAAGGCCTCGACGGTTTCAGCGACGATTCTTAAGTCACGTAACCGGTTTGATTTCTCGCGGAATCGTCACGAACATCAATACGTCGGCCAGAAATGGGAAAACTACGGCTTTCTAATATTCCCTACGCAGTGCAGATCATGGTATATTTCCAAGGCCGAAACATCCTTCGCTGTGACGCATAAAGATTTTCCCATTGCACAATCAATTACCTGAAGGTCAGGACTGAGGCCGCCGTGGCAACAGAATATCTTCTCGTCGATGATCGCCGCGATCGGCAAACAGTTGAAGCAGTCGGTGAACGTCTTCCACAGCTTGATATTGTACCGTCTCTTGCACTCGTCGTAGAACCCGTATATCCTGTTTATGCTCGCGCACTCGTGGTTACCGCGCAACAGGAAGAAGTTCTCCGGGTATTTGATCTTGTACGCGAGCAACAGGCATATCGTCTCCAGCGACTGTTTCCCTCGGTCGACGTAATCCCCGAGGAACAGGTAGTTAGCTTCCGGCGGGAACCCGCCGTACTCGAACAGCCGTAACAGGTCCGTGTACTGTCCGTGGATGTCGCCGCAGATCTTAAGCGGCGCCTCGAGCTCCAGGAGGATCGGCTGCTGCAGGAATATCTCCCTGGATTTGAGGCAAAGCCCGCGGACCTCGCCTTCGGACATTAAAACCGTCTTTCCCGGCCGGCATCCTCGAACTGCGCCGAAAAATGCACACATTTAAATCCGACTTCCCTCTCGGTTCTCGCGATCGGGTTCGGGGGGTGGGTGGTCGACGTCGCTCGCGAGAGTCGCAATTCTGTTTTTGTTCGGGTACATCGAGCATAATAATTCTACGCTGGAGCATGAAGGTGCGATTCGACCGGCGAGTAACCGATTTCCAAAAAGGGGCAAGGGCAATACGATTACACGGATCGTTCCTATATCGTTCGGGTTCTCTGCTTGTACATAATACGTGTATGTTACTTATGCACACGACATGGTTCCGGGGTTGGCTAGCTAACGAGTTTCGATCGGCTCCAAAAGGTCGTTATTTACAGTCAGTTACCTACTACTCTCTTGGCAAAAAGTCCAGTCGATCTCATCGGTGGGAATTTCGAGTCTGGGAAACTTCCACGAATGTGTGAACTGTACGATTTTTACTGGCCCATTCTCGGCGATTGTTTTCAAACGATTATTACCGTCAGAGGTGAACTGTAAACGAGTTCTCGTGTGGTCAGAGAGGGTGTTCGATCCTGATAAAAACATCAAGCGATGCGATGCATAGGTATTCGTCTGATGCAACAATCGGGAACACAAAAGGTTGTCGCACACGTTGTGGTAGTTATAATGCTTCGAACGGATTAGGTGGCTGTATGAGTTCGAATAATGCGTCGTATATGAGCGTAAACTTGCGGAATAATCGAAAACAAAAGCTCGAAGCCAACTTCGCTTCTTGTCACGTGTATACACACCCATGGATCGTGACACGCGGATATACGACCAGCGAAATTCCTATAAACGCGCTCTAAATTCTACTGCGGTTCTCTTTTTCGTTTCTTCGAAATCCTGTGTCATACATTCATTGTCATCAGTACATTTTTATACAAAATGAAATATTTTTAATAAACGTAATCGATTTAGGAAACAGTAATCTGGATTCAAATTTGTTTTACTGACCTGTTTTCTGTATATTTCGTTCAGTTCCTCTTGTTTGTAAAAAAACGACAGAAGAACTCAAGGAAACTATTTGTAGAACTGTTAATGGGATCACTGTATGCGGACGTGATAAAAAAATGTTGACACAAGAATAACACTGTGTGAAAAATATTGAAATGCTCATTCATTGGATATCGTCCTTCAATGAATTGCTCGACAAAGATAAATAGTAAATGAACAAGTGTTTCATATTTAATTGTAAAAGAAGACTGTAATTACCAATAAAAAAAATTCGCAGAACTTCTGGAAGCTCTTATGTAAAGATTCTTTATTTCTATTGGAATTTTATCATTCTGAATCATCTAAAAATGAAAGAAATTAAATTTAAATGCTTGTTCATCGAATATTGCACTTCAATGAATTCTTGCCCATTGCGCAACAAAATCAAATAGTTTCTTATCTAATTGTGAATGGAAATCGTACTGTAATTACCAAGAAAAATGCTGCTCATTCCCAGAGCTTCTGGAAGTTCTTATTTAAAGACTCTTTATTTCTATCGACATTTTATCCTTCTGAATGACTAAAAAATAAAAGGAGAAGCGCGCTTATACGAATTTCGCGTTCACCTTGCCAAGTGCTTAATATTATTACGCGTGGACGTGGAAAGCGAACGGGCAAATATGAAAATTTCGTTCGCATATTATCTGTTCGTCGGAACCTTGTATCAGTGTCACTGAATTATTAATAGCTACAAAAGAATTCACGGTGCGGTTAAACTGGGCCGGTGGCTGATTTATCGGAAAACTCCGTATCAGCAAGGTCACATCAACGGGCATCTAAGCACCATGATTAACATCGAGATGGATAAGTGAGAGAGACGCAACGTTCTCGTACCGGAAGAACGCTGAAGATTTCGTAAACGGGCTATTAATATTCCGCTTATTTACGGAAACCGAGCGTATTTTAAAATCGTGTTCACGCACGACACTTCAGGACACTCGTTCTCAATCCTTATCAATTCGCGTTGCATGTAAATTTCGCGATAAGTAACGCGTAACACGCAGAAAAGATCGAAACAGTCGTTCTTCGCCAAGCGTTCCGACTTGCGAA